>CM044001.1:64833773-65181273 GCA_024085815.1 Flaveria linearis | reverse complement strand
AAAATATGTCTCATATTAAGTGATCTATTATTAAAAACTTTATGTCATGTTTTGGTGCAATCAATGACACAAATTACTTTAAATTTTGATTTTCGACCTTCAGTTTTTACTTTTTAAACCTCTCCAAATGTGGAATGTAGCAAAAAATTGACTTCAGTCAAATGAAGTATAACCAAGAATAATGTTACATATATTTTAAAGCTGGAAATTAGAGATATGAAGGCCTAAAAACATAACACGTTGCACTAAAGATATTGTTTCATTAATAAATATAGATTAAGATTGAACACTCGCGTATTGTCGCACGGGGTCTTCACACAACGTTCTGAAAACCATATTAGCATTAATAGTAAGAAATCATCAACATGTTTTTAGTGTCGAAATGTCATAACATTTCTAAACATAAGAATACCTCAACGATTTATATCTAACGATTATACAAAAAGATAGTTTGGTTAGATATATACATTAATTTCGTGATATACCGACCAATAACAAAAACATATATACCAATTTTCATAAAGTAAATAGTAGTTTGTTTAACTTTGTAATTTAACCCGAGAAAGGATTTTTAAAAATTGTCTTTTTAGATACCCAATATTACACTACAAATTTATATGTAATTATTGAGAAAAGGAAAAAATGTATGCTATTGCTTTTAGTTCAATTTATATATAATTGTTGAGAAAAGAAAAAATAAATGTTTGTAACACTGTAGCTATCGACATTTGATTTGAATAATACATATCATTACTCAATTTAATTTACACCACAACTTGCATCAACCTTATAAGTGAGATTTGAAGCTTTTAATCTCAACAAGCGACTTATCAATTCAACTTTAAATATATTTCCGATTAATTCCAACCCTCAACCCTCTCTTTCGTTTTTATATAAATAACCATTCTAGCCATTTGTTTAAATTTTCAACCTTATAAGTGAGTATCAACCTTATAAGTGAGATTTGAAGCTTTTAATCTCAACAAGTGATTTATCAATTCAACTTTAAATGTCTTTCCGATTAATTCCAACCCTCCACCCTCTCTTTCGTTTTATATAAATAACCATTCTAGCCATTTTGTTTAATTCTTTTTCAATTAAATAATAACTAGTTTTTCACTGCCCGCGCATTGCAGCGGCTTTATATGTGGCGTATAAATTATAAACTAGAAGTTGACCCGACTTGTCTCCAGACTAAATGCATGTCAAACCTTAAAATAACTCCAATATTATACCGTTAAACGAAAATGTTTTATACTTGACCGTCTCTTTTTCAAACAAAATTATGTCGAAACGTTGAGCAAGTCAAAGTGTACATAAATTATGTACATAGATTATAATTTTCCCGACTCGTTTCTGAACTGAATTTACATGAAAACATAAAGTAACCTGGATTTATACCGTCCAATGAAAACATTTTATATTTGATGCGACTCAATTCTGAATAAAATTTACGTCAAAACGTAGGCGAATGTTGAAATGTAGATCATCTCAAAGCTCTATAAAAATACGGACGTAAATGTTTTATATTTAACCTGACATGTATTGAAAAATATGAACGTAAAATATTGGTATTAAGTAAAAATTATACTGAGGTAATCCCAAAACTATAAAAACTTATGTGGGTCAAAATAACGTGTTAGATTTAAATTTACTAAACAAATGCAACTCAATAAACAACTAATATATTATTTAATTAGCATTATATAATATATAAAAAAGGATTATTATTATTTAATTATTATTATAGCTTTTCAATTCTTCCTGATTAATATAAGACTAATTACGGCAAACTAACCTCGTTAAAATTCTCTTTAATATAAGATCGTTTTTGTTTCCTTAATCTGACGCAGAAGTGTTAACGAGGTTGATAGTTGTACCTTGAAATAGATGTGGGGAAATCGGTTTTTCTGATAAACCGGTGTGCATTGGGAACCGAACTTGGTTTTTTATGTAAGGGTAAAAACCAGTTCGGTTTAAACACCAGTTTTAGCACCATAGAACCCGGCTCTGTACAAAACGATTTGGAACGGTTCCAAAACTTGTACGGTCCTAAACCAGTTCGGTTTTTTAATTAAAACATTAAAAAATTACTAAAAATTCAACTTATTATTCAATATTTAAATATAAATATCGAAATGAAATGCATAAGATAAAAGACATACAAACAACTAAAAACTATTTTTTTTATTTTTTAATAAACAACTAAATGTTCGTCCATTTGTTGTGTATTTTGATGTTTTTATTTTTCGCCCCCAAAACCCGAGCTATTTCAAAGGTAACTATTATATGTTGTTTCACCATCGGTCACTTAGTTTGTCAATTCATCCTCTTTTCCGTACGCGTATAACTTGACTTCATATTCAAATTCTCATTCAAGTGAGTATGTGTCGTGTATTATTTTCGCGTCAACCAATTAATCCTTCAAATAAATGGACATTTCAATCATTTGGGTAGTGAGTCGAGTTCTCAGTATTAATACAATCACGTCACTAATTAATAGAATGGAAGTTTTGACGGTTAGTAAGTCTCGGGCCATAAGGGATAGGATGGGAAATTAATCTTACTTACATTTCCACCAAGCCAACAAGTTAAAAATTTTAAAATCTAGTGGAGTCATGATTGATTAAAAAATCCGTCCCACCATACATCCCAAGTTCGCTACTCAGAGTGTTATTACGTTGATGTTTTTTTTTTTTTTTGCATTCATCACTTAAAGTATTAGAGTATTATAAAAAGCAAATATTGGATCACTTGAACTTTTGTCATATGCCGCATGACTCATTGACTTATGAATGTTTGATTTTCACCATACTTTGCTAAATAAACATCAAACATGCTTGATACATATTTGTTAAAATTAGTTTTTTAAAGACTGACCATAAAATGAGTCTTTATCTAAATCCAAATCAATACTAATTTATCAAGTAAATTTCCTATTCGTAACATGATCACATTTTAAGAAGAGGCATTACAATCAATCGAATATTGAGCAATTAATGAAGTCATTTTGAGAGTTTCTTAAAATATCAAGAGATTAATGTGCGTTTTTGATCGAGTTTTTAAAGTGTAAAGAGAGTTTTTTGATTATTGTGATTAAAAAAACACTCATAATTTATTTATAGTAGTGTACGAGGATCAAACGGGTGAAAAGAACAAACACGGCTATTTTGAGGCTCCAACCTCTAGTTTTCATAATTTGTGAAAAAACGGTTTTGGAAAAAAAACTTGTTTGGTAAAGAATCGGTTTCAAAGCCGGTTTGAGTGGGGGGCAAAGCCAAACCGAATGGGGAACCAGAGTTGGGACCGGGTTCAAACCGATTTGGCTCTAACCAGTTGTTGTGAGTAAAAGCTGTTCCTAAGGGACCGAAGGTCTCAGGTTCGATCCGTGGAAACGGCCTCCCCACAAAAATGTGGGGGAAAAACCGCGTACATCTTCCCTTAAATGGGAGGGACCCTCCCTGGACTCTGCGAAAACGCGGGAGCTCTTTGCAGCACCAGGTACGCCCTTTCAGTTGTTGTGGGTAACAAAATCGGTTAGAAATCCAAACTGTTTTTTTTTCTCAAGTCTACCTGGAAACATAACATAAGAAAAAAACAATTTTAAAATTTAAAGTAAGATAATATAAGTATAAAAATAATTAAAAATGAATGTACATTTAAATACTATCTTTATGTACTCTCTTATCCTCTTTCTGTTTTTCTCTTTCTGTTTTTCTCTTTCAGCAACCTTTTTCAGCAAACACCCACGACATTCGGTTCTCTCTAGCTGAGGTGTGATGATTACAATTGTTAAATGAACCGGCATGTTGCGATGGGATGTTGAAATTTATAATGCTCGATCTCAACTTCTTGTACTCTAGTATTCACTTGGTACTCTAGTATTCACTTTGTGGTTTCTGACGACTCGGTTTTGAAAAACTTATAATATTGATAATAATAGTCATGCCGCAACATAATACTAGGATTTTATAAAGTATTAAATTTAAAAAGTTTTGAAAATAAAAAACCTATTAAAGTTAAAACATTAAAAATAGTTTTGATAGTTTTTACATTTGTGATTTGATCACCTGTATATTATTACACAAAAATCCATTTGAATGATATACACACAGAAAAGTAGATAAATATAATCATATCACAACAATAAAATTTAGACTTTAATATATTATAATTTAAAAATTATAAGAAAATTAATAATAATAACAAGTAGTAGTTGTAATAATAGTAGTATTAATAATAACAATAACGACATCAATAGTGATAACGATAGCAATAGATAGAGCAATAGTGATAGTAATAACTATAAATTTAAAAAAGAGTTAATTACAAAAATAGTCCCTGTGGTTTACCTAAAGTAACAAGTTTGGGTACTAACTTTTTTGAGTAACAACTTTGAGTATCGTGGTTACTATTTTGTAACACATGTGGGTACTAAGCGCAACGTCCGTTTGTTTTTAACGGATTACCCCATCACGTATGAAAAACGTGAGGGTAATTTAGTCAAACCAAATAGAAAGGTATAGAGTTAATTACACAAATAGTCCCTGTGGTTTACCTAAAGTAACAAGTTTGGGTACTAACTTTTTTGAGTAACAACTTTGAGTATTGTGGTTACTATTTTGTAACACCTGTGGGTACTAAGCGTAACGGTCGTGTGTTTTTAACGGATTACCCCATCACGTGCCAAAAACGTGAGGGTAATTTAGTCAAATCAAATAGTAACGTATACTTTACCAGTTTAATGGCCGGACCACACTCGCTAGGTGTAGTTCTCCTCATCTACCCTTTTTGGGTGTTACATGCCGTATTTTTTTATGAGCGCATTATCTAATTATTTATGTGATATATATCTTTGTGTTGTATGCTTTGTATTATGATTGTTATTGTTATTGTTATTGCCTTTGTTAACGAGTCGGGGGTATCTTCGGAAGCGGTCTCTCTATCTTTTTAGATAGAGGAAAGACTTGCCACCATATACCCCTCCCAGACCCTGCTCTCCAGCGGGATACACTGGGTATGTTTGTTTGTTTGTATGTTTACTTTACCAGTTTAAACCCTTGTTTCATCATCGTCTTCATTTCTTCTTCATCATCTTCATCATCTTCATTTCTTCTTCAACGACTTCAAAAATTGAAGCCCTAATTGTTTCAAGTAACCATGGTTATGTGCAAATGTAATAGAGCAGCCATAATAAAAAACTCTTGGACTAACAACAACCCTGGACGACGCTTCTACTCTTGCCCACAACTGGTAATTTCTTCTAAACCATCTGCAACTTCTGAATCTGTCATTACATCTTTTACATCACTTCAAATAAACACGAAGCAGATGAAGATGTAATGACGGATTCAGAAGTTGCAGATGGTTTAGAAGAATTACCAGTTGTGGGCAAGAGTAGAAGCGTCGTCCAGGGTTGTTGTTAGTCCAAGAGTTTTTTATTATGGCTGCTCTATCACATTTGCACATAACCATGGTTACTTGAAACAATTAGGGCTTCAATTTTTGAAGTCGTTGAAGAAGAAATGAAGATGATGAAGATGATGAAGAAGAAATGAAGACGATGATGAAGCAAGGGTTTAAATTGGTAAAGTATACGTTACTATTTGATTTGACTAAATTACCCTCACGTTTTTGGCACGTGATGGGGTAATCCGTTAAAAACACACGACCGTTACGCTTAGTACCCACAGGTGTTACAAATTAGTAACCACAATACTCAAAGTTGTTACTCAAAAAAGTTAGTACCCACACTTGTTACTTTAGGTAAACCACAGGGACTATTTGTGTAATTAACTCTATACCTTTCTAATTGGTTTGACTAAATTACCCTCACGTTTTTCACACGTGATGGGGTAATCCGTTAAAAACAAACGGACGTTGCGCTTAGTACCCACATGTGTTACAAAATAGTAACCACGATACTCAAAGTTGTTACTCAAAAAAGTTAGTACCCAACCTTGTTACTTTAGGTAAACCACAGGGACTATTTGTGTAATTAACTCTTTAAAAAATTAAAAGGAACTGAACTTAGGGGCTGTTTGATTGCGCTGACTGAGTAAGATCTGACTGAGTAAGAAATTGTCCCAGTAAGAAGTTCTGACTGAGTCTGC
This sequence comes from Flaveria linearis, assembly GCA_024085815.1. Lineage (NCBI taxonomy): Eukaryota > Viridiplantae > Streptophyta > Magnoliopsida > Asterales > Asteraceae > Flaveria > Flaveria linearis. The sequence goes on along the minus strand of CM044001.1, from coordinate 65,175,160 downwards.
ATCTGACTGAAACTTGGCTGTTTGATTATGTATCTGACTGACTCTGCTGAATGAAATAATAATAATAATAATAATAATAATAATAATAATAATAATAATAATAATTATTATTATTATTATTATTATTATTATTATTATTATTATTATTATTATTATTATTAATAATAATAATAATAATAATAATATTATTATTATTATTATTATTATTATTATTATTATTATTATTATTATTTAAAACCCCTTCTCACCACACACACACACAATCGAAGGTGTGTGTGTCGCGCAGGCAGGTGTGTGTGTTGCCGAATCGAAACACCAAATCGAAGCACCAAATCGAAGCACCAAATCGAAGCACCAAATCGAATCACCAAATCGAAGCACCAAATCGAACCACCTGCGGTCGCACAGGTGGTCGCCGTGGCTGGTCGCGGTGGGTTGCAGCGGGTGGGGGGGGTACGATGTAGGCGGTCGACGACGTGGGTTGCAGAGGAAGCTAGCTCAGAGGCGGAGGGCGGCGGCAGGCCGGGGGGGGGGGGAGGAAGGTGGAGGTCGACCAAGGGAGGAGAAAGTGGAGAAGCTTACCGGGTCAGACATGAAGAAATAAGGGACTCGGTCAGCCTCACTTACCGGGTCAGACCACCCAGTCAGACGCATCAAACACACTGACTGGCTGACCGGGTCAGCCAGTCAGTGGTCAGAACTTGGGTAAGACCAATCAAACACCCCCTTACACGCACCAAATGGTTTGTTGAGGTGATACTATTCATCTACCAACGTTGATAGTGTTTGTTTTAGCATTCACTAAGGGTTATAGTGGGTTAGTGAATGTGATCCCATTTGTATCAATTAGTTGACAAGAAGTTATTTTTATGTATATCTTTATTTTTAAAAATTGTTTGAAAACTAATTATTTAAAAACAGGAAAAAAATGAAAAATAAATATTACAAATTATAATTAAAAACAATATAAATTATTACATTCTATATTTTTCTCTAATCACTTCCTTTGTCTTCCTAGCATTTTCAAAGCCCATCCTCTCAAGTTATCAATATCTCCTTAAGTAGTATTTGTTATATTGTTATACACTAGGTTAAAACCCATCTATAATAAAATTTTACTTGTTAAAATAATTAATCTTTATTAATATTTTGTATGTTAGATGTCAGCTTTGTAAAATAAAAAATAATAAATAATAAATATTTAAGAATATATAATTGACAAACAATCAAGATTAAGAATTACAAATACATATTTTAAGATATGATAAGTTAAAATCTTATATTTTAAGACTAGCTATAGTAAACCCGTGTATTATACGGGTTGAATAAATAAAAATTTAATATAATAAATTTTAGTAATTATAAAATAATATTTTAAGATATGATATGACTGAAATTATATATTAGAAATGACTATAAGTAATAAACAGTGATATCAACTTTTTAAAAATTTATTTTTAATTTTTTTCAAAAAGAAATAAATATTTTATCCTAAAACAAACTGTATAAAAATGTCATTTTTAAAATATTCTATTATAACTTCCATATTTAATTATTTTTGGTTTTAAAAAATGAACTTTTTAAAAATATCAATTTTAAAATATTTCGTATTTTTAAAAAAGTCTTATGCTTTAATAAATTTATTATTTTATAAAAAAATATTTATTTAGAAATAACATTAATAAATAGATCTCTTTATTAATTTATTAAATCTGAAAAAATGTTAAATAATATTATTACTAATTAAGATAATTATTTAATAAGAGAGAGAGGCGGGAAAGTTTTTGTGAGAATGATTGTGGTGTTGCCACGTGTCATCTCAAGATACCTTTTTATTAGAGTAGGAAGATATGATATAATTTAAGTCGTAATAAATTATTGAAATAAGAAGATTCATATTTAAATATTTGATTGTTTAAATTAATAAATTATAACACCCATCATATAACATGAGAGAGATGCGGAAAAAATTTAAATTGCACCAAAAACACTACGTGTCATATTTGAACCACATTTTATTATATAGTATACATAAATTTAAAATTCCTCACATATACGAAGATCCCTCCATATGTACTGAGTTTCACTTAATTACTAAGGTTAACAAAGCTTTATGTTGGTTCAATACCATTTGGAGGTGCTAACATGGTTTGGGGCGAAACAGTTCAAAATTGGTTCAAGTCGTGTGAGTTGGACAATATTTGGTTAAATGAGCGGTTTAGGTTGAAAAACAGGTTGTTGAAAGAGTTAATGTTATGTTTGAGGTTGTATAAATAAATGTATAATGTTGAAGTTGAAAACTGGTGTAGTAGAATGTTAAGAGTAGAAAAGAATATAGAATATGTGTGCAGCACCACAAGCTTTAAGAAATAATTAACATAAACTATAAACAATAGGGTTGCTCCCACACAAAAGCCCCTTTAACCTGGTTCACAAGTCGCAACTCTAAATCACAGTAAAGTAGTAAACTATAAACAGATGCAAAAAGAACCAAAAGCCACTACATATGCCTAGCTCACTGCATAGACACCATCACCATTTCAATATTTTCATTTTTCAGATAGAGATTTAAGATCAACAGGTTAAGAGTTTGTTATGAAACAACTTATGAAACGTAATACACCAAGATTGTGTCTGGCTGAGTTACTATCAGCTGGTGTTCCAGGGTATAAGTTTTAATTTTATAGTAAACTTTGATATACCGGTTCTGAACAGACGATAAATAAAGGGTTGTGCTGGGGACACCGCTGGGGTTTTTGGTGGTAGGCCGGTTCAAACGGTTACGGTTAGGGCTTGTGGTCACATTTTGGCCCCTAACCGTGACCGCAAGGCCTTGCTGTCACGGTTTAGGCTGGTACTACCCGTGACCTCGTGACAACAAAACAACAAAATGGCCTGATAAAGTTGAAAAGCGGTCACCAAAGCGTCACGGTTTGGCCTAACCGTGACCTCTAGGGTACGAGGTCTCAGTTTAAGGTACGAGGTAGACGTGATTTTGACAGAAGGCCGGGAATCGCGCCACGAACCGTCACGTGGAGGCCAAACCGTGACGGTTTGTGAACCAGATTTTCACCTTAAATACCTTTCCTCTTTCAACACTCCGCATCGAATCATCTCATTCGAAATTTTTTTCATTTGAGCTTTCATTCATCCAACACTCAAGTTTTTTCAGCCTTCGTCATTCCAAAAAACACGTTAACTCGAAAACAATGTCGGGTTCGGGAGATCATTATCAAAAGCCGAAGCTTCCAGATTTGAATGAGGTGCCACATATCGAAGATTCGAACCAGGTTGAACTAGTATATGTTTTATTATAACTTATTATTTGAAATATCTAACCATTATCTTTTTTAGGAATATTACGTATACGGGAGTCACCCTCCGTGGGGGAGGAGGAAACCAACCCGTCGAACACATTTGCTCAAGAGGCGTACAACTCTTTATTTGGACAGACAGGTTACGGTGAAGGGTACAGATATCCCCCTTGCAATTCTTACGGGCATGCCCCGAACACGTACCACTCACAAACAGAGCTGAATTACGGACATACCCCGTACCAGTCAGAACTAGAAATTACACATGTGTCGGATACTTTTAATGGGAATGACACAGATGAGAGTGACGGTTCGGTTCACCTCAAAGAAAACCATGGGGACACCGTGGAGCATGATGAGGATGAGGATCGGCTTCGAAAGGCTACGGTTTCTTATAAAACCGATAAAGTACGAGGAGTTTTTATTCTTTTGTTTATTTTATTTTTTATTTGTTTTATATATTATTTTTTATGTCTAGCTTTATCATTTTTTCAGTATTTTGATTCTCGTGAGGACTTGGAGAGCTGGGCTAAAATGAGAGGACGCGAGCATGGGTGCGTCATTGTGGTGGGTCGGTCACGAAATAAGGATGTGGAACTATTATGCAATCGTAGTGGTGAACCTAAATTCACTGGCACAAGTAGACGTACTGGGAGCATAAAGAAGGGATGCCCCTTTAAACTCGTAGGGAAGTACGTAGGAAAGAGTGATAGTTGGATGTTAGAGGTGAGAAACGAGACGCATAACCATGATCCTGTTGTGTACGAGGAGGGCCACGCGCATCTTAGGAAGATGACTGCCGAAGAAATTGATCTTGTCGAGAAGTTACACAGGCAGCACGTGCGGTCACGACATATCCATTCAGCTGTAAGGGAGCACTTTCCCCACAGCGTCTGTGTTGTTCAAGACATATACAATCTGACATCAAAGTTTAGGGCTGAGGGGAGAAAAGGCATGACACCAATGCAAGAACTTGAAAACCTGCTACAATCTAAAAAGTTCGTGTATGAAACACGAACGAATGCAACTACTAAGGCCGTGGAAGATGTTTTCTTTTGTCATCCTACTTCGTATAAAATGTTACGCGCATTCCCGCACGTGATGTTGATAGACACGACGTACAAGACCAACATGTACAACATTCCGTTTGTTCAGGTTATTGGCGTTACGTCGACGTCGAAGTCGTTTTGTATTGCGCATGCATTTATATCGAGGGAACGGCAGGACAACTTCACATGGGTACTGGAGCGGATCAGAGATATGCTCGATGGGTGTGTGGAGCCCCGCGTTATTATCACAGACAGGGACCTGGCCCTGATGAGCGCGTGTGACACCGTGTTCCCGAGTGCTACTAAAAACCTATGCAGGTGGCACGTTAGGGAGAATATCAAAAGACGGTGGAATATGATATTCAAAACTGACATGTGGAAGGATTTTCCATACTGGTGGAAGACCTTGTGTTCGTCTCCCACAGAGGCATTGTACGATTACAATTACAGGAAGATGGAAGAAAAGTTAACTGAAGATGGTAAACGTGGTAAGAATTTCATAGTTATTTTTACTCTAATAATTTATTTGTTCATTTTATAAATTTTATTATTTCTTTCAGAGGTATGGGAATATATTTGGAATAATTGGTTGGTGCTGTACAAAGAGAAAATTATTACTTGTTGGATGTACGACCGCCTTAACTTTGGTGAGTTTACAACTAATAGGGTTGAGGGCCAACATGCCAACTTCAAGAGTTACCTCATAGGGATCAATAATACGTTGCACACACTTGTCGGATATGTTTGTGACCTTGTGCGCGGCCAGGAGATTGAAATTTGTAAAACATTCAAAGTGTCCAGTGTGAAAATTAAAAAAGACCATCGACTGTCATTGTTCTCAAAGTTGTATTATAAAGTATCCATTTTTTGCCTTAGCCTCCTTGAATCAGAGTTGACAAAAATGGAAATGATTCAGGAGTCTGGGGTTTCATGTGGACACCAGTTGTTCACGTCCATGGGCTTGCCATGTGCTTGTCGTTTGGAGATATACATCCGAGAAGGTTATATTTTTCTTAATACATTTTTTACTGTTGTCACACGATTGCATATTTTTCACTAATAATTTAACCTTTAAATCTAGTCACAAGTATTCCACTCGATGCGGTAGATCCACACTGGAGGAAGCTTGATTTCGAGCCAGCGTACGTCGCGCCGCCTGAACCCGACTACGATGTGAAATTTGATGACTTGAAACAAAAGGTTATGTCGTCTCCCAACCCTCAAGTAAAGAAAAAATTGTTTAAGAAAGTATTTGACTCTTTGTTTAAGAGCAAGTCAAAACCTAAAGAACCTGAGGTGCGTCATGACCGACGTGGTCGTCCAAATATTAAGGAGCAACAAAGAAGAGCGGACTCCAATACATCACAGTATGAGGCTGCTAGACACAGCTCCTATACTTCCTCACAACAAACTATGTCTGACCCAGCGAGGCATAGCTCATATACCTCTCAGTTTAAAATGTCCAACGACCGTTCTAATCAGGCAAAGGCTGCTTCAAATGTACCGATTACGGGAGCTGCCCTAGGGTTTCCTTTAATATTAAAACCAAAGGACGTGATAAAAGTTATGAAGTTTAAGGAGCAGCTGCCCCAATGGATTCACCGGTACGTTTCGACTATAAAAGATGTGCGGCCTGACGGTAATTGTGGTTTTCGGGCGATCGCGGTGGCTTTAGGGAAAAAGCAAAATGAATGGGAATGGGTTAGGCGTCAAATGTTGTCGGAGATGGACAGAAACATAAGGTATTGGCGGAGCAATTTGAACCGCAAGTTGCCTGGCTATTATGATTCTGTTCGTAATAGCTTAAATTGGTTTGGCATGACTCAACCCGCACCCGATACCCATTGGCTAACTTTTCCGGCCCATGGACTCGTAATTGCGGAAACATTCAATTGTATTGTGCATCTTATTTCTTCATTTGGCAGCCAGACATGGTTCCCGCTGAGAACAGCCCCAGAGCCATTATTCACCTATCCAGTTGTCGCACTTGCTCATGTTCACCAATGTCACTTTATTTGCATACAATGGGAAGGGGATTACCCAATGCCCAGTGTGGGCTATCATTGGCCGAGATTTGCATATCAACAAGCACTAGAATGACAAAATATGTATGAGGATTGTATAAATAATTACGTTAGAATAACGGATCGTCATAGAGGCACCAATGCCTCTTGTAAGTTATCATTTTCCGATACTTTATTATATTATGAGGATCGTATTAATGAAGATCCCTTTATTTGATGATGATGATGATGATGATGATGATGATGATAAAAATAATAGTACAAATAATAATAATAGTAATAGTAATAGTAATAATAATAATAATAATAATAATAATAATAATAATAATAATAATAATAGTAATAGTAATAATAGAAATAATAATAATAATAATAGAAATAATAATAGTAATAATAATAATAATATAATAATAATAATAATAATATAATAATAGTAATAATAGAAATAATAATAATAATAGAAGAAATAATAATAGTAATAATTTTAAAGTTAATAATAATAATAATAATATTAATATAATAATAATAATAATAATATTAATAATAATAGTAATAAAAATAAAACGCCAAATCAAACAGGAAGATAAACTGTCACGGTTTGACCATACCGTGACGTTTAGGGTTGGCAAAGGTCACGGTTAGGTCTAACCGTGACCTCTTTTCGGGCGCATGGCACCTGTTCGGGCGCATGGCACTTGTAAAAGGTCACGGTTAGGGTTAGGGCAAAAGGTCACGGTTAGGGCAAACCGTGACCGTTTGCCTAATTTTTTAATATTTTACTAATTAAATAATTTTATAAAAAATACCCACTTGAACCGGTGGTAGTGGGTTTCGAGCCCACACCACTCCCCTGTTGCCCTACCGTCTTAACCGGTCAGGACGGGAGTGGTTCGCTAATAGGTATAGAAAACTTATTCTTTTAAAATAATCTGGACCAAAGGTCACGGTTTGGGCAAACCGTGAACCCTTTGTTCACATGTGGCGTTGTGGAATGAAGCTGTCACAGCTTGTTGACACAAAGTGTCACGTGGTGGGCGAACCGTGACAGCTTGTTGACAAAAGAGTCACGGTTTGGTCTAACCGTGACCTTTTAAAGTTCCCTAATCCTACACATTAACCGTTTATGATCATTTACGTATATCGAATCGGATATTTTTTTCATGAACATACACACACATCAACATATATACAATAAGAACAAATACACTTCGTAAACGTACATACAAAGATGCGTACGTGAACAAACCGTAACGTTTTAATGATAACCTAAACAATCTTATCGGGAACATATCGACATATATGCACATTATATTTTGTAAACCAATGTTCAAACATACATAATAAATTCTAATAATAATAACAATAATGATAAAAATAATAATAACAACAATAATAATAATAAATTTAATAGTAATAATTTTAAAGTTGATAATAATAATTATAATAGTATTATTTTGTATATCCAGAAACTACAAATAAACTCTAATAATAATAACAATAATGATAAATAATAACAATAACAATAATAATATATACTCTAATATAAATAAAAGTTTAATAGTAATAATTTTAAAGTTAATAATAATAATGATATTAATAATAATAATATTTTGTATATATCCAGAAACTACAAAATAAACTCTAATAATAATAACAATAATGATAAATAATAATAATAACAATAATAATAATATACTCTAATATAAATAAAAAGTTTAATAGTATTAATTTTTAATAATAATAATAATATTAATAATAATAATATTTTGTATATATCCAGAAACTACAAAAACTCTAATAATAATAACAATAATGATAAATAACAATAATAACAATAATAATAATAATATACTCTAATATAAATAAAAAGTTTAATAGTAATAATTTTAAAGTTAATAATAATAATAATATTAATAATAATATTTTTGTATATATCCAGAAACTACAAATAAACTCTAATAATAATAACAATAATGATAAATAATAATAATAACAATAATAATAATAATAATATACTCTAATATAAATAAAAAGTTTAATAGTAATAATTTAAAGTTAATAATAATAATATTATTAATAGTATTATTTTGTGTATTCAGAAACTAAAAGGTTACGGTTAATAATAATGATAATAAAATAATAATAATAATAATAATAATAATAATAATAATAATAATAATAATAGTAATAATAATAATAATAGTAATAATAGTAATAATAATAATAAAAATAATAATAAATAATAATAATAATAATAATAATAATAATATAATAATAATAACAATTATAAAAAAAAGAAGAGGTCACGTGGAGGCCAAACCGTGACCTCTTGAGATATTTTTTGAATCTGATTTCCCCTCGATTAGTGCACCTATCCCTCGAGCACCGTGTGTGTAAGAGGTCACGTGGAGGCCAAACCGTGACCTCCTGTCTGTAAGAGGTCACGTGAAGGCCAAACCGTGACCTCGTGGTTACTGGTTTCATCTTTAACAGTTCGCACACCCCCATTTCACCACACAACCATAACCATTTCACCACCATAATCCTCCCAACGTTTCACCTCCACCGCCTCCAAACCGTCACCTCGAGCCCTCCCCGTGACACCGCCGCCGCTCACCACCACCTTTCACCACCACCACCACCGCCGCTCAACCATCTTCCTCCACCACCACCACCGCCGTGAATCCACCATGTTCCACCACCACCACCGCCGCTCACCATCTTCCACCACCACCGCCGTGAATCCACCATCTTCCACCACCACCACCGCCGCTCACCATCTTCCACCACCACCGCCGTGAATCCACCATCTTCCACCACCACCACCGCCGCTCACCATCTTCCACCACCACCACCGCCGCTCACCATCTTCTACCACCACCGCCACTCACCATCTGCGCACCACCACCGCCGCTGCACCACCGCCGCTGCACCACTGCCGCTGCAACACCGCCGTCACACCACCACCGCCGCTACATTATCGTTTTCGGTACGTAATTTTCCGCTTTAATCCTTAGAGGTAAACATAGATTTGATAGGTTTTCCCAAATAGATTTGATTTGATAGGTTTTCCCTTAGATTTGATAGGTTTTCCTAAATAGATTTGATAGGTTTTCCCTTATAGATTTGATAAGTTTTCCCGTATGTGGAGCGTAGTTTGTCGACGGTTTATTATTGTTATTAGAAATAATAAAAATAATAGTAATAATATGTAAGGCCCCGCTCCGGGCACCTTACGGTTGGTCATTCATCACACATAAAACTACATTTGACATATATTTATAAACATCTTAAATAAAGAATGCAGCGGAAACATTCAAAAGATACATTTCATTTCATCATAAAAGCTTGTACAAAAGATTACATCGTTACTGATTACAAAATGGTCATACACAGTGACCTCTAATATAGAAAAATATTAAATATATTTTTTCATTATAAAGAAGATTCCTTAAGTAATCCCGTTTATCGGAATCCTAAAGGAATCTTACACTTGCATGCAACATAATGTGTTGCGTGCATTATGGGTCCACAACACATTGCGTGGCAGCATTATTAAAAGGAGAATGCCATCCCCTACGAGCTGAGTGGTCGCCTCGTGCCATCCCCAGCAACACTACCTACCAACTGGAAACACATAAAAAGTAAGCGTTGCTGAGTGAGTTCTAGCTTTATAATAAACATACTTTATTTACATTATAAACCATTTCTTGCTTTCACATGATCATACATCGTACGTACACATATATAATATTCTTTAGTATCTTCATCATTTGTTTTACATCATCATCTTTCAGTTCTCATATGGATCCTGTCAGGCTTTACCCACTTCATAGCACTTGACTATGATTACTGTGGTCGAATGACAAGGATCCCGTTCATCTTTGCTTGCACATTGAATTTCTTTTGTACCAATACCATATGCTGTACCCCGATCAGTCTTAGCTACTGGGCCGAAGTCAACAAATGAACAACAAAGCGTATGCCACAGTACTAGTAGGTAAGCGGTAGAGGTACCATGACCATGGTCAATCACAAAGAAAGACCAATCGACTTATTCAATGCTTGCAAGACTTAATTCGTTCATTCATTAATGCATGTATTCATCATCATCTTTCTTTTCATTTATTCGTTAATACATGCATTCATCATCATGTTCCTCTTTCATTATCTTTCACTTTACGTTACATAATACTTCATTCGTTCATTTCCATAGTTCGTAAAGTTTTGGAAAGATAAACATACATGATCATAAGGAACATACACATAACATTCATTCATCATCATACAAGACATCATACATATATGGTATACAGCAGGTATACCCATGCAACATCATCATCATCATCATGCCTATGTTACTCGTTTACCCAAACAGGTCAGATCGTACTAAGCTTAATCCGCATTCATAATCTGGTTCATCCGCATTTGACTGGTCATCCGCATTAGTCAATGCGGATGAGGAATGCCTTACCCGCATTTCCTTCTTCAGTTCATCCGCATTTCTTGCCATCCGCATTAGTCAATGCGGATGAAGAAATGCCTTGATCGTATTGCGTGTACTACCCGCATTGGTCAATGCGGATGAAGAATGCCTTGATCATTCTTCCTGACTTGTCCGTACTAGATTAATGCGGCCGAGTACTGCCTTAGTCATTTTCTTGTTTTATCCACATTAGGTCAATGCGGATGAAGAATGCTTTTACCGCATTCTGACTTATCCGCATTAGGTCAATGCGGATGAGCAACTTTGCCTTGCCCGCCTTTTCTGGTCATCCGCATTGGTCCATGCGGGTGAGCAGTTCACCCTACACTTAAACCTGTGCCGTTTTTCAGCCCTCAATCATCATCTCAACATACATTAGCACTGATTTATCATATCAGCTACTTAGAATAAACTAAACATCATGCATATCATAAGAATGACTTCTAAAACATACATCAGCAGTACGCATACGATCTACATGCTGAAATTCATCTATCTGTTCTAGAAATCTTATAAATAGTAAGCATAGCTACCTGAACGGACCGTACACACGCATACTCGTACATACATACGCGAACAGACCGTATATTCATATACATATACATACATGTACGGGTTAAATACCCGCAACTCAAAAACAGTTTCAATATGTGTTCCAGCCCCAAAATCGTTCGAAAAATGCATAAAAGAAGGGGTCTTAGAACTCACATTGTGTTGCTGGGTATGGCTTCTTCAAACCCGTCGTCGTGAAATCTTGCACCTCGAATCAGTCTTCTTCTTCTTCTGGTTCTTCCTTCAAAACTCGTAGTTTGCTCTTTCTCTCTCTAAAACTTTCGCTGATTTGTGGTTGTGAGAAAAAAGTGTGGGCAGCCATCCCTATATATATTAGATATTTGCCTTTTCTTTGTACTTTTACACAATACCCCCTTCCACTTTTTCTTTCTTTTCCTTTCCTTCCAAAATTCTTTCTTTCCTTTTCTTCTTATTATTTCTCTTTGTCTAATTGAAATTTCGGGTGTTACATAATAATAGTTATAATAATAATAGTAATAGTAATATTAATAATACTAATAGTAATAATAATAGTAATAATAGTAATAATAATAGTAAATAATAACAATAATAATAGTTGTAATAGTAAGTAATAATAATAGTAATAATAGTAATAATAATAGTAAATAATAATAATAATAATAGTTATAATAGTAATAGTAATAATAGAAATAATAATAATAGAAATAGTAAATAATAATAATAATAATAGTTATAATAGTAATAGTAATAATAAATAATAATAATAATAATAATAATAGTTAAATAATAATAATAATAATAGTTATAATAGTATAGTAGTAATAATAATAATAATAATAATAATAATAATAATAGTAGTAGTATAATAATAGTATTAATAATAATAAGAATAATAAAATATATAATAATAATAGTAATAATACTAATAGTAATAATAATAATAATAATATAATAATAATAGTAATAATAATAATAGTAATAATAATTATAGTAATAGTAATAATAATACTAATAATAATAATAGTATACATAATAATAATAATACCAATAATAATAATAGTATACATAATAATAATAATAATAATAATAATAATAATATAGTAATAATACCAATAATATAATAATAATAATTAACTGTCAACCATTAATTTTATAAACATTGTAAATAATGATAAATACGTTTTTTTTCGCAGATATAGATGCCAACGATACTTTTATTCACGGCATTGATGACTGCCAGTTTTTACAGTTCGAGCAGAGGACTACACCGTACGAGCGGTTCAGGACCCTGAGAGCACGAGTGCCGGCACCGGGGACCGTCCTGTCGGAGGACTTCTTACAGCTCGTTGGAGAGCGGGACCGTTTTTTTGAGATTATCGGCGAGGACGGCCCGTGGGAGCAGCTGTTCCGGATGAGCGACGATGCCCATCGAGAGCTGACCGTGGAGTTCTACTGCACCTTCACATTCCGTCGACGTGAGCAAGGACTTGTGGAGCTGGACGAGGACGACATAGCAAACGGTCGTGCGCCCGCGGAGGTTTCTTTCCGGTTGTTCGGCCACCTCCACCGCATGTCACTTCGGCGGTTCGCTGTCGTCAGCGGCCTCTACACGGAGGTGGAGGTCGGACAGCCGATGTACACCGCGACCTTGATCCGCGGGCCGACGACTCCGATCAGGTCTGGTGGCCTGCCATTGGCGACGGACCGTACGGTGGTGATACGAGGTCATCTCGTATACGAGACCCTCTGTATAGATACATTCACTGACTCATCGCCACGTCCGTCGCCGATCGTGGGGCGGGGACCGACAAGGTCAACGCCGCCGACCTTTTTTTTCTTCGGTGTGTACTCACACACCGACACTGCCACCTCGCGCATGCCCTCGCTGATTATTTTGCTAGTTATTATCATCGGCAGTCGCGAGGGGCGTTAGTGGGTGGGAACATCGTTTCCCGGATCGCTCGGGGCTTGGGGTACGCGCACGCCATGTCCCAGCTCCCGCTACCTCCGACTCCTGTGCGCGTGGCCGGCCGGACCACCGCCACTAAGATGAGGATCGTTCGAAGGTTCCCCGACGGCACGTGGCACCTGCTCAGTAGATACCATGAGCTCGTACCATGGGTGCCCGAGCCGTTGGTGGACCCCCCCGAGCTGGCGGGGCTGAGGTCCACCTTCAGGATGCCCACGAGCCCTTTGGCGGCGGGGAGAATCAGCCCATTCCCCCGCCGCACGACCAGGACCCGCCCCAGCATCCTCAGCGTGTGTACCATGCCGTGCGATTGCCTGCTCATGTTCTTGATATGCTTTAGGACACACGAGACAGAGTCACGAGGCTGGAGGATACGACCACGAGGCTGCATGATATGATGGACTGGGTCATCCAGCACATGGTCGCGGACTATGCCGCCTCGGGTACGCCGTTGTTATCACAGCCACCGAGGCGGTTAGACCATGACGGTGCTGGCCCATCTGGCGCGGGCGGGTCTGGTCAGGGTAGCGATCCGGGGATGATGGATTAGATAGGTATTTTGTTTGTGTTTTATTTCTTTTGTATGTAAACACTCGTTGTATATATATATATAATATATATATATATATATATATATATATATATATATATATATATATATATATATATATATATATATATATATATATATATATATATATATATATATATATATATATATATATATATATGTGCAGTTTCAGTTATGATGACTTGTATATTTGGTTGTGTTTGTTTGGTTGTGTTTCTTTGTTTGTTTGTTTTATATTTGTAATGTTGATAATGTTAATTGTATATGTTTGATAACAACTGATTTTTACGATTAGGTTAACCATGTGATAAAATAACAACCAACTTGTTTAATAAATAATTAAACACAAAAATTACTTGTAATATGATAATTTAATAATAAACACAAACACAAACACGTATGTTACGATTAGGTTAACCGTGTGATAAAATAAAAATAAAAACAAACTAGTGTGATTACTCAAATTTAGAAAATATATACAATATGTCTGTATAATAATGACAACCGATTTTTACAAACTCGTAAACAAATTAAACACAAAACCGTCACATTAATAATAAATAAATACTTGTAATAAGATAAATTATTAATAAACACAAAACACAAACTTGTGAGTTACGATTAGGTTAAACGAGTGATAAAATTAAAATAAAAACAAAGTGATAGATAAAAAAATATAAAAAATAAAGGCAATATGTCACGGTTTGACCAAACCGTGACATATAGCCCCCAAAACCCTAACCGCACACAATCAATTCCCCATTAATTACATACCCAATCATTGTTAACAGATCCCCAGAGCTAACTGTCACGGTTAGGCCTCACCGTGACAGTTAGGTCTCACACCCGATTGAACGGTCACGGGGAGGCCTAACCGTGACCATTTGAATTGGTTTTTTACAGGAAACTGCGGTGTGTGCAGAATTCCCGTAAATAAATTAAGCAATAAATTGCTTTATAAGAAAAGTGTAAATACCGAGAAATGTTGAAAAGGCTATTTTAAATGAGGTTCAATTTCCAACATGCGAGAAGCCTAAGGCCGCTTCTTGATTTGTGCAACCAAATAAAAAACTTGGCTCTTAAAACGACGAACTACATTTTTAAAGAAAATGGACAAAGAACACAGAAGGAAATGAAATATAAGAGGCAAGATTTTTATTTGATTATTAATAAGTTCTCCATTTTGTCCGGAAATAGTATTTTTAAATGATTGGTTCGATTAAATAAATAAAATTAAAAGATCAGTCATTGTGAAAACATACATAGTTAAAAAAATACAAATAAATAATCAAAAAGTCATAAAAATGTGTTTGGTTTAGTTTTTTAAGCCTTACATCCCTTGGATGCAGCTAAATTTCATCTCCAGAAGGAAAAGAACCAGTAAACTTAAAATGCATATGAGCGCAAGCCCTTACCTTCATACCCAATTACCGAAATATATTTTTTCATTGATCCACTACCCGCTTGATCCCCCTTGTAAAAGAATGTGTCACAAAAATAAGTATATGGGTCATATATGTTTTATGAATTTCAACTCATAATTAAACCAAAACTACCAAGATAATTAGATGATATAACAATATGCATATATGTACAAAGTTTTGTTGCTTATTCAAAGTCGGAAACATGTAAAGTTAAAATCTAAAATCAGTTGTATGGTCTTGAACTATTGATAGTTCGTATATAGCTAACATTTATATTTATATGATTACGTGAACCGGGCATTGATCAAGGATTCGGGCTATTTCTATAGAAAGGTTGAAGAGGGTTCAACAAAAGGTCTTCTGATATACACGTCTTCTGATAGACACAACAATAAAACCACAAATGGAGGCAACTAATCATTTTGCCATGTAACAGAAAATGCTGCTGAGAAGTAGTGTCAACGTGCAACCAGCAAAAGGCGGTTGAGAAGTGCGAAGGCACAATTGAGAAATGTCAATGCACAATCAAAGACAAGTGAGAAGAATCGATGCAAGGTGAGAAGAGTTAGGTGGTGTTTGTTTTTCTGTAGAAGTACTTCTGAAGCTCTTTTGTCTGCGCCAAAAAGAGGCGGGCAGACGTTTATGGTCTGCAGGGTGTTTGTTTTTCTGAAGACGTTTCACTTAAAAAGGTCTGCGTGACCTCTGCTCCAAAAAGAGGTGGACCAAAGTCTTCCCACCTCTTCCCACCTCTTCTTAACATATCTAACCCTAACCCCCATTTTTACCCACAACCCAAGGTCTCCTCCCGAAGTCCCACCTCTTCCCACCAAGGTCTGCTCCCCCTTCTTATCCGTCACCATAATCCTCCGACGACTCCGGCCCGGCGCCTCCGCCTCCTCCCCCTTCTTATCCGCCTTCTTCTTCTTCTTCTTCGCTTTCTCCGGCGCCGGCGCCGGCTCCTCCGCCACCACCGCCCCCTTAAACAACTCCCGAGGCATCAACACCTTATCAACCCTATATACCGCCACCGGTTCATCATCAACAACCGTCCCCGTAATCTCCACCGTCACCACCTTCGTCTTCAACTTCACATCCTCACCGTCGTTCTGCACCGTGAAATCAAACTTCTTCGCACATTCCGTCGCGAACGTGTTCATCAATCCATTACTGGACATCAATCCATTGAGAGGCCTTTGGAGGTGAGGGTGGACATGGCGACGTTGTCGACGGCGCAGACGGTGATGGTCTGCCGGCGGTTGATTTCTCCGGCGAGGTGGGTGAGGGTGAGGTAGTGGTTGAAGGTGGAGAACTCGGGGTGGTTTTGGAGGATGCGGGTGATGTTGTGACCGTTGGTGGTGGTGGTGGATATGGTGATTGTTAGGAGGAAGAGGAGGGAGATCGCCGTCTCCGGCTGCATTTCGCCGGCGTAGTGGTGGTGGTGGCGGTGGTGGTGATGGTGGTGGTGATGGTGGTGGTGATGGTGGTGGTGGGGGAAGAGGGTTGAGTAGCTTGATGAAAGTGTGTGTTTATATAACCGTTAAAGATTTATTTGTTATGTTATTTAATGTATTTCTATGACTTTTATTTATATATTAATGTATTAGTTGTTTTTAAAGTTTAAAAAATAAATTTAGTTTAATTACAAAATATTTCAGCATTCTGCAGATGTTAAACAAAACAAACAGTCTTTCTCTTGCAGACTGCAGACATTTGGTCCACCTCTTCTGCTGCAGATGTCTGCAGATGTGGTCTGCAGACTGCAGACGTTTTACCTCTTCAGAAACAAACAGCACCTTAATGTGGCGCAATCAAAGGTGGGTGAGAGGAGTCAATGTGGCACCAATCAAAGCGGTGAGGAGTCAACACACCACAACCAAAGGTGAGTGAGATGTGGCAATGACCATCAAAGGCAGAAGAGAAGAATCGATGCACCACAATCAAAGACACGGGAGAAGAGTCAATCGCCACAACCAAGGTAGGAGAAAAGGAGCAATGCACCATCATCAAAGGCGGGTGAAATAACAATATAGAAAGTTCTGCCTAGAGAAAGCTTCTAGAAACTAGCATGATTTTGTATAATTGATTATATCAAGCAAAGAATCTATGTTAAAAGTGCCAACACAAATTTGCAAATTAAGACGCTAAATAGGAATTGGAATTCAACAAACCTACAATATACAAGTAAGCAAAATAAGGCAACCAATCAATATTGAAGCTATAACTTTAAAGAGAACCAAAAAGAATACACAAAAAATCAAAAGAAGAAACAAACCATTCATTCAATATGAAACTCACCACTGGCACCTTATACATATCCACGTGGCGAGGGCTGTTGCAGGATTAACCAGTATATGCGCATGGGCAGAACTAGGAGGTCCAGCAGGTAAAACCTAGTTTTCTATTAATAAGAGTAAACAACCAAGAAGACTAATTGTCGTTTTAGCTTTTAAATTGTAGTCACGCTTGCTCGTGAGGACTAAATGTTGTACACTTGCATATATAGTAAAAAGAGTTCTACAAGCTGATCAATGTATGCAATTATGCATAGCTATGAAGAACACAGAAATTAATGCCATTAAGATCAGTCCACACTTTTGATGTGAATCTTGCTTTTATAAAATGACGGTAAAGGGAGCTCCCTTCAGTCCAAGCACAGAAAGGAAAGGATTAGATTTGTCTCCCGCATCATTCACGCATTCATAGTAGGTCAACCTACGTCCGTCCTACTATGTTTGTATGAATGAGTCGGCAGCAAATCCGAACCCTCCACCCACCTATGAGTGGACTGAAGGAAGCTCCTTTAACCATTTTCTATAACATAGCCAAATAAATATATAATACTTTATCCTGAATAAATTCCAAATCAATCCGGTTCATAAAGAGTCCAACCCTAGGGTTAATCGGGGCTAAATGCGCCTGAAATTAAAGTCTCGCACAAGAATCAGGTTCAAACCTTACCGCCGTTATAAAAATCAGGGCTAAATGTGTTATATATAAAAAAAACAACAACATAAAAAGTATAAAAGACAACCCTAGAGTGTATAGATGATTAAAAATAAAATTAAAACAATACATCTAATTGAAGGATCTAAGCATCAAAGTAATAAGATCATATAATCTAATTAGAAACTTCAAAGATAACAATAATGGCCTATAAATTTGGGGACAGTCTAAATCTTGAAATTAAGATATTAAACCCTACAACAACAATATTTTCTAGGATACAGTTAAGCCAATAATTGAAAGAAGAAAGACAAGATAAGGCAAATGATCGTTCTATTTTTGAGGGTTAGAATAATTTACGCTTGCCATTTATAGTTGTACAAACTATATAAACATCAAACAACTCATTAATTTAAAGAGATATAAACCTCAAAAAATAGTTCAAATCCAATAAAAAACAAGTCCAACACCAAGAACTACAGATGACTAACTTGCAGTAAACAAACCCTAACCCTAACCCTACTGAAAAATAAGAAGTAAAAATCATTTGTACATAAAAAACGATTAAAAACCACTAAAATTAAGTTTCCCACATCATAATAACAACAAGTAATTAAAGAAAATGATCATAAATAACTAAACTAAAGTGCAGAGGGGTTATGCAAACAATAACGTCATGCTAAGATCATGCATCATAAATGGTGTCTATGTGGTATGAGAGTTAAGCTTGAGCTTACAGAAGAAGACTTATTGGGTTGTGATGGAATCATCCGCCATTGAAGGAGGTTGTTTGAAGGAAGATCTGCAGGTTGCAGACATGAGCTAGGGATTTGAGGAGATGAACAGAAATATGGAAATGGAGTAAAAAGCAAGAAAGAAAGTGAATAATGATGAGAAATGAAATGAAGTGAAGGGGGAGAAGCATAAATCACGGAAGGGAAAACGGGGGATTTATAGAAGAGGATGAAAGATGATGGGTCGCTGTCCTCATGAGAGTTTGAAGTTTTTATTTAATTTATTAAAAATCTATAAGGACATACATATATGAAAGAAGATCTTTTACCAATCTAGAGAGTTAAAGTTACTTTCATTTTCTGCTTTTATTGTTCACAAGTACGCGCGCGCGCGTGAAGACATTCAACTTCATATCTCACACTTCCAATTCTGGTTTCTGGATGATTTCTAAACACTTCCAGCCGTTTTCGAAATTTTTATTGATGTTACGCTGCTGGTGGTTGTCGGTGATAATAACGTGATAACTAGGTAAAAGAAAAATGTATGAAATTATTGTGGTTTGGTACCGATAGAAAAAGATCTTACACTCGTTACAACACAACCAACATCTAACATTCAACAACAAATTCGTAGAAAAAGTATTTGAAAAAAGAAATTGAGAGCAAGAAAAAAACCAAAAACAAAAAGTATCCATCCTAAATTTCGAACCAGGGAGACATGAGATTCATTGTATAGACAACTACCCATTCTCACCGCCATCAACTTTAATCAATATCTTTGATATTATTAGCGGAGGATCCGAAATTTATTTATATGAAACAAACAAACAAACAAACAAACAAACCCAGTATATCCCACTCAAGAGCAGGGTCTGGGAGGGGTAGGTGGTGGCAAGTCTTTCCTCTATCCGGATAGGTAGAGAGACTGCTTCCAAGAAGACCCCTGGCTCGCTACAAAGCTATAACGCTAGCGAATTAACATATATTCAAACGTATGATATATGATATATGGTATATGGTACAACACACCTCATACAACAAATATTAAAATATCACTAAAAGGAAGTATAAAAATGAACAAGCATGCATCAGAAAAGCAGCAAGTTTCCCCTAAAAGTTTCAAGCGTACTACATACACATCAGGCCCCATAACAAGTAAACAATGTCCTTTCCTAGCTACAGAAACCACTAAAAGTCCTTAATTTTAATTCTACGTCTCCACTCACTCCTGTCCTCGATCATGTGCTCAGAGAGGTGCAAGTGTTCCATATCTCGCCTAATTCTCTCTTCCCAAGTCAACCTAGGTCTTCCTCTACTCTTCCTACCCTCTATGATGATGTTCTCCACTGCTCTGACCGGTGCTGTCATTGGTCTCCTCTTGACATGTTCATACCATCTTAATCTTCCCTCTCGTATTTTATCTGCAATAGAAGCCACTTCTAACTTCTGTCGAAACACTTCGTTTCTTATCCGATCCAGTCTTGTATGGCCACACATCCACCTTAGCATTCGCATTTCCGCAACCTCTATTTGTTTCTCGTGCGATTTCTTTATGGCCCAGCAGTCTGTTCCATATAGCATAGCTGGTCGTACCGCCACTCTGTATAGCTTTCCCTTAAGTTTTGCTGGAAACCTCTTATCACATAGGATCCCTGACGCTGCTCTCCACTTGCACCATCCTGCTTGGACACGGTGAGCTACATCGCTGTGTATCTCTCCGTCCTCCTGCAGGTACGAGCCCAGGTATTTGAACCTAGATGTCCGTGGGACCGGCATGCCCTGGATACTGATTTGGGTGTCCTCTTCGTCGTCGCCACCAAAGTTAAAATGCATGTATTCCGTCTTAGAGCGGCTTATCGTTAATCCTCTGCTCTCTAACGCTGCTCTCCACTGCTCTAGCTTGTCGTTAAGCATCCTTTTAGATTCTGATATTAAGACAATATCATCCGCGAAGAGCATGCACCACGGGACTGACTGTTGTATTGACTTAGTTATCTCATCCAACACTAGTGCGAAGAGAAATGGGCTCAATGCTGATCCTTGGTGGAGTCCCACTTCCACTGAGAATGAGTCTGTGTCTCCTACCGGTGCTCTCACACATGTTTTTGCCCCGTCATACATATCCTTAATTAATTTGATATACCTCTCTGGTACCCCTCTATGTCGTAGACTTTCCCAAATTAGTTGTCTCGGTACACTGTCATAGGCCTTTTCTAGGTCGATAAATACCATATGGAGGTCCTTTTTCTTTTCTCTGTATTTCTCCATTATCCGTCTTATGACGTGTATGGCTTCTGTTGTAGAGCGTCCTGGCATAAATCCAAATTGGTTTATTGCTATCTGGGTTTCCCGTCTAATTCTCGTGTCAATAACTCTTTCCCATAGTTTCATTGTGTGACTCAGTAGCTTTATTCCCCTGTAGTTTTCGCATCCAATAACCACTTTAAATTTATTTATATGAAATTATTGTTTTAGATTCTCCAATTTTAAAGTCTCCAATAACCACTTTAAATGAACTAACAGTCGGTAGCTTTACATTAACCACCAACCTTAGTACTTAAAATATAGTGAATGGTCTTTTCCCAAACCAAATAACTTATTGTGTATTTTTATATGCTTTAACTCAGCATTCAGATTAAAAGTAATATTAGTGAAAAATAAATAAATTTGTGCTTATGTGTCTTAAACCAAGTTAACTAACTAGTTATTATCATGGTTATAAATTTGACAATTGCTCAATAGTTAATAACAGTTTCTATTATGACCTAACACTAATTCAGGGTTTTGATATAGTTTTAGCAATTCTAATTAGGTAATGTCACAACTAACTAGTTATTATCATGGTTATATATTGACAAACACTACCTTGTTTAAGCACGTGTGATTATTTTATGTCTAACTAGGGCTATGTTACCCAATACTCATCCTTAAAACAATCCTTAATAATTAACTTGACATAATATAAATGAAAAGATACTTAAAACCATCTACAACAAGTTGATGTAGAGTCTCCTATTCGTGCTCCTTGCTCGAGCTCCAAAGACGACTGATAACAACACCCAATTAGCTATCGAATACTCAGGATTCTCTTTATACTATAGCGTCCAAAGAAAAACTTATACATTAAAGGAAACCCCTAAGTTTCTATTTATAACAATCAGGCAGACTACTTAATATCAGGAGTGATGTGAGATGAAAGTAAGCAACCTAGCTTCTTGTTTACTTAGTGATTAATCTGTTTGCATACTTGCTTATAATAAATTCAACTTCTTCATTTTTTCCCTTATAACCTTTAAAATAGTATTTTATGAAATTTTAAAATATATAATGGGGACGAGCTCACTTTTCACTATGAATTAACCTAAGTTTTGTTAGAAATGAAATAGATTCGAATATAAAATATTTTATTATTATTAGACAATCTCTAAAAAAACGCTCTTCGACATATCTCCTTCTTCAAATGGCCATCTTACTTGTTAGTTACTCGTTCGACAATATATAAAGGAAAACATTTTATATTTTACACGTTTATAACTATTATATTAAGGTGTAGGGCATTACGTCCACCCCCCTATAAAATTTCATCCATGAACTTTGTCTTTACTTAAAGAAGAGAGGGTATTTTTCTTTTATTTGTTTTCTAATTCCCATGTGTAATCGATCCATGATGCACGTTCCACTTGACCTTGACAAATGGAATCTCTTCTCTACGTAACTTTTTAATCTTTTAATATTCGATGTGCAGTGTTCTTCAATGAACTGGAGCTTTACGTTGATGTGCACATCTTCCAATGATATTTGTTATGTTTAATCTACTAGATATTATCTTAAACTTCGACATGTGGAAAGCATTATGTATATTTTCCAACTGATCGGGGAGTTTTAGTGCATATGCCACTAGGTCCTACTTTGTCCATTATATCGAACGATCCAATGTATTGAGGTTAGAGCTTTCCCTTCTTCCCGAACCGGATACCTCTTTCCAGAGGTGATACTTAGCATCACTTTATACCCCATCTAAAACTATAGGGGTTTATGTCTCTAATCTGTATAACTCTTCTGTCTATCTTGAGCACTTTTTATTTTTCTTTGATTTGTTGAATTTTTATGCGGTTTCTACTACTATTTCTAGTCCTAACAGTTAACTTTTGCCTACTTCCATCAAGCAGATAGGAGTTTGACAATTTCTCCAGTATAAAGCTTCATAAGGTGTACTATTGATTTTGGCATAATAACTATTATTGTACGAAAATTCGATGAGTGACAAGCGGATATTCCAACTACCACTAACAATTAATTAAGCCTGCCGATGCATGTCTTTTAACATTCAATTGCTCGTTCACTCTGCAAATCTATTTGTAGGTGACAAGGCATTGCTTAAGTTAAGCTTGGTTCCTAGTTTGTGTTGGAAACTTTACCAAAACCTAGAATGAGACAACTATCCCTATCTGATATGAATAATACCAATACTCCATGTCATGAGACTATTTCTTTGATGTTGATTTTGGCAAGCTTGTTCATCTTGTAGTCCTCGCGAATCAGTAGAAAATGTTTAGAGTTATTAAGTCTGTCCATAATTGATAGTATCATAATCATGACTCAATTTTAGAAATTTTGTAATAGAGTCCATGGTAATTTTTTCCCATTTCCAATCCGGAATCTCTAGTTGTTGTAGATAACTTGACATTTTTGATATTCTATTTTCACTTTAAGGTGGGAGAGACATTTTTCTAGGTATCGAGCACTAGATCGCTTCATTTCCAACCAACATAGTCATTCCTTAAGGTCCTTATACATCTTGTCGCTACCATTATGAATAAAATACTTAGACTTGTAAACTTCCTATAAGATTATATCTTGCAATCCTCCAAAACTAGGAACCAATATTTGTTAAATCTTATGATAATATCATTTCTAGCTGTTAATAACTTTAGTATCCCAAGCATTCTTTCCTTTGCTTGATTTACCCTTAGCGCTTATTGTACTACATTTTTAATATGATTTGAAAGACTAGTTTTAACCTTTATTCTAGATGCATGGATTCTTGTAGGTTAAAAATTCTCCTTGCTACTTAATGCATCAACTATAACATTAGTGTAAAGTTATACCTGAAAGGCTGATGCAACCAAAGTAACCAAATAGCTTCCAGCTTGGATGCATGATGTAAATAGTAGAAGTTACGTTGAAAGTTTTACACCCCTTATAGAAAATATTCTAAGTGTAAAAATCTTTCAAAGCCAAAGACCAGCATGATGTAAATAGTAGAAGTTACGTCGAAAGTTTTACACTCCTTATAGAAAATATTCTAAGTGTAAAAATCTTTCAAAGCCAAAGACCAAATCTTCCGAAGCCAAAGATGAAGTCTTTTGAAGCTTTCAAGACAAAGCCTTCCAAAGCCAATGAAGTGAAGACTGATTTCTTCCGAAGAAAGAGAAGACATGCTTTCTCTAATTAACTTTTGTATAAAGCTAACTTGCTTTAGGCTGCAACTCTGAAGACTCACCAACTCGCATAAGTTGGTGAAAAGATCCATGCTTTTACAACTATAGATTAAGGTTTAGAGTCTGTAACTTTCTACTTCATACTTTTTATACTTTTTGTAATACATTAGGATGTGAGCTATGGCATGTCATAGTCACTAGTTAAAAGGCAATCTGCCTTTTGACTGTACATTGATCTTGTTGTCTAGATTAGTGTTTCCAGCTGGCCTTCAAAGTATGGCCAACTGGAAGATGTAGTATAAAGTATCTCAGGTTCTTATATTTTATCTTATGCTTTGTAACACTTGTAATAGAACTTGAGAGAAATATAGAACATCCTTAAACACCAAATTTGTCTTGTTCCTGTTCTTTTTCTTCTGTCTTATTACTTACTTATGTTCTTAATATCTTCTATATAAACCCAGTTCCCTATTTGATATTTTAAGTGTTCTAACACTCTCCTTAATATGAGACTGATTGTATTGACCACATTTAACCGGTCCTGGAATTGGTATCAGAGCATTTCAAGCTCTTGATTGCAAGATCTCTCTGGAAATTGATATTGATGGGTCTAATATTGCAATCGTATTGTTTCCGTTTATCAGAATCTGTGATATGGAATCTCATAGACCCATTGATGATTTCAAGTGAAGATCTATTGCAAGATTTAACGTATGATGAGTAATGAATGATGAACAATCAAGAACACATATTCATATATATTTCATTCTTTCATATGTATGATGATGCTAGGAGATTACAAGGGAGCTTGCAAGAGGTTTCTCTCTCTCACACACACTCAACCTAATTGTTTCTCTCACTACACTATTTTTCTAATTGGTAGCGCTTACAATGCTTGCTTAGTGATAAAATGACTACACTTAGTCCATTTATATTCTTTACATAAATAAACAAAATTAAAAGTAAGCCCTAACGATTACACAAATATTGTTCTAAGTCCGAAAAATTCTCTGGCTGATGCGTGACTGTCGGGTGCTGATGTCATTCGAGACGACCGTTGATGTTGATTATTGACTTTGACCACGGTTGACCAAGTTTGCCCAAGTATGACTTTGGTCAATTTTCTTTGTTTTAGTCATATTTTTAGCATAGCTTCACCGTGTCGGTTTTGGTAATCATCATGAGATTCGGCACTTAGGTTTTGGTAAGTATCATCTTCAAATAGTCCAAAAGTACTCCCCCTAAGATGATACTACCAAAACCTCATGATTATCAAAACTTTGGATGTTTGTTGATGTGCAGTCTTAGAGTGCAGTCTTCTCCCCCTTTTTGGTAGCATCTTTTTAGAAGCTTTAAAAAAGGCATTAAGAAAAAGACTTGTTTTGGCGTATAAAGACTTTGTTTCAGCACCCATTTGCTTATTATGAAGTCTTGAAAATGCACCCATGTGTATACACTATGTATTGCACAAGT
Source organism: Flaveria linearis (assembly GCA_024085815.1). Classification (NCBI taxonomy): domain Eukaryota; kingdom Viridiplantae; phylum Streptophyta; class Magnoliopsida; order Asterales; family Asteraceae; genus Flaveria; species Flaveria linearis. The sequence continues at coordinate 65,149,198 of CM044001.1, read as the reverse complement.
AGCAATATCAGCAGCTTTATCTCAACTTCAGAAGTAAAGGAGAAGCATTAGACAATCTTCAGACTTGACATATATTGTCCTTCAACAAAAGCTTTGGAGGATGAGGAACTTTTGTGTATGAGATACCAAAAGGAGGATTCTTAGTTCTCAGCAACTGACAGGAGATCTTTCAAGAAAGCAGGAGTGTTCACTTGACATCTTTAACTGAATGAGCAACTTAGGCATGTTATGCAATTAATCACCTGCAAAAGTCTAAATCCTCTCGTTAGAGGTATTGCATGAAAGTTTCACTCCTAAATCAATAACACATGTAATTCTGCCAAAACTAAGAAAAATACTAAAAATGACAAAATCTTTTTAGAATATTAGATTTTTCTAAATTATGATATTTATAAGCATGAATCCTTCAACTGTAATAAGATCATACTAATCCAAAATCCTCTACATCGAAGAATGTTTAAAGATTGAATAGACATAGATAAAGAACAAAGTTGATTGTAAGTATGTTTGTCCACTTAAACTCATGCAAGGATCTATTTCAACACTTTATGATATTTATCATGTTTAAGTTTGATTAGATATGCTAATTGAGTACCCCACACTTAGAATAATGGAAGAATAACCCTTTTCATGAAATGCTAATTAAGTTTGATTAGATATGCTAATTGAGTACCCGCCACTTAGAATAATGGAAGAATAACCCTTTTCATGAAATGCATCATTACTTGAACCAGGCTACATAGAGTATAAATTCTTATGATATGATTCACTTTAGGATTATTTTTGGATTTGATCCATATTGGGATTCTTTTACACTTCACTTTAGAAGTTGATCCTCATTGGGATTCTTTTCTTTGCCTTTTCGGCACGCATCAGAATTTTTAGTTTAAGGTCAACTAGGTCTGTGCTCAGCATAACAGAAGCTGTCCTTATATTTACTCCAGGTCTGTATTTAAATACAACAAAGGAGAAACAGATACTTTTATTAATTAGAAATTTATAAACCATTTTCGCATGGCGTGTTTAGGTAACCACACAAGTAAACACTTGGAAAAATCATTTCTTACCAATACCCAAAGATGGTTTTGGTCCATAATGCATATTGATTTCGTTCATCACAAACCTGTTTATCTTAAATCCATGCTAAGCCTACTGACATATCAAACAGAGCCTTATTATTCTTTATTGGTTTTGAAAAATAGATGCAGAAGATAGTAGATGAGTGTACTATCATTTATCATGTAAACGCAGGAAGATTCAAAAATGATCTTTTGGACTTTTCTTGAATTTCTAATTTTTAGGATTTTTGTTTTTGACAAAATACAAAAATGACATGTGTGTTATCAATTCAATAGAGATCATCAACATTTAGTCCATGTAGCAATATACTTAGACTAAGAAGATGGAATGAAACATCGGTTGTTTCGTACATTGCCATCATAGTTTCTGTGAATGGTTGATGTCCTGCATTGAATCATGGCTAATTTCTAATCCATTTAGCTCAGTTGCATCATAAACATCATGAGTAGGAAGAACACTCCTATCATGGGAAGGGATCAACCATTGCTAACTTTTCTTAGGTTGGCAGGCCTCCATAACTATCCCTATTCTACTAGAAAATCAGTAAGATATTTCAACCCAGGCCATTACTATCCTGAGCTTTCCATTAACATCTTTATATATGACTTGATCTCATGTGTATGATTTTGCTTTATCTAATGATGTATCAGATTCACCTCCTAAAGTTGTTTTCTTTCTCCAACATTGTTTTGATTTTAAACCAACTAACTCAACTTTAGTTTGTTTAACAAAAGGAGTTTGTTTGGATTTTGAAAATCTTTTGGTTGGTTTAGAAAATCTATTTAGCTTTTGAAGTTTTATGGAGGTGTAGCAAAATATCTTTCTCCTTGATAATGTTTGTTTCTTCTGGGCATGTGATCATATTCATCATAAGAATTATAATCTTGATTATAATAATTTGATGGATGTGATCTTCTATGATAGCCATTATACCAATCATTATTCCTCTATCTATCATACTTATGTTGTGTGTATGACCTAGGATAATGTCTTGGTGCCCAATAATCATGAATATAATAATGTTTAAAATCATACTCATGCCGATGTGATCGAGGAGAAGAGTAGCTATGTCATCTGTTGTAGTACTCATGCTCCAATATCGATGGGTATGATTTTGATGGATGATAAAATTTTTGACCTTTTCTATGTTTGATGTTGCAGAGTTGTTGTATGAACACTTTGAAGTGGTATGATTCTCTATGTCATAATTTAAGCAGTAAGGACTAGGTTTGGATATTCTTCCCTTAGGCTTGAATGATGAAGTTGGATTTGCTTGGAATTTTATAGCCTTTTGACTTGATCTTATGTGTATTATTTTGCTTTATCTAATGATGTATCAGATTCACCTCCTAAAGTTGTTTTCTTTCTCCAACATTGTTTTGATTTTAAACCAACTCAACTTTAGTTTGTTTAACAAAAGGAGTTTGTTTGGATTTTGAAAATCTTTTGGCTGGTTTAGAAAATCTATTTAGCTTTTGAAAGTTTTGTGGAGGTGTAGTAAAAGATCTTTCTCCTTGATAATGTTTGTTTCTTCTGGGCATGTGATCATATTCATCATAAGAATTATAATCTTGATTATAATAATTTGATGGATGTGATCTTCTATGATAGCCATTATACCAATCATTATTCCTCTATCTTTCATACTTATGTTGTGTGTATGACCTAGGATAATGTCTTGGTGCCCAATAATCATGAATATAATATTGTTTAAAATCATACTCATGCCGATGTGATCGAGGAGAAGAGTAGCTATGTCGTCTGTTGTAGTACTCATGCTCCAATCTCGATGAGTACGATTTTGATGGATGATGTAAGGCCCCGATCTCGGGCACCTCACAGTTGGTCATTCATTGCGCATAAACATATATTTTACAACTATTTTAAATAGACATTGCAGTGGAAACATTCGAAAGAGACATCTCATTTCATCATAAAAGCTTTTGCAAGGCGATACATCATTAGTCAATTACAAAATAGTCATAAACAGTGAATTTTAGTGGTAAGAGGATTCCTTAAGTAATCCCGTTTATTTGAATCCTCAACAAACACCACTTTGTTTTCTAAATACATTCTACATTATATATTACAAAAATATTAACAAAGAAATGCCATCCCAAAAGAGCTGAGTAGCCGCATCGTGCCATCCTCAGCAACACTACCTGCCAACTGGAAACACATAAAAAGTCAGCGATGCTGAGTGAGTTCTAGTTTTATAATTAAACATACTTTTCTTTCATTAAAACCGTTCTTACATACACGTGATCATACGACATACGTACACTTTGATAATTTTATTATTATCTTCATCATTCATTCATTAGCTTTCATTCGTGTACCGTTCATCGTCATCATTAACGTTCGTTCATGAACTCCTTCGTTCTTTCATACATTTCTTACCTTCATTCATACATTCATTACATTCATTCGTACGTTCATTACATTCGTTCATACATTCAATTCGTCCATTCGTACGTTCATTACATTCGTTCATACATTCAATACGTCCATTCGTACGTTCATTACATTCGGTGACATGTACAATACCCCGAACATTGTGCAATACTGTTGGTGCTGGACCTGTGGTAATCAAACATGAACGTTATGCACTACTGCTGATCCAGTCACCTAGGGTAGGTACATGCACCACTTATCTTTCCACTTTCATTCTGGATCAATGCCATATGCTATACCCCGAACATTGTGCACTACTGCGGGTGCTGGACCTGTGATGATCAATCACGAACGTTATGCACTACTGCTGATCCAGTCACCTAGGGCAAGCGGCAAGGATCCCATACATATGGTCAATCACAAAGACTGACCCCAATGTGCATCCTTCGGGGTAGCTAACCCGCACACCGTTGAGCTAACACCTGCCAGGGGTGTGCACCTCCATACATTTGCTTGCAAGCCTTTTTCTTAAATTCATTCGTTCATTCATTAATGCATGCATTCATTCATCATGTTCCCCTTTCATTATCTTTCACTTTACGTTTCTTATTACTTTCGTTTCATTCATTAATTAACACGTAAAGTCACGGAAAACTAAACACGTATCGAAAACAAGGAACATCGATATTTACAAATCATCAGTCATTACCATCATATAAGACTACATCATACTTATCATACATACGTCAGTCATATACATGCAATACTATCTCTCTCCTTGTACACAACAACCCTTTTTGGGCGATTGGACATACTTCAGTCGCACGGCCTCCATGCGACTGGATCATGCGATTGGGCAACTATGCGAATGGGCATACAATCGTGCGAATGGACCTCCTATCGTGCGAATAAACACTATGCGAATGGGCTTCTATGCGACTAACCCTCAGTCGTGCGACTGAACAACTATGCGACTGGACTTATGCGACTGAACTCCCAGTCGCATGACCTGTCGTGCGACTGAATCCCCAGTCGTGCGACTGAGCCTCAATCGTGCGATTGAACATCAGTTGTTCCTCAGTCGTGCGATTGGCCCTTCAGTCGTCTAGCCCTAACTGGGCAGGACTGGAGCTCATCCCGAACAGCAGCCGCGACATATGGCCTTCGAACTCCTCTAAACTCATTTCCAGCCCAAATTAGCCCTCCCAAACCTTAAGGAATCATACTATGACATCATACAAGCACATACATGTCCAAAATCACACTCTAAACACGTTACATACAATTACACCCAAATGGGTCAAACTCATACATTTCAAAAACGGGTTTATATGTGTTCCAGCCCTAAAATCATGTGAAAACAAGTAAATGAGGGGTCCTAGAACTCACACAAACAAGAAGAAGATGAAGAGCTTCGTTTGGACTAGTCACTCGACAAGTTTCGAGCCCGAATCACCACTTTCTCTCTTTTTCTCTTCTTTCTCTCTTCTTTCTCTCTCTGTTCTTCTTCCCGACTGAAATTTGCAAGTGTGGGGAGGGGAGATGGCTGCCTCTCCTTTATAGCTACAGCTCAGTCGCCCGAGCTCCTGGCGACTGGGCCTTCAGTCGCCCGATCACCATGCGGTTGGACACTCCAATCGTGCGATTATCATGCGTATGGAGCTCCAGTCGGTGAGCTCCATGCGACTGAGCCTCCAGTCGCATGACACTCCAAAAAGTCAAACTTCCGGGTGTTACAAGTCCACCCTCCTTATTTAGGTTTCGTCCCCGAAACCTGTCATTCCTCTAACAAACGTGGGTAATGCTGCCTCATTTCTTCTTCGGCTTCCCACGTTGACTCGGATCCCCTCTTGTGCCGCCACTGTACACGCACAAGAGGAACCACCTTATTTCTCAGCCTCTTCTCCTTTCGATCGATGATCGCCACTGGTTGCTCCACATGTCTACCTCAATATCCTCCAGTGGGACGATCATATCCTCGTCCGCCAAACACTTCCTCAGATGAGATACGTGGAAGGTCGGGTGAATTGCACTTAACTCGTCTGGTAACTCCAACCTATAGGCCACCTCTCCTACTCGAGCAATGATTCGGAAAGGGCCTATATACCTCGGGCTCAACTTGCCCCGCTTTCTGAACCGAATGATACCCTTCCATGATGAGACCTTCAACATAACCCGATCACCCACCTGGAACTCAATCGGTCTGCGTCGTTTATCAGCATACGACTTTTGTCTGTCTTTGGCTGCCTTCATATAGGCCTTGATCCTTTCAAGCTTTTCAGTCATAGCCTCGATCACTTCAACGCTCCCCAATTCCTTCTGACCAATATCACCCCAACAAACGGGTGTCCTGCATCTCCTACCGTATAGCATCTCGTAAGGTGGCATGCCAATGCTGGCATGATAGCTGTTGTTGTATGAAAATTCAGCTAACGGTAAGTGGTCATCCCAACTCCCCTGAAATCAATCACACATGCCCGGAGCATGTCCTCCAAAGTCTGAATGGTCCTTTCCGACTGACCATCAGTTTGAGGATGATAGGCCGTGCTAATATGTAACCTCGTCCACATGGCATCGTGGAATTTCTTCCAGAATTTGGATGTAAACCGGGTGTCACGATCAGAAACAATTGACACCGGTACACCATGACGAGTCACAATCTCCTTGATGAAAAGATCGGCCAACCTCTCGGATGAATATGTCTCGCGCATCGGTAGGAAGTGAGCACTCTTCGTCAGACGATCCACAATTACCCATATAGCATCATACCCTTTTGGGGTACGTGGCAGCTTCGTGATGAAATCCATGGTGATGTGCTCCCACTTCCATTCCGGTATATCCAAGGGTTGAATCTTTCCATATGGCTTCTGGTGCTCGGCCTTCACTTGCAAACAAGTAAGGCATTTACTTACATACTCTACCACATCTCGCTTCATACCCGGCCACCAATAGTCTTTCTTCATGTCTTGATACATCTTTGTAGCACCGGGATGAATGGATTATCGAGTCTTGTGGGCTTCATCCATGATCTTTACCCGTAGATCTCCAAAACAAGGAATCCACATCCGCCCGAATCGGGTTTTAACACCAATTGTGTTTTCACCCAATTCCGCGACCTGACCTCTCATTCTTTCAGAGTTAAGATGATCTTCTTTCAGTGCATCATCTTGAAACTCCTTGACTTGCTTCATCACGTCTGAGGTCATAATCAGTTGGTACGCCTTCACCCTAATCGGCTTGGGCCTCTCTTTTTGGCTAAGGGCATCCGCCACCACATTGGCCTTGCCTGGATGGTAATGGATCTCACAATCATAATCCTTTATAAGCTCCAACCATCGCCGTTGCCTCATATTCAAATCTTTTTGCTCGAAGAAGTACTTCAAGCTCTTGTGGTCGGTAAAGATGGTGCACTTCGTCCCGTAGAGATAGTGCCTCCAAATCTTCAATGCAAAGACCACAGCTGCTAGCTCCAAGTCATGAGTAGGATAGTTAACCTCATGAACTTTCAACTGCCGGGATGCATAAGCTATAACTTTTCCCCTCTGCATTAACACGCACCCCAATCCCGAGTAGGAAGCATCAGAGTAAACCACCAGGTCTTCACTTCCCTCGGGCAATGACAGAACAGGAGCTTGGGTCAATCTCGTTTTCAACTCTTTGAACACCTTCTCTTGAGCTTGACCCCATACGAACTTTACATCTTTCCGGGTCAACTTGGTTAGTGGAGAAGCGATTTTAAAGAAGTCTTGAATGAATCTTCTGTAATAGCCCGCCAAACCCAAGAAACTGCGGATCTCGGATGGCGTCTTTGGAGACTTCCATTGCATCACCGCCTCCACCTTTGCCGGATCCACCATAATCCCCTCGGATTCACCACGTGACCCATGAACTAAACTTCACGCAACCAGAATACGCATTTGGAGAATTTAGCATACAACTTCTCCCTTCTCAACGTCTCCAGAACCTCTCGAATATGACCGGCATGCTCCGTCTCACTCTTTGAATAAATCAAGATGTCATCAATGAACACAATCACTGATTTATCCAACATCGGCCGACACACTCGGTTCATCAGATCCATAAAAGCAGCCGGCGCATTGGTCAAAGCAAAAGACATGACAAGAAACTCGTAGTGACCGTAGCGCGTGCGAAAAGCTGTTTTAGGGATATCCTGCTCTTTCACCTTCAGTTGATGGTAGCCTGATCAAAGATCTATCCTTGAAAACCAACTGGCACCTTGAAGTTGATCAAACAAATCATCAATTCTCGGCAAGGGGTGTCTGTTCTTCACCGTCAGCTTGTTCAACTCACGGTAGTCGATACACATCCTCATACTACCATCTTTCTTCTTTACAAACAGGACCGGAGCACCCCAAGGTGAGATACGTGGTCTAATGAACCCCTTACCTAGCAGCTCTTGCAACTGCTCCATCAACTCTTTCATTTCCGTCGGAGCCAATCGATACAGTGCTTTGTAACAGGTTGAGCGCCTGGTATCAGATCAATCTGGAACTCAATCTCTCGGTCAGGGGGCACTCCCGATAAGTCTTCGGGAAACACGTCTGGAAAGTCACACACAACCGGAACATCGGATAGTTATGGTGTTGGCGCTTCTACATCCTTCACATAACATAAATAGGCGCTACATCCACGCCTCATACACTTTCCCGCCACCGCCATTGAGATCACCTTCGGAATCGCCGTGACCCGATCCCCATAAACAGTTACCGAACTCCCATCAGGCGCTATCAGACGAATCATCTTCTTCCGACACACTATATTTGCCTCGAAGTCCGCCAACCAATCCATCCCAAACACCAAATCAAAACCGCCCAAAGTCATCGCAAATGGCCTAACCGGAAATTTGTGGCCCTCTAATTCCACATCACAACCCTCTATCACCTCGGAAATCCTGGTAGACTTACCTATCGCAGTTTCCACATCAAATGGTACGTCAACGCGCCTACTACTAACAGGCAGTTTGGCACAGAAAGCAGTAGAAATAAAACTCCTACTGGCACCCGAATCAAATAATACAGAGGCTAAAGTTTGGTTCTCCAGAAACGTACCGGACACAACATCAGGGTCCGTCCTAGCCTCCTCCCGTGTCATTGTAAATGCCCTGGCGTTTGCCCTCGGTCCTTCATTCCCTGTCCTCTTCACGCCGGAACTCTCAGTCCTCGGCTTCTTGCAGTCTTTATTCATATGACCACTTTCTCCACAGTTGAAGCACCTCGTGCCCTTACACTCTCTAGCCATATGACCAGGCTTCCCACACTTAAAGCAGACATTTAACCCCAGTCTGCACTCCCCACTGTGCTCCTTCCCACATTTACCACACCTTCTCAGTCCCGTACTCGGTGTGGCTACACGGCGGTCATCCACCAGTGCCTTCTTGTTACTCGTCGAGGCATCACCCCGACCAAACCTCTTCCCCTTCCAATTCCTATCACCACCCTTCCTATTACCATCGGCCACCACCACCACTGCCCTTTCATCATACAGTCTCCCCGCCAAGTCCACCGCCGACCTAAAGGTGATTGGTCGGGCGACGATCATATGCCTGCGAATATCCACCGGCAAACCCTGAATATACCTCTTGATCTTTCGTGTCGGGGGAGTCACCTGATCTGGCACCAGACGTGCCATTTTGTTGAACTTCGTGGTGTACTGTTGGTGGGTCATCGTCCTCGCCTCCAGCTGCAGGAACTCTCTCTCAACTTTATCCATCTCCCGATGAGGACAGAACTCCTCGATCACTAACCTTTTCAGCTTGGACCACTTCATTCTTCCAATGGCCCTGCTACCCTCAGCTTGGACTATGTTATCCCACCAGCACATAGCCGAATCCGTAAAAGAGTGGGTAGCGAACTTCACTTTTTGGTCCTCCCGACACTCACTGATATCGAGGACACCCTCCATTTCTCTCACCCATCGATGAGCAGTAGCAGCAGTGCCATTACCGTCAAAAGTAGGGGGCTTGCACCTCATAAACGCCCCGTAATTACAGCCTCGTGCTGTCTCATGTACAGGCTCCTCCTCCTCTTCCTCTTCATCATCAGAAAGAACCGTTTCCAGCCCTGATCGCTCCTGTCTTCCTGAGGACCTATTCCTCTCTTTTCTTTCTCCTTCCCGGACAGCCTTTATCACTTCGGTCACCACAGACGGTAAGATCGTTTGCATGACCTGATGCACCTCTTCAACCACCACCTCTTTTACCGAGGCTCTCAAATTGGCGCTCTCGTCCACACCCTCCTGATGAGGGTCTCTTGTTCTTCATGAACCACTTTCTCCACCCTTGGTCTTCCTCTTGTGGCCCATGGTTCAGCACCACGTCCGCCACCACCTCCACCCCTTGAGGCCTTGGAAGATCTACCACCAGCCATTCTCTATCACACACTGAAAGATTCAAACACCAACACGGTCATTCAAGGGAATAGCTCAGTTTATGTCAAGTATAGCAAGTCCCTAATTACAGTGGCCAGTTGTGATTAGCCACTCACTTTACTCTTCGTACCCCGAGCATTACCTGTCCTGACTACATTAGTATCTAGATCTAACAGTAACACGTAAACACATAACATGCACACATACTACCAGTTAACCTTAAGAAAATACCTGATGGCACGCAGCTACTCAGACTGGCATTTCTTCCCTTTCCGTCCCATTCTCAGTTTAAGTTAAGGTTTATTTTGAAAATTTACCTATTTCACTTAAACTTTGGCTCTGATACCAACTTGTAAGGCCCGATCTCGGGCACCTCACAGTTAGTCATTCATTGCACATAAACATATAATTTACAACTATTTTAAATAGACATTGCAGCAGAAAAATTCAAAAGAAACATCTCATTTCATCATAAAAGCTTTTGCAAGGCGATACATCATTAGTCAAGTACAAAATAGTCATAAACAGTGACTTTTAGTGGTAAGAGGATTCCTTAAGTAATCCCATTTATTTGAATCCTCAACAAACACCACTTTTTTTCTAAATACATTCTACATTATATATTGCAAAAATATTAACAAAGAAATGTCATCCCAAAAGAGCTGAGTAGCCGCCTCGTGCCATCCTCAGCAACACTACCTGCCAACTGGAAACACATAAAAAGTCAGCGTTGCTGAGTGAGTTCTAGTTTTATAATTAAACATACTTTTCTTTCATTAAAACCGTTCTTACATACACGCGATCACACGACATACGTACACTTTGATAATATTATTATTATCTTCATCATTCATTCATTAGCTTTCATTTGTGTACCATTCATCATTATCATTCACGTTCGTTCATGAACTCCTTCGTTCTTTCATACATTCTTACCTTCATTCATACATTCATTACATTCAGTCGTACGTTCATTACATTCGTTCATACATTCAATTCGTCCATCCGTACATTATTACATTCGTTCATACATTCAATACGTCCATTCGTATGTTCATTACATTCGGTGACATGTACAAGCACATACATGTCCAAAATCGCACTCTAAACACATTACATACAATTACACCCAAATGGGTCAAACTCATACATTTCAAAAACGGGTTTATATGTGTTCCAGCCCTAACATCGTGTGAAAACAAGTAAATGAGGGTCCTAGAACTCACACAAACAAGAAGAAGATGAAGAGCTTCATTTGGACTAGTCACTCGACAAGTTTCGAGCCCGAATCACCACTTTCTCTCTTTTTCTCTTCTTTCTCTCTTCTTTCTCTCTCTGCTCTTCTTCCCGATTGAAATTTGCAAGTGTGGGAGGGGAGATAGCTACCCCTCCTTTATAGCTACAGCTCAGTCGCCCGAGCTCCAGGCGACTGGGCCTTCAGTCTCCCGATCACCATGCGATTGGACACTCCAATCGTGCGATTATCATGCATATAGAGCTCCAGTCGTGTGAGCTCCATGCGACTGAGCCTCCAGTCGCATGACATTCCAAAAAGTCAAACTTCCGGGTGTAACAGATGATAAGATTTTTGACCTCTTCTATGTTATGATGTTGGAGAGTTGTTGTATGAACACTTTGAAGTGGTATGGTTCTTTATGTCACAATTTAAGCAGTAAGGAGTGGGTCTGGATCTTCTTCCGTTAGGCTTGAATGATGAAGTTGGATTTGCTTGGAACTTCATAGTCTTTTGTCTTGGTTGTTTTGTTGTTTTCTCTTATGAGGACATTATGTTAGGACCGTGTGCGTACGGAGTACTAACTGATTCTTCGTTGTACCGAATCAAATAGTGCGGAATCCTATTTGATTGGCGATCCAATCAGTGAGAACGAATTCAAGATCAATCCTAACGATTAGAAAACGTTATGAATTGACTCGGAATGATCTGAAACGCTCTATGAAGTTGGAATGGTCGAACAGCACGTTCTGGGGCGATTAGGGTTTCTAGTATTCGAAGTGTTACGTTTTTCCACGAATTAAGTGGTATTTATAGGTTACAGATCTCATTCGTGCGACTGAGTCTTGCGACTGACTCAGTCGTGCGATTGAGTAATACGACTGATTCATTCGTACGCTTGAGTCATCCTGATGACTCAACCGTGCGATTGACTCAATCTCCTTATTCAACCGTGCGATTGGACCATTCGCATGGTCCAGTCGGGCGACTGAAAGAGATGTTTAGACAAACACATTCATGAACCTGTAATGATTCAGAACTGTGTCTCATAACTGTAAACCTATATAACATGGTCATATTATGCGTGTAACAACTAATAATATAGATATAACATTAAATAATCAACAACCATATAAAGAAGAGATTCTCATTAGATTGATTTAACATTACATATGTGTAACAAGATAGAAGTTTATTACATTTCAGCTCACTAGACTAGAACTGGGGACATGTGTACCAACAAACTGGGGACATGATCAGCCGTTACGTCCTCAATCTCCACCTCGTCGACATCTTGAAGTTCTTCATCGCTGACTACATCGACTCGGGAGCATCTTTTACCAACTCATCCGGATTCAGACTGAACAGTTCTGCAATCTGTTCATCTGTCAAGTCGTGAATGATTTCCCCTTCTTTAGCTGAATAACCCACAGACCGTTGCACTATCCCTGAAGATCAAGAATCATAGTCAACTTGGTCTCAATCTGACGAAGGGGCATAACATCATGCTCATCGACTTGTGTGGTTGATCCTGTTACAAAATCAAATATATTGCAAGTAAGTATACATTGATCACATAACCAAAGATGATTTATATCCACAAAATTTTATATATAACAGACTAGAATACATAATTTCAAGTACAAAGTTTCAGCAAAATAAATAAACGTCTAGTCTTGAACTTTGCCTTGTATCTCCGTGGATCTTCAGTTGGAGTAGACGAAGAGGGGCCTTGATCATGTCGGCGTTTAGTACGCCTTTCGCCTGCAACATTATCGCGTTTATCTCCAGCAGTTTCTCCCTCTTCACCTTCATCATCTTCTTTCTTCTCATCATCATCATTACTTTCTTCACCACCATCATCATCATCATCCTCATCATCTTCATCATCGTCTTCCTCATCCTCACTATCATCATCATTATCATCACCATCACCTTCTCCAATCTTGAGGGGCTCACTTTGAGTACCTTTCAGTTTTAGCATAAGAGTCTTATGAGTCGCCTCCAGCTTTCCCAACTTAGCATCTGTCTCTGCCTCATGTTGAAGTAACCCAGTGATCTGATCTGTCTGTGAGGTGATCACCTGGGCTTGGGAAAAATCTGCTCGCGTAGCTGATGAATCTCAGTAGTTTGAGAGGAACTTAACTCTCTCAGCTGCTGTAACTGAGCCGTTTTCTCCGCATCAGACGCCATCAGCTTAACCACCATGCTGTTTAGGGCAGCAAGCTGTTCTACAACAGACACTGGTGGGATGAATGAGCTAGATGGGAACGGTGAGGGGCCTGTTTGTTGAGTGGTGGTGGTGGTGGTGGCTGTGGTGAATATGGGGTTAGGGGTAAAGGCTGTAAATGGTGGTACAGTGGTGGTGGTGGATGTGGGAGTATTACGTGGAGGTATAGAGGTGGTGGTGGTTTGGGGTGTTTGGGATATGGTGGATTGAGAGGTATGAGTGGTTTGGGTGGTTTGGGTAGGTGTCGTGGAAGTGGTAGTTGCAGGGGAGGTAGAAACAAGAGTGATCCTCCTGCGTTTGGCTTTCATCCCATGAGGACGAGCCATGTGTTTCCTCCGAGTCCCTCTTGACCCGGAGGCTCCCCCTTGGCTGCTGGGAGAGACTGGGTTATATGATGGGTCAGCAACAGAGCTCCCAGTCTCTCCTGGGCGACCACCAACCGCCGCAGACCTTCCTCGGTTGCCACTACCCGACTACCCACTGTCCGGGTTAGTGGTGCCTCGTCTGAGTCCTCCTCCTCCTGCATGAAGTCAGGGTGGATTGGAGCTGTATCAGGTCTTCCTTGACCATCTCCACCCTGACCAGATCCTTGGTCATCATCATCGGAGTCATCGGAGGGTAGAGACACATGCTCTACATCAGAGTCACTATCTTCGTGACGCCACTTTCTCCTAGCTGGCGCCACATAGTCTTCGCGGGCCAGATGCCCAAACAAACGTCTTACCGGGGGCTTGACCTGCTTTCCCCGGTAAACCTTCATTCTGCCTAAGGTGGTGTCATCCATCACCTCTAGCACAACTGCATCTTCCTTCTGCTTCGGCAACATAGGTAGCTTTTGGTCAAAGATCATTTGCAGGAAGCGAGGATACATGCAGAAGCCTTCTCTTCCCTTAACTTCTATGTTCTCCACTAAGTAAGTGAAGATCATTCTGGAGAAGCTGAAAGGGTGGTTCAGCACCAAAGCAACGTAGGCATTCTGCATTTGCTCTGAGAGCTCGTCGAAGCCTCCTTTTCGTGAGGCAATACACCTGAGCAAGACGTGGGCTAGGTATTTGAACTGGGGGCAGAGATTGCTCTTGTTGAGCATCCCTGAGTTTATGTCCCCAGTATACTTAGCCCTCAGGAAGCACCCTCTGACTGTCATTGGATGTAAACGAACAGGACAGTCACCATCATTCCTAGTTCTAGGACTGTCCTTAAGTCCTCCTCTGTTATCTCTATAGCTTGCCCAAGAACGGTGCTTCTAATAGTATAGGGCTCCCTGGATCTGTCTACCACAGCGTGTTCCCAAACGACTGCTGCATCGACCTGTATGGTGTACATTGTGCTGAGATGGCTCTGTATATCCCCGATCTTCTCAGAAATGTGATAATGCCAGAAAAGTCAGCGGCATTCCTAGAGGTCAAGTCCAAATGAGCACAAATGTTGTGCTTCGTGCTCATAACCATCGACTCGCCATCTGTAACACAATGTAAGTTTACGTTAGTATACGTAGAAGAGAGTAAACAAAATCAATGAGTTACCCACTTTGGTTAGTCGGGCGACTGAGCAACCGAATGAACATAGCCGTGCGACTGAGTGGAACGAATGAGTCTTGAAAGGTGAATTTATTCATACGGGCGACTAAGTCAAGCGAATGAGCATAGTCGTGCGTTTAATTCATTCGTTCATCTCAGTCGGGCGACTGAGACTAATCGGCTTCTCAGTCGGACGATTGGAGTTCATCAGTGTGTCCAGTCGCATACTCGACAGTTTGTCCATTCAAATTCGTGTTTTGAGCTATACTTGAAGTTAAACATCGAAATTTTGCTCATTACACTCGGAAACTACCGATAAATCATGTTCTAACTTCTATTCGAACGTTTAAGCTAGTTTGGATAGCCTATTTGTTCATTATGCGTTCGGTTACTGTTTGGTCTGAATTCGAGAGATTTTGGACATCATTTATCAGTGTTATCGATGAAACACTTTGAGTAGTACCTGTATAATCACCAATGAGTGTTAGAACACGTAAACAAAAGCAGATATGGATCAAAGGAAATTTCGACAGCGGTTCCTTAGGTCGGGCGAATAGAGGGGGCGATTTGGGAGAGTGAACGACTGATTATGATTTGGTCTGTTTTTATACTAGGGCAAAATCCAGTCGGGCGACTGAGTCTAGTCGCCTTGATTAGTCGGCCGACTGAGTCTAGTCGTCTTGGATAGTCGGACGACTGAGTCTCAGTCGTGCCATCTACCTAATCGTTCATCTCCAATCGGCTGATTGAAATTCATCCAAACGACAATTTCAGTCGGTCACCTCCAATCGTTCGATGTGTTTCATTCGCATACCTCATTCGCACGTTTGACCTAGTCGGACACATTCAACCGGCCGATAGGGTTCATTCGCATGGTCCAATCTTACGATTGTATTCAATCGTACACCCTATTCGGCCGACTGGGTCATATCATATTCAGTCGAACGATTGGTCTATCCTTGTGCCAATTTTAAGGTATGAACCAACACTTAGTTTTTTACCAATGGATAAAACATTATGTGCAATTGATCATCTCAGACATGATCCATTTAACCACCCGATCACCTCAGACGTGATCCATTTATCCACCTGATCACCTCAGACGTGATCCTTTTAACCTTTCAGAAACAAGTTGTTTAAATAGACATTAAGCATTTTCAGTGATTTTTAACAGATAGCAATATACGCAGTCCGACACGACACATTATACTAGGACTAAACAAAACTTAACCTATGAATAGAAAGACCTATTTTTGTGATTTTTGTTGGGGCAGGCTTGTATAGCTTGTTAGCATTAACAGTTTATCCGGAATGGACTCTCGTGGAATCAGACAGGCATATACACCATCACTTGGAACATTCAGTGCTTATTACACTTTGCATGATATGATTGTACAGTTTTTTCACTTATGGAAGACTTCTAAGGTCTAACTGGGAATCATGTTTGAACTAATATGTAATTCTTATTGATTTTGAACATCAGGCGATGCAGCCACGACGATTGTCAGTATGTTTGTCCACTTAAATCCATACACAGACGTTTGACACACATCAGCGATTAATTTGATGAATTAAGTCAAACCGTATTTGTGTATTCCACAGGTATATGGTAATCAATCGTCCTCAGGAGATTTTTGAGCGGTCTTGGACTTAGAAGATTTGGTTCTAAAAATTGTCAAAGAGATGCCAAGCTCAGGTCAGTGCCATCGCACAGCAGAGAGGCGCAAACAACAATGAATTCTTAGAACAAATAGGTTATGCTTAGCCTCAGGTCAGTGCCATCGCACAGCAGAGAGGCGCAATACCTATTTATCTTCTTAGAGCAGCATATTTGCATATACATTATTTTAATGACATTTGTCATCTTTTGCTCTGTTTTGCAGGTCTTTGCTCACATTTGAGGCATTAGCTTGCTCCTCACCCCTTATTGGACATTGATTGATTTTGCAGACCAGGGATACCATGGGAGCACACAACTGGTTGAATAAATTTAGTTTAAGCCTGTTCACTGATGATGTCTAATGGTCTATTGTGTTGAATCTACTGACACATCGTATTGTGTACTTACACAACCCTAGATCTACTTTCTCCAAGTAATTACAATACCAGTCAAAGCTTCTATCATATTCCCATTTTGTTAGACTTAGACTTCTCTGACTTATGATTTTTATGTTTAGAACCGAAAAACCAATTTGATATTCCAAGTAACTCGGTGCCTGTGTGCTATCACTTTCCAGTTTTCTCGAGTCGCATTTCCAGTCTATTTGTCTATGCCTTTTCAGCTTAACTTATCTTCCCCCCCCTTTTTTTTTTTTTTTTTTTTTAATAAGTAAATGAATACTGAAATAATCTCCCCCTAAAATTCTAAAACAGAAAATCTTTTTGTGTTTTTGGATTTTATATGACATGGAAATTAAAAAAATAAAAAATAAAAATGAAAGAAAAAAAGAAATAAACTCAAGACACAAGTCGGACTATGAATCTGCTTCTTCAGCAATCACATCACTTTTCTTTTTAACGCCGTTGACCTCTAGCAGATATAAAAATCTTGGTTTATCAAACGGTTTGGTGTAGAGGTCAGCGCGCTGAAAATCCGTGTTAATTTTAATCACATCAATTAATTGTTTTTCATAGCAATCGCGTATGAAATGATATTTAATCCCGATGTGTTTTGTTTTTGGGTGTTGAACAGGATTTTTAGTGACAGCTATGGCAGCAGAATTATCAACATAAATAGGAGTGTTAGAAAATTTCAAACCGTAGTCGCGCATTTGCTGTTGAATCCAGATGATTTGAGAGCAGCAACTTGCAGCAGCAACGTATTCAGCTTCACAGGTTGATAAGGCAACCGACGTCTGCTTCTTGCATTGCCACATGACTAACCGTCTTCCAAAGAACTGACACCCTGCTGACGTCGATTTGAAATTCATCTTGCAGCCACCATAATCTGAATCGCTGTACGCAGTAAGCTCGAAGTCATCGTCATGAGGATACCACAAACCCAGTGTTGGAGTACCCTTCAGATAACGGAAAATCCTTTTTACCCCAATCAGATGATTCACTTTTGGCTTCGCTTGATATCTAGAACATAGACATGTTGCATACATGATATCTGGACGCGAGGCAGTGAGATACATGAGAGATCCAATCATCCCACGATACATAGTGGCATCCACCAAATCCCCATTCTCATCAGGAGCCACATCATGATTTGTGGCGAGAGGGGTACCGGCAGCAGACGCATTTTCCATGTCAAATCGACTGAGAATATCGCCGACATATTTGGACTGGTGTAAGAAAATACCGGTAGGTGTTTGATCCACCTGTAATCCCAGGAAGAACTTCATCTCTCCCATTGCACTCATTTCAAACTCTGCCTTCATCACAGATTCGAAATCTTTGCATAATGCTTCATTTCTAGATCCAAAAATGATATCATCCACATAGATCTGCACCAGAAGCAAGTCACCATCTTTTTCTTTGATGAACAATGTACAGTCAATCATACCCCTGCGAAAACCATGCTTTAGCAGATGGGTAGAGAGCTTTTCATACCAAGCTCTAGGAGCCTGATGTAGCCCATACAGAGCCTTGTCCAACTTGTAGACTCTGTCCCGATGATAAGGATCTTCGAATCCTTCGGGTTGACTGACATATACTTCTTCACGGATTTCCCCATGCAAGAATGCACTCTTAACATCTAGTTAATAAACTTTGATCTTCATGTAAGAGGCGTAGGCTAGAAAGATACGTATAGCTTCCATTCTAGCTACGGGAGCAAAGACTTCATTGTAGTCGATTCCTTCGACTTGTCTGAAGCCTTGAACAACCAAACGTGCCTTGTTTCTGATCACAACACCTTGGTCATCCTTCTTGCATTTTAGTACCCATTTGGTACCAATCACCTTAACTCCTTTCGGCCTGTCAACTAGTGTCCAGACTCCAAGTTTCTTGAACTGGAGTAGCTCTTCTTGCATAGCATTGACCCAGGCCTCATCTTTCAGGGCGTCACAGACATATTTAGGCTCGATTTGTGAAACAAAACATGAGAATGCCCCATCATTGACGTACCCCTTTTCCATGACTGCTGCATACTCAGCAGAGTACAGCTGATTTCGTGTTTGCACACCGGATTGAATGTCCCCAATGATAGACGAGGGGGGATGATTCACACTGATCCTAGTCACTGGTGTGGTAGGAACCACAACCTCAGAATCCAGATTGGTGACAGCTGGTTCAGTATCCGGATTTCCTGCAGCTGGTATAGCAGCTGATGATTCACTGTGTTGATTAGCTGTTTGCTCAGTGTTAGAAGCAGGAGCTTCTTCATCATCTGATGAATCATCACTCTCATCATGAGCCGGAGTCGAAGAGCTTGAGGCACCGCAGTAGGTGTGATGTTGCTTGAATCCAGATTTGGTGAGTTAAGAACATCGTACAACATCTGGGTAGCAGCATCATCCTCTGAATCAAGCTGTGGAAGATTGAAGGATTTGAAAAAGCCATCATAATCAAAGAATGATGATGGTCCTTTTCCAGCAGGAGGTGTGGTGAATCTCTGAACATCCACATTGCACCACACCTCTACCTGACCCGTCGAATAATTGTAAACTCGCTTGTCTGGGATGCTGTATCCTAAGAATATCCCCTGATCTGCTTTTTCGCTGAACTTGCCATCCTGAGTCTTCTTCAGTAATGTACATGGAGCTCCAAATGGTTCCAGATACTCCAAATTTGGCTTTCTTTTCTGAAGTAGCTCGTAGCAAGTCTTACCATGCCTTTTGACTACTAACACACGATTAAGTGTGTAGCAGGCATTTGCAACTGCTTCATTCCAGAACTGAACTGGGAGCTTTGAATCAGCTAACATGGTTCGCGCAGTCTCAATTAAGCTCCGATTCTTTCGTTCTGCAACTCCATTCATCTGTGGCGTGTATGCTGAGGTGAACTGGTGAACAATACCCTTCTCCTTGCAGAAAGCATCCATCCACTGATTCTTGAACTCTGTGCCATTGTCAGAACGAATTCTCCTTACCTTCAGTTTGTAGAGTGACTCCAAAGTCGTGACGAGCACCTTGAACGATTCAAACGTCTCTGATTTAGCTTTCAGAAACATCACCCAGGTGAATCTTGAGTAGTCATCAGTGACTACAAAGCAGTACTAGTCTCCTGCTATACTCTTCGTGCTTACAGGACCAAATAGATCCATGTGTAGCAGCTCCAAGGGCATCTCAATTGTGTTGACGTGCTTGGTCTTGTGAGATTTCCTGGTCTGCTTTCCCTTCTTGCAAGAGACACAAAAATCAGGAAGTTGGAAGTTCTTGACTGTAACTCCCTCAACTAGGTTGTTGTGAATCAGATGATTCATCTTCCTTTGATTTATGTGTCCCATCCTTCTATGCCATGAGATGGAGTCCTTCTCTGGATGCAGACATCAAAACCTGCTTCTCTGGAATCTCCATCTCCTTTTTCAGTATGTAACATTTTCGGTTGTCAAACATAACTTTGAAGCCCTTGTCACATATCTGAGACACTGAAAGTAAATTGTTTTCCAGTTGTTGAACAAAATTTACTTTATCAAACTTTACCTTCTCATTACCTACTTCGCCCTGAGCGGTAATGTATCCTCCTTTATTTCCAGCAAATGAAACGTGTCCCCCTTTAATTTGTTTGACATTGAAAAGAAGAGACTTGTTTCCTGTCATGTGCCTGGAAGCTCCGCTATCCACAATCCATGTATTTGATGAAGCACTGTAGCGGACAACCTGCACATAATTGAAAACAATCAGTTAAGGAGGGGGACCCAAGCCTTGACTGGCTTGGGTTTCCCAGAGGAATCAACCATCATGAATTCGACCCACTGTCCTTTATCAGTAGGTGGAATCTCAACTTTCAGATTGTCCTGGCTTTCAGATTCACCAGATGTCTTCGCTTTCCATAAACCATCTCTGTGAAAGGATTGTTTATGATAAACTTTAGACTGATTAACAGTTTGAGTATATGGTTTAGATTCAGAAACAGTTTTTCTTGCCGGTGTCACAGACCTGTCGGGGACTTGTCTGTGTTGTCTTTCACGTGGGGGGGACGAAAACGACTTAGAAGGTGTTTTATGCCTAATGGGTGTTTTCGATCTCACCGGGGTCTTAGATCGCTGTTTTGAATCTACTTTGACTTTGTCGGTTAACTCAACTTTAATTCTTGGTGTCTGATAGCGTGGACAATTGGTTGAAATATGACCTCGCTGACCACAAGTATAGCAGGATCTCCATTCATCAGGACTAGGAGATCTCTTGTGGGGCGGTGAGTAAACCTCAGGAATGGGTCTTTTGGTCTCAATCTTTGAATATGTACCCTCTTTAACAAATTTAACTTGTTTAACATTTTGATTAATTTGTCGTTGAGGTTGAGCATTATCCCTTTTAACTGGTTTAGCTTGAGTGGATTTAGAAATCTTGGTTTGTGTAATATTTGACTTTGATTCCAAACCTAGAGTTGTTTGTACATTTGTTTCCACATGTTTCTCAGCATTGACCGTACTTGATGCTGAGAGTTTCTGATTATCATCCGAAGAAGCAGACTGAACTGCAGTGTCCGGATCACTCACCAAAGGAGTTGTCACCACATGATCCTTAATTTGATTATTATTAATTGGACGTTGTTTTGTGTTCAAAAGAATTTCATGTGGTGGTGGAACTACCTTGTAACCCAATCCCTCCCCATTGTTGCGTTCTTTAACCAAGTTTTTCAAAATGTGCGAAGAACTCGCGAGACTATGTAGTTTTTGTTGCAATGACTCATTTTCTACCTGTAAGACTGCTTTTTCCTTTTTAGTTTCTTCAATGGTCTTTAAGTAGAATTTAATGTCATTTTCTTGGTTAAATACAACAACTTCAGTTTCCTTTAGTTGTTTCTGCAACGCATCTAACTTCTCTTTATAACTGCTCTCATTTTGTTTTAAGACACAATTAGCTTCTGAGCACAGTTTTAAGTCATTTACTAAGTTATCATTGTGATCTAATAACCTAGCAAACTTTAGATCAATGCTTTCTCTAAATTTCTCACATTCGACACAAACATGTTCATTAAATAGTTCATCTTTAGATTTTACCTGTGTGATTGTCGATGTTCCAGCCATGAAAGCATTCTGAGACGTAGATTGAGCTTCAGATTCTGAAGTCAACTCATTCTTGACGATTTCATCAACAGCATCAAACGTCTCTTCCAAATCAGCAGTATCAACTTCAGCTGAGCTTTCGCCTTCACTCGCCGAGTCTTCGTTCAAGTCTTCCACGGATGCTATGTTAGCTTCATCAGACACGAATCTAAAGGACCAGTCTTGTCCTTCATCTCCTTGAGCTACCATAGCTTTAGAATCACTTCCCGTGGATGCTGGTTTCTTGTCTCTATCTTGCCTGTTGAACGAAGAAAAAGGATTCCCATTCCCAGTCTTCTTAGGCTTTGAACACTCCCTTTTAAAATGACCCTTTTCTCCACAATTGAAGCACGTGACTTTAGACTTGTCAAAACCAAAGGTTGTATCTTTAGTAGCCACGAGATTCTGCCCTGTTTTCTTCACAAATTTCTTTGCTCTTCGGACAGCGCTTGCAAGAGCCCACATGATGTCCATTCTTTCCAGCTCATTCTCATCTACTTGTTCATAATCTTCATCGGCAAGGTGGCAATTACCAATCTTCCCCGCCACCAAACCATCATACGAGTGCACAACAGCAGCCAATAGATCCATGTGCTCTTTAGCAACCTCCACTGTTACCTTTCCCAGATTTTCTGTTGTCAACTTAGCAGACTGAGTAACAATAGGACTTTGACTAACACAAGATGCACCAAGAGACTCATTTGCAGATGATGAGCTTTGGTCAGAAGTTTGAGATGCATTGGACACAAAGGCTGTTTGCAGGGGAGCACCTGAAGACTTTGCAGCAGGGGTGGACGTGGAAGAGACATTGTAGAGTGAGGGGTCTTGAGCATAAGAACCCTTCTTAGCCTTGTATTTTTGTCGCACTTCCTCCTCTTTCAGTTTTAGAATAAAGTCATTGATATCCAGGGTGTCTAAAACTGAGTTGTATCGCAGAGTAGAAATGAATGAATCCCACTTTGCAGGTAGACCATCTGCCAAGCTTAAAACCTTGTCTTCCATTGACGTCTTAACACCATGAGTGTTAAGTTCACTCATCAGATGGTAGAAACGATCGATGATCTCATCTAAGCTTTCATTCCCAATTGCCGAGAAGTTATCAAACTCCTTCTTCAAAGCTTTGCCTTTCAGTGCCTTTAAGTTAGAATTTCCTTCATACCTCTTTTCAAGGACTTCCATCAGTTTTTACTTTGTTTGTGCTCTGAGTATTGATGAAAGATAGGCTTAGGAATGGACTGAGTCAAAATAGCATAAGCCTTCTTCTCTGCATTGTAGGCAACCTTTTGTGTATCGGAGAGTCCACTCAAAGTCAAAGGAACACCATCAGCCCCTACTGGTATTTTATAACCCACCTCAATAGAGTTCCATAAGTTAGTATCTACACCATTAAGATAGATTTCAAAACGTTGTCTCCATTGTGGAAAGTCCTCTATTGTCAATAGTTTAGGTGGCTTGTTATGGTTCCCTATCTCATTTTCCAGTAACAACAAATTCTGAATTCGTGAATCCTTTCCGGCTGACATGGCATAATTTTCTGAGTCCATCTTTGAATTAATTTAACTTGAGAATTAAACTGCTGTGCGAATGGGCTATATGCGATTGGACTCAAACGTACGATTGAAACAGACGACTGAGAGACTTAGACGACTGAACAGACCGAACGACTCAGATGTGCGACTGGAGTGGGCGATTGACTCAAACGGGCGATTGACACTGCGATTGACTCAACCGGGCGAATGGACTGGCGAATGACTCAAACGTGCAAAAGACCGGGGCGAATGAGTTCAGTCGTACGATTAAGATAATCGTGCGACTGGGTCGGCTGAAAACGCGATTTTTGAACACTTTTGACCTAGAACGCAATTCTTTGCACCCTAGACGGCTGAAACTCGAAAAACACTGACTTTTCAGAACATGCAAACGTAAAGACTCGATTTTTAGCCAAAAGAATGAATCTTTTTGCGTAAAAACGTAGACTTTTTCACAAAAACAATTGAATCAACGAAGAATCAAGAGCCAATGGCTCTGATACCACTTGTTAGGACCGTGTGCGTACGGAGTACTAACTGATTCTTCGTTGTACCGAATCAAATAGTGCGGAATCCTATTTGATTGGCGATCCAATCAGTGAGAACGAATTCAAGATCAATCCTAACGATTAGAAAACGTTATGAATTGACTCGGAATGATCTGAAACGCTCTATGAAGTTGGAATGGTCGAACAGCACGTTCTGGGGCGATTAGGGTTTCTAGTATTCGAAGTGTTACGTTTTTCCACGAATTAAGTGGTATTTATAGGTTAAAGATCTCATTCGTGCGACTGAGTCTTGCGACTGACTCAGTCGTGCGATTGAGTAATACGACTGATTCATTCGTACGCTTGAGTCATCCTGATGACTCAACCGTGCGATTGACTCAATCTCCTTATTCAACCGTGCGATTGGACCATTCGCATGGTCCAGTCGGGCGACTGAAAGAGATGTTTAGACAAACACATTCATGAACCTGTAATGATTCAGAACTGTGTCTCATAACTGTAAACCTATATAACATGGTCATATTATGCGTGTAACAACTAATAATATAGATATAACATTAAATAATCAACAACCATATAAAGAAGAGATTCTCATTAGATTGATTTAACATTACATATGTGTAACAAGATAGAAGTTTATTACATTTCAGCTCACTAGACTAGAACTGGGGACATGTGTACCAACATTATATGTATCACTCTTAGTGTTTTTAGACTCAGATATGTTCTGTGAATCTAAATGGCATGTCTCATAAAGAATTGGCCGTTGTTTTAGAGTTTCTAATGTAGCATTTGAGGTTGATTTGGATAAGGTGTAGAAGACTTGGTCTGAGTTTTCTTCTTTCTTTTCGATCCGGTCTTCTTCATCTTGACTTGTTCTTTGATTTCTTGTACCTCAAGCTTTTGTTTGTTCTCTAACTCCATCTTAATCTTTGCCTTTAGTTTAGCCTTAGGCAATTCTAGTTCAAGAAATCCTGTTGGTTTGAATTTCTCATTGAGAACCATTGCCTTTTGTTTGTTGTTATGCTTTGTTGCTTTGGATTTGTGTGGTTATGTTTGTTTTGGATTGATTTCTTCAATGACATGATTAATACATGTCAATGTTTGTTTATTTGGTTGGTTGGTTTCTTCATCACTGTCATCACTTGCAGGATCTCCATCTTGACCATCACAGGAATGAAAGGTTTCATTTTGTGGTGATTCTGGTTTAAGGTACAGCTTTGATGCTGTTTTAGGAGAAGTGATTTGAGTGATGATGTATGGTTTGTCTGTTGGATGATGATCATGCATATTTGAATCTTTTTTTACTTGACTTGTCATTGAAGTTGGCATTTTTATGTAGTTATCATTGTAAGGAGGAGGAACAACATGGTATGTAGTTCCATCATTCTTCTTCTGATCTCTTTGTGCGTCAAGCAGTTCTTCCAACTTTGGCATAAAAAATGTGCCATATAAACTTTAAGAACATTAATAAATTGATTAAGAGTGATTTGGTAACCGGAATTCCAAAGAAAGAGTTTACAAGTGCTGATCGCTATGTTGCATGCCTAAAAGGGAAGCAACACAAGGTGCCTCATAACCAAAGGAAAAGAATTCCATCACTACTCCCTTACACTCATTACACATGTATCTATTTGGCCCCACCAGTGTGATCACAAGGTGATCAAAGTCAAGACCATAAGATGTGATCAAGGAACTAAATACAAGAAAAAAATTCTTGGCACATTTTGTGATGAAAAGGGTATTACAAGACAATATAGTGCTCCTAGGACGCCTCAGCAAAAGGTGTTGCTGAGAGGAGAAACAAGACACTTATTGAAGCTGCAAGTACAATACTGTCTGACTCTAAACTGCCCATCACCTTCTGGTTAGAGGCAGTCAACACCGCCTACTAGGTGTAAAATAATTTTAGTAGTTAAGACTCATGGTAAGACTCCTTATGAGCAGTGGCAAAAAAGGAGACCTTTTATTGGTTTCCTCAGATCATTTGGATGTCCTTGCACTATCTTGAATACCAAAGATCAAGTTGCCAAATTTGATGAGAAATCAGATGATGGACACTTTATTAGATACTCCTCCCAAGCTAAGGCTTACAGAGTATAAATTCTCAGAACTAGAGTAGTTGAATAGTCAGCCAATATGACTTTCAATGAGCACACTACTAGTGTGAAAGGTTCTAGTCTTGATTGACTATTTGATCTTGATTTAGTTACCAACTGTTTTAACATGTCTTGTGAGAATATTTCAGGATCTATAGATATTTTATCAATAGGAGATCCTGATCCAAGGTTTGAGCTAAGAAGATCAAGAATTTCTCGATGCTGATAACCACTTCATGGAAGACAACATCAATGATGTCACACACTCATTGGATCAAATTTCTCTTGGCAAGTGTGTTGATGCAGTGGGTGACACTTCATTGCCAGATTTGAACATCACAAATTTAGATCTGTCCAATTAACTTGCGGTGATCCCTCAACTCAGGATCCACAACCACCACAAACCTTATTGGAGATCTTGACACAGGGGTGAGAACAAGAGGACAAACCTATGACAAAAATGTTTGACTATACTCTTGTTTCTTGTCCCAGATACAGCTAAAGAGAGTTGATAAGGCTTTGAAGGATAGAAGTTAGGTTGAAGCAATGCCAGAGGAGCTGCTTCAATTCAAAAGACAAAAGGATTGGAACCTATGTCCTCTTACTCAAGTGAAGACTTCCATAGGAACCAAATGGGTTTGAGAAACAAGAAGGATGATAGAGGACTTGTCATCAAGAACAAGGCTATACTAGTTGTTCAAGGATACACACAACAAGAGGGAACCGACTGCAAAGATGTTTTTGCTCCTATGGCAAGACTTGAAGCCAACCTGATGTCAAGTGTGCTTTATTATATGGGATGATTGATGAAGAGGTATATGTCAAACAACCACCTGGCTTTGCAGACCTAAATAATCCTGATTATGTCTGCAAACTTGATAAAGCTCTCTATGGGCTGTACCAAGCTCCAAGGAAGTGGTATGAGATACTATCTCAGTATCACTATCAGCATGGCTACAAGAGGGGTACTATAGATGGGACTCTTTTCATTAAAGGAACAAGGAATGACTTAATGCTAGTTCAAGTGTATATAGATGACATTTTCTTTGGGTCAACTAATACAAAGCTCTGTAAAGACTTTGAGAACCTGATGAAGAACAGATTTGAAATGAGTGCCATAGGGGAACTCAATTTCTTTCTAGGAATTCAAGGGAATCAAGTTGACAATGGCATTTTCATAAGTCAGTCAAAGTATGTACGAGACATACTTATAAGATTCAACATGACTGAATGTAAGGTTACGAAGACACCCATAGCCAGAAACCACTCCCTTGGACCTGATCTTAAGGGGGGGTGTGTAGAGGAACACCTTTACAGGGCTATGATTGGGTCTCTTATGTACCTCACAGCTAGTAGGCCTGATATCATGTTTGCTACATGCATCTGTGCAAGATATCAAGCCAACCCCAAGATGTCACACCTGGTTGCTGTCAAGAGAATTCTTAGATATCTCAAAGGTGCTCCTAAACTAGGCCTTTGGTATCCAAAGAATTCTGACTTAAATCTGTATGCCTACACAAATAGTGACTATGGTGGCTGTAACATGACTGCAAAGTCTACATCTAAGGGATGTCAATTCCTTGATGGAAGGATAGTCTCATGGCAATGCAAGAAACAATCCTGTGTGTCTGCATCAACTGCTGAAGCTTAATATATTGCTGCTGCTAGCTGCTGTGCTCAAGTACTTTGAATTCAGGATCAGATGCTGGACTACGGATTCAACTTCAAGGAGACTCCAATCCACATAGACAACAACAGTGCTATCTTTATTACAGAGAATCCTATGCAACACTCAAGGACTAAACACATCAACATTAGGTATCATCTAGTTAGAGATAATTTTGAAAATGGATTGATAAAGCTAATTAAAGTTAAAACAAATGAACAATATGCTGATCTATTCACAAAGGCTTTTGATGAACAAATATTTAAATATCTTATATCAGCTATTAGGATGATTAACTTTGAGTAGATTTTCTTAAAACTTAATTCAAGAGTTTTTCTAAAACATGTGTGTCCTAAGTTGTCTAAATTATCACCTACATAAGCCCAGTTTATGTTGAAAGACACTTTTTTAAATGATATTCCTTAGAATTTTAGAAATTTTAAACATATTTTCTTTCGAAATACATTAATGTGATCTTCGGAAGAATATTTAGTCTTCAAATCAGATAACTACTTATAAGAAATTTACCTGCAGAAGTAATTTTGATATATCTTCAGAAGCAAAAATATTCCTCTAAGTACTTATATGTGTTTGAAGGACAATTTTCTTCCAAAAGCAATTAAGTCTCAGAAGATTTATTCCCTTAAGAATAAAACTTTCAAGTTTAATCTCTTCCGAAACCAAATATGTCTCAGAAGAAAAAATACTCTAAGTATTTTTCTTCCGAAGCAAATTTTCATAAAAGCTCAGGAATATCTTTCGAAGTCAAAATTGGCTTTGGAAGTTTTTATAAAACTTTGACAAAATACATTCGGAAGATTTTTAACTTCCAAAAATACTATCTTTTTGGGCACCTTTTTCAAAGGTGGGACCGACATTCGGATTTCAAAGTTAATCCTTTTTCATTAACTTTGTCTTAAATCTATTTCATATATATACACTCAACGGTTCCCCCTCCTTCACTATCTTCTTCATCTTCAAATTCTCTAACCTAAATTCACCCACAAACCGACTTTGTTCTTATCTTCCTTCACAAAAATCTATCTTAAAATGGCCAACGTTGACCATAGAAACCAACCCGATTTCTCCGTGCACCTTCACAGGAAACACAATAAAGTTGCTCTGTTGAACTCTAAGAAAGATCTTGGATTCTTAAAGGTTTGTCGCTTTCTTACTCTATTAAACTACTTCACCACCCTCACCATAGATCCTTCACTCTATGAGGATCAGCTATTGGAGTTCTGGGGGACTTGCTAAAAGGTCACCATGGATGGGGAGAAGGCACTGTCTGCCACAGTGTAGCGGAGGGTAATCTTCATCTACTAGCCTTCATGAACACTCATCTTATGCTGGATGATGTAGAAAGTGATTTTTCCTTCCCCAAGTCTGCTGTCAACCAGTCCTTTGGATAGATAGGCTATAAAGGTGACTTCTCAGTTAGAACCTTTAGAAAAGGGAAGGTTTCCTCTTAGAAGAAGTAGCTTCTCCATGTGGTCATCCATAGTTTATCTAACAAGCATGGAGGATGGGACAAGATTCTTGAGGACCTTTCCTTTGTAGTCAATGGGATGGTTCAGGGGGTCAAGTTCAGGTATTCAGAATTTGTATACATAAATTTGCTTACAAACTTAGACTCCTTACAATATTACATGTTCCCTAGATATGTCCAGCACATTCTCAACTGTGAACCGGGCTCACAGTTGAGGGGAACATGTAATGTTCTAAAATTAGGACAGATGAGGCTCGACATCTTTAAGACTATGATAAAGCCTACTGTGGGTTTCTCAGGGGTAGAAATAACCTTTGTCCTAAAATGTTAGAGCTTATTGCTCAAGGTGACAACCTAGTAGCACCAGCTAATGTTGAACCAACACCTTCTACTTCACAATAACCCACACAACCACAAATAACCATCACCTACCAAAGAAAATTCAAACTAACCCCTCCACCAGCTACTCAGCTTATGAAGGCCCCCATAACACCACCCATGCAAGAGGAAGTGGACACTCGAGCTCCCACTTTCCCTTAGGAGCTAAGCACTCACATATCACCAATGATCAGTGCTGAGGTTCCTCATGCTCAGCCTGATGTGCTTACAACCCCAAAGTCTTAAACCTTCACTTAGAGTCTCAAAACTTTAATGAACAACCTTCAGGGGACTAATAGCATCCCCAGCCTCTTGATCTAAACCAACCCATTCCCAACCTATAATTCTATGATGATGAAGATATGGGTTTTAGTGAGTATCGCGAGTCTCTATTCTCCTTCCCTGTTGAAGGAGAGATGAGTACTCCAGTTTCTCCTATGTCTAGCCCGTATCATCCACCTACCACTGAGGTGGATCTCGCTAAACCTATTCAAGAGATCCATATGGAAGAGGTGTTGGATCTTATATGCCCAAGACACATACGAGATTGATGTGGTTAGTACGTTATGATCGAAGTCGGGTCATACCCAATAACAAGCTAAGCAAAGACCAATAAATATTAATTTGTTGATATGATCAAGCAAATAAATATTGACACCAATTTAGAAAATAGGTTTTCTAAATTATTGCATTTGAAATAGCACAAATTATATGGATAATTTGTTCATGAGAAATTATTTGTATTATTATTTAAGTAGGTTAAATAATAATAAATAAGAGTATGGTTGAGTTATAAAATTAAAAGAGGTTAATTTTATAAACTTATAAGTTATTAATGTGTAATAAAATTTCAAATGGGTGGGAACCCATTTTGAAATTTTCGGCCGCCCCCTTTGGTCTTCACATTAGGATTCCATGTCTTGTTTTATTACAAGACATTAAACACATTCAAGAGTACACTTAACCTACATTCTCTCTTACACATAAGTGCAACTCTCTTCTCCCTTTTCTCCCTTGCAATTTTTGGCCAAGAAGAATGGTCGAGAAGGTTTTTCGTGTTAACTCCCTAACAAGTTAGGTGTGTTTGCAAGATTCTTGTGGGTATACTAGCTTGAGGTCTTCTTCTTTGGAGACTTCCATTAAAGAACATCATCTTCTTCATCTATTATCCATCTCACATCTTCTTGTTCTTCGAAAGGTAGTATTCTAAGAACATCCTATGGTTGGTTTTGTTTTGATAGCATTTGTTTTCACATACATGATCCTTGTTCTTGGGTTTGTCTTCTTGATTATAAAATGGTTTATTTTCAGCATATAAAACAAGTTTTATATCTCTTTATATCCGCTGCGTTTTTGTTTAAATGGTTAAACAAACTTTGATAAACTTGTAACAGATCCAACAATGGCATCTAGAGTCGGTTATGTGGAAAACTTGCTTCAAAAGTCCAAGAAAAATTAGTTTTGTTGGACTTTCTCAACCCATTAGGGGCTGATTTGTTTTGGATATATGAATCCCTTGTCTTTCAAGTTTCATTTTACATGCTTTAGAATAAATCTTGAAAGATTGATGTCAAATGGTTGATTATTTGTTTGGAGAAAAACCCTAAAAATTTTGGTTTATGTTGGCTGAAATTTTAAAGGTTGAAAAGGGAGTTAATTTTTTTCTTGACTCTTGTATTTGGATACATGTCTTAGTGCATAACATAGCGTTGACCAAGTGTGTTTTGGATTTGGTTGAATATTTTGTCATGTTTGGTTTTATTCATCAAAGGGTTGTAATAACAATTTTGTGTTTGTATCTTTGGGTTGTAATATATTTATTCTTTGGTTATGTAATAAATAGATTAGGTGCATTTCTTTTATTAGAAAAAATGTATTAGGATATAATTTTTGTAAAAGAAGATGCACAAGTTGGAGACTCAAAGGAAGATACAAAGGAAGGACACAAAGACATGGACACTTGAAGCATTTGGATGTGGATTCAAGTGGGAGTTCATGAACACATTTTAATGTGTTATTATTAACCCTTAGGAAAGACCAAATGACAACACTTATGATGGCAAACAAGTGTAGTCAACTTAGTGGCTATGGTTATGCACTTGTGATTATATGGCTGTGCTTGTTTGGTTGTTTATTTTATGATGGTTGTTTGGTATATGGATATGCATAACAAACTAATTAATAAGCATAACAAGCTGAAATAATATGGATCTTTGTCATTAAGTGGTTAATAAAAGGTTATTAAAAGGATTAATGATTTTAAATAAAAGGGTTTTATTACAAAAGTAACCATAGGGTACCATGTGTATGAAAGCATGCAAATTCAAGGTACATAGAGTTTTCTAAACTAGAATTATGAAAACTAAAATCCCTTTTGAAAAAAAGTTTAACACCGTTCTTTTACACAACACTTGAGTCACTTGGAAACTCTTAATAGGATAAAGGTCACCTAACCATTTGGAGGGAACTTGTGATTTGAGGTGGGAATACCATATTTGTGGGATAAAGGTCACCTAACCACTTATGTTGGTAAACTCACATGTGTGCGTAAGTAGGGTGACTTGATTTGTAAACCATGTTAAATGGATCGCCTATAATGTGGTTTACAAAAGGTGTTGATGGGATAAACATGCCGACTATACATATGATGTTTAAGTCTATCCCATACCTCTAGAAGTTGCAAAGGGTTGCAATTGTCAAACGTTGACTACCTTGTTAATTTAAATAATGGGATAAAGGTCACCTAACCACTATTTAAATGTAACGTTGGATTCTAGAATTTTAATTTATGTATGACACATAAAAGAGTATTAATAACTAAAAGATGACAATATCGAAAATACTAAAATTGGACTTTGTTAAATTTTGTAGATGGCCACCAACATAATGAAAAAAATGATATCCCATCCGCTCATACCCTATCACTAAGAACCATTCTCCAAAAGGAGCGTCTAAACCATAACAATTTTATTGATTCGTTTCGAAACTTGAGAATTGTTCTCAAGCAAGAGAAACGGTCATACATATTAGATGATCCGATTCCCGATCAACCCAATGAGGAAGATGAGTAGGCCTACAATAATTGGGTGAAATACATTGAGGACTCGGTCCAAGTGTCTTGCCTCATGTTGGCAAGTATGAGTCCCGAATCTCCAAAAGGAGTACGAACATCACAGAGCATACGACATGATTACCCAGTTAAAGGAAACGTTCTAACAACAAGCAAGGGTATAGCACTTTGAAACGGTTTTAGCACCCCATGCATGTTGTATGGATGACATCCAATCGGTCTCATCTTAGTACTTAAGATGAAGAGCCACATAGACTGCTCGAAAGGCTGAATTGTCCCGTCTTGAATGAGTTGGCTATGGATTTGATCCTCAACTCTTTTTCAAAAAGGTTTGACAACTTTGTTATGAATTATAACATGAACGGTGGGACAAGAACCTAAGTGAGCTTTACTCTATGCTCAAAACAGCCTAGGCAGCCATGGGTAAAATGGTTTTACCCGTTCTCACCATCAATGAAAGTGGGAGCAAGAAGAGGCCTCACCCCGCACCCAAGGCAAGCGTTGCCAAGGGTAAAGGGTACGTTTGGGGAAAGGGAAAGGGAATGGTAAAAGTGCCACCACCAAAACTAGCGGAGAAGAAGCAAAAGGTTGCTTTGAATGACCCATGCTTTAAGTATGGAGAGATAGGACATTGGGCACGAAATTGTCCTGTCCATCTCAAGAGTTGCAAGCTAAGAGGGATGTCGGGCAAACCTCAGGTACAATTTTCATGATTCATATTGATCTAAATTTAATATATTCTAACACATGGGTATTGGATACCGGATGTGGAACTCATATTTGTAATTTATTGTAGGGGTTCAAAAGAATTAAGGACTACAAGAAAGGGGATGTTAGCCTCTACATGGGGAATGGGGCAAAAGTTCAAGTTGAAGACCGAGGGGGCTACATCTTGAAGCTTCCAAATGGTTTGGAAGTAATTTTGAACAATGTTTTGTATGCTCCTAGTTTGACTAGGAACATTATTTCAGTTGCCCAATTAAGACAATATGTTTATGTTTTGACATTTATTAAAAATGAAATTCATGCTTCTTTAAATGACATCTTTTATTTTAAAGCCATTCCTATTAATGGTATTTGTGAATTGGTTCGTGAAAACACATTATATGATAGCTCATTGTACCAAACCACCACCAAGAAACTCAAATTGGATTTGAGTGACACCTATCTTTGGCATTGCCTTATGGTCATATAAACAAGAAGCGCATACAAACACTTCAAAAGAATGGTCTTTTAAAATCAAGTGAATATGACTCATTTGATGTATGTGAATCTTGTTTACCAGGCAAAATGACTAAGTCACCTTTTAGTGGCAAAACCAAAAGGGCAAAAGATTTATTAGGTATCATACATTCGGATGTATGTGGTCCTTTTAAGCCAATGACTAGGTACAATGAAAGATACTTCATTACCTTTACCAACGACTATAGTCGATATGGGTATGTGTACTTGTTAAGACACAAAGATGAAGATTTTAAAATGTTCAAAACCTTCCAGAATAAGGTAGAAAATCAACTCAACAAGTCAATAAAAATTCTCCGCACCGATAGAGGAGGTGAATACCTAAGTGATGCTTTTAGAGATCATCTTATAAGCTATGGGATTGTCTCACAACTATCTCCACCTGGAACACCATAACACAATGGTGTGTCCGAGAGAAGGAATAAAACTCATTGGATATGGTTCGATCTATGATGGCTAGAAGCTCATTACCTCTATCATTTTAGGTTTTCACTTTGATCTCTACGGCCCGTATTTTGAATATGGCTCCAACCAAGAAAGTGGAAAAGACACCTTTTGAAATATGGCATGGAAGGGTTCCATCTCTATCATATTTAAAGTTATGGGGATGTGAGGCTTAGGTTAAGACTACCACATCAAGCAAGTTAGAAAGTCATTCTACTAAGTGTATCTTTATTAGATATCCTAGAGATTCTATTGGATATTGTTTCTATGATCCATTGGAACAAAAGGAGTTTGTTGCTAAGACGGCTGAGTTCTTAGAAGCTAAGTACCTTATGGAAGGAGCTAGCAGTAGAACAGTGGATCTTGAGGAGGATTAAGACCCACAACCCGATACACGTTTGGTTGACACTAGAACTCAACATGAGGATGTTGACAATGATCAAATGGTTGATCAATACACACAAAACATTCGCAAATATGGTAGAACTAGTAATCCACCTAAAAGATATGGATTTTTCATAGATGGATGCTATGTTGTAGATTCTGGTGAACCAACCACATACCGTGGTGCAATGTCCAATTTGGGTTGTGACAAGTGGCTTGAAGCCATGAACATTGAGATGCAATCCATGTATGACAACCAAGTGTGGGACTTGGTTGTACCACCTCTTAACTCCAAAGTGGTTGGAAGTAAGTGGGTTTTCAAGAAGAAAGCCGATATGCATGGAAACTTGGATACTTATAAAGCGAGACTTGTAGCAAAAGGTTTCACTCAAACTCAAGCGGTTGATTGTGATGAGACTTTCTCGCCGGTTGTAATGCTAAAGTCTATTAGGATATTATTTGCCAAAGCTGCTCATTATGATTATGAGACTTGGCAAATGGATGTCAAAACCGCTTTTCTAAATGGGTATCTTGAGGAAGATGTCTATATGGTTCAACCCAAAGGTTTTATCAATCCAAAACATCCTAACAAAGTATGTAAGTTAAAGAAATCGATCTATGGATTGAAGCAAGCATCAAGAAGTTGGAATCACCGTTTTGATGAAGAGGTAATCAAATTTGGGTTCATCAAAAACGCTGATAAAGCATGTGTGTATAAGAAAGCTAGTGGGAGCATCATCACTTTTCTAGTATTGTATGTCGATGACATCCTACTTTTTGGAAATCACGTTCCAACCTTGGAAGGTGTAAAAACCTGGCTTGGAAGCTATTTTTCCATTAAGGATCTTAGTGAAGCCGCCTATATTTGGGAATAAAGATCTACATGGATAGATCAAGGAGGTTGATAGGTTTAAGTCAAAGTGTATACATTGATAAGATCTTGAAAAGGTTCAAGATGGAAAACTCTAAGAAAGGTACGGTACCTATTCAAAGAGGAACGATATTGAGTACGAGTCAATTTCCAAGCTCAAAGGTTGAGCAAGATAAAATGAAGGGAATCCCATATGCGTCTGCTATAGGATCCATCATGTATGCAATGATATGCACTAGGCCGGACGTGTCATGCGCTTTGAGCATGACAAGCCGATACCAACAAAATCCTGGAAATAATCATTAGATGGTTGTTAAGAGCAAACTTAAGTACCTAAGGAGGACTAAAGATATGTTCCTAATCTATGGATCTGGTGAGGAGGAACTCGTGGTAAAAGGTTAAATGGATACGAGTTTCCAAACTGATTGGGATGATTCACGATCACAATCGGGATACATTTTCATCTTGAATGGAGGGGCAGTCTCTTGGAAGAGCTCTAAGCAAGATGTAGTGGCATTATCAACTACAGAGTCAGAATACATTGCCGCTTCATTAGCAGCTCAAGAAGCTGCATGGTTGAAGAAATTTATTGCCGATCTAGGAGTGGTCCCTCCATTCAGGACCCCTAGAAATTCTTTACGATAACGAGGGTGCGATTGCTCAAATCAAGGAACCCCATGCACATCAAAAGACTTGGCACATTGAGCGGAGATTCAACTACATAAGGGATGAAGTTGAAAAGGGAAAGATATGTATTCGTAAAGTTCACACGGATCAAAACATTGCGGATCCACTCACGAATCTCCTTGAAAAGGCAAAGCATGAAGGTCATACTTGTGCCATGGGACTTCGATATTCTAGTGACTGGATTCGATCTTTTAATTTTGTATTTGGATATTGGAACTTTTTATTACTTGAATAAATTATTTGGTTATAATGTTTCAACTAATGTTCCTATTTTGCATGTTTAATCCATGAGTAAATTATTTACTCAAAACGTCCGTAGTCGTTCATACTTGTGGGAACAAGTATGAGGGCAAGACTATTATGAACTTGGATTGGTGGATATTCATACAGATGAATATAGAGCAAAGGGTTGCTGCCAAGGTTCATAGATATTTGTGGGATACAAATATTAGACTGACCCGCATCTCAAATATCACTACATGGAATCTTATTGATTGATCATAAGTAATTTTGAGTAAAGACGAATATCATTTGGTATCCTCTTACCTGAGATACATATTGGATCTTGATATTCACCAAGTATTATACTTTGACTTAGTTCTTTGGTTTTCTAAAACATGACAGTACATAAGGCTAAATTCAGGTATAATACAAGGTGATTGTGGGAGACGTATGTAGTCAAGATGGGATTTGTCTCTCTTATTCGTTGAGAGTAAGATTCTAAGGCTTGATAAAGTTAAATCAATGGAAAATGATCACTCTGTGTCTCTGGCATTTAACATGACATCCATGACAAAAGGATAGTTGATTCATTCACCTAAAACATTTTCGGGTAAGGTACTTGAAGAGGATGATGTTATTGAATGGCACTTAATCATACGTAATAAGGGTAGTAAACCATTGTTAGGCGGTATTTACTGCTTGCATCAATCTTCTATGAATCTTGTGCAAGTAGGGGATTGTTGGATCTTATATGCCCAAGACACATACAAGATTGATGTGGTTAGTACGTTATGATCCAAGTCGAGTCATACCCAATAACAAACTAAGCAAAGACCAATAAATATTTATTTGTTGATATGATCAAGCAAATAAATATTGACACCAATTTAGAAAATAGGTTTTCTAAATTATTGCATTTGAAATAGAACAAATTATATGGAAAATTTATTCATGAGAATTTATTTGTAATATTATTTAAATAAGTTAAATAATAACAAATAAGAGTGTGGTTGAGTTATAAATTAAAAGACGTTAATTTTATAAACTTATAAATTAATAATGTGTAATAAAATTTCAAATGGGTGGGAACCCATTTTGAAATTTTTGGCCGCCCCCTTTGGTCTTCACACTGGGATTCCATGTTTTGTTTTATTACAAGACATTAAACACATTCAAGAGTACACTCAACCTGCATTCTCTCTAACACACAAGTGCAACTCTCTTCTCCCTTTTGTCCATTACAATTTTTGGCCAAGAAGAAGGGTCAAGAAGGTTTTTGGTGTTAACTCCCTAACAAGTTAGGTGTGTTTGCAAGAAGCTTGTGGGTATACTAGTTTGAGGTCTTCTTCTTTGGAGGCTTCCATTCAAGAATGTCATCTTCTTCATCTATTATCAATCTCACATCTTCTTGTTCTTAGAAAGGTAGTTTTCTAAGAACACCCTATGGTTGGTTTTGTTTTGATAGCATTTGTTTTCACATACATGATCCTTGTTCTTGGATTTGTCTTCTTGATTATAAAATGGTTTATTTTTAGCATATAAAGCAAGTTTTATATCTCTTTATATCCGCTGCGTTTTTTATTAAATGGCTAAACAAACTTTGATAAACTTGTAACAAACCCAACAAGAGGCTCTTACTTCAGCGAGTTATTACATCATTAAGACTTCAACCTTGACAACTTAGCCCATTGATACTTCACCTGAAGCCGCCATGGTGCTGGGGAAATCCAGTAGCCAAGAACAAAGTGCTGGTGATGTGGAAGAAGACTTAGGTCCTATTCTCTCATCCCCCATGATTCTTCTGTTGAAGTTGAGGGGAATATATGACTAAAGGTGCAAAAACTGACTCAAACCTACACTTATTTAGTCTTCAAGGTTAGTAACTTGGGATCTCAAATGACTACCTTACAAACAAGGGTCATGATCAGGAACTTGAGATCTCTAATCTCAAGGAAAAACTAGCTGGGAGACCTTAAGGAGGACTCAACCAGGAACACAAGAACCTGCGGATGTAATAGACTTAACCCCCAGCTCACCTATGCAAGAGGGTGATGCTACCAAAAAAGGGGGAGAAAGTCTAAGAAACCACAGAACCTAGGATTTCTTCACAGAGTATGGACATTGAGGATTCACCACCCTCACTTGTAATTATCCATACTCAGCAACCTTCTCAAGTCCACATTGATGTGGACTCACTCATATAAGGTCTGTTTGAGGAGGGTATTCCAAGAGCTATGCCCACCCCATCTCATCACTCTGAGAATCCAATTATGGGATGGAGGTATGATTCTGATAAAAGAGCTCTGGTAATCTCTAGATCTCAGGAGCAACAGGAAATCTTCAACATCTCCAACCTGAGATTCTATGAGAGTATCTATTTGATTGATCTTCCACTTACCAACCCAAGTCAAAATAGGCAAGCTGCAAGGTTAGCAGATAGGATTCCAGAAAGGGTGCTAGAAGAGTTTAAGTTGAGATCCAAATTATATTGACAGAGGCTAGCAGGTAAGACTATTGGTCAACAGGATGTTGAGGTGGACCCTAATATTAGCTTTAAAGGGGAAGCCTTGACTGAACGCCCAGTAGTTGAACCTGTGAACCTTGAGATAAGAACCTCTTCAGCACCGATTACCCTCAATGAGGCACCAACCGGTGAAGGTGTTTCACAACCTCTCTCTGGCCGGAGAGTGACTGCTGAATCAAGCTAAGAAGGCCAAAGCTCTCTCTACCCTGAGTCACCAACGCCTGTGAGTGATAATGGGAAAAGGAAAATAACTCTTGAGGAGATTGAGGAGGAGGAGAGAGAAACAAAGAGGAAGCTAAGGGGAGAGAGTTTAAGTGGTTCCCCAAGCTTCATGGTTGTGAATCCAAGGATCGTCAGGGAATTATAACTTTAGTTAATAACAAACAATGATCTTGGAATTATCACTAATTGTTGTTCAATTAATCGATTAATGTAAAGCTGTTTGACAAATAGAACAATCAATGAAGAACAAATGAACTAATGAAAAGCAGATGATCGTAAGATCAAGAAAAATATAAATGTTTCAAAAGTTTTCCATTAATGATTGTATAACGATTACAATAAACAAAACAAAACAATGAATGCTATTGCTATTTCTATGGTTTAATGCTAATTTGATGCGTGTATGGTTGTGAGATTGTTTGCGGCTGCTAGGGTTTAATCATAATGATTAGTAGCTGTCGATCACAATTTGTGCACTATTGTTATCTAAAAGTGTGTACCTAGGCCTCGTATTTATAGCCTTAGGTATTTACTGCTAGGGTAATAGTAACTTTCTTATCAGTGTAAGAAAGTTACTCAGAGAATATCCTGAAGTGACATTCTCTGACTAAAGTGAAAGTCGTCCACAGATATTGACTTGTCACTTTAGTGTTTGACTATGTTGACTTGATGTACTTGGTGAAGCATATCAAGTATTGGTCGTCCGAAGGAGATTGGTCTTCCGCAGATGTTGGTCTTCCGTAGGTGCTGCAGTTGTCTTGGATGATTTTGTTGTTGTAAAGCTTCCACAGGAGTCCCACGGAGTCCATACTTGTATTTTTCCAGAATATCTATGGAGGAACAATTTGTTCATCCGCAGATGTTGTTAAACACTTAGCCAATTCAAGAAATTGACTAAGTCTTGATGTTTTTCCTACAAACATACATATAGAGAAACACATAATAAATAGGGTTAACCTATAAATGTATATTGCATACAAAAGATAAAAGAGATACAAGAGTTATTACAGGGATTGATAAAAGAACTAAACTTATACAAAAATTCTAGGCCTAACAATACTCCCCCTTAGGTTTAGCTTTTTCTCATCAATTCCTTAAACTTTGTAGTTCTTTTATTCTTGACACCATCTTCTTTTTGAAGAAAGAAAACAGCTTCCTTTTGATCATCGTATTTGTACTTGATCTCCATTCGGCTCATCTTGTTCAAGGTGTCATACTTGATTTAAAAAATATCATCTTTTGTTATTAAAGTTGCAACAACACTGTTGTTGTTGACAACTTCTAATTCATATTCCCCGGATATTCTTAATTCTGTAATAGATGGGATTTCGAAACCCATAAGTTAGATAGCCTCAAATTTTCTTCTTTTGTTGGCCGTGGCATTCACTTTATCTATTACCAAAATCATATGCACATATAAATATAAGTCGTTTTGTGCATGATCATTGTTACGCTTGGGAAAGAATTTGTCATGTAGATAAGCAGTGTAGCTTGGGTGAAGGAGTTTGATCTCCAATGGATCAAATATCCTGATACTTGCAGCTTTCTTCTTATCTGCAGTTCTTTTTAGCATGAGCTCTTTTGTTATCTCAACATACCCCCACTGAGTGATGGGATGTGAGAGCTGGTTTCCCTCAAATTTCTTATGAGATGTAGTTCTTTTATTAGCATGACTTATCCTTATCAAAAACTCGTCTTCTATAGAGTGTGAGGAGCTTGACAGTGACCTTTCCTTCTCTTTCCTTTTGATATGCTTCTTATCTTCTCTTATAGCTTCTTGAAGGACATCATCCTTGAATCATGATAGTAACTTTCTAATCATCCCTGAGAAGTCTCTTCCTCTTGGATGAGTTGGATAATTGGTGATTTATAATCTCTAGAGTTGTTTGATACTAGCATCTGGGAGTGAGATGACTAATTCAATCAAGAGAAGGTATTGAATCATCTCAGATGCCCTTTTGATTATTGCACTATCCCATTCAGCATCGTATTTCCAAGTAATGATCTAGTATTCTTCAGCTGACTTGGGAGTAGTGATATGATCAAAGAGTTGGAATAGTGTGGACTTTTACTTGATTATTTCTCTCATAGTACTTCCAAGGGGCCATACTTTGCCTGGAATAACCACCCTAGGCTCTCTTATCATTTTCTCCTTACCCTTGTGCATATCTTTGCTCTCTACAATGATGGGCTCTGAAGGAGTTGTTTGATGGGCATGGCTTGGATTTGGAGCTTCAGTTCTAAATCTAACTGTAGTTTGTAACTCAATATTCATCACATATTCCATCATTTGTCTCAATTCTTTTATAGATCTGTCTCTTAGCTCATAGAACTTGTGGTGGTGATTTTGCAACCAACAAATAATGTTGTTTCTGTTTAGCTTGTTGGTGATGACCAAGTTCTTTCTTTAGCTTTTCTGTTTCTTGGAATTTGATGAAGGTATCATAGTTACATTCTGGAATCATTAGTCTAGCCACTATTAAATCTTTGATGGCCAGCTTCATCTTATCTGAGTTCATCCTTTCTACCAAGTCATAAGGAAAACCTTTGTTAATAAGTTCCATGAACATAGTATATTCGGGTCTCTCTTCAAGGATGTCTTGAGTTGTAAGCAACTCATTAAATGTTTTTGTTTTGGCATCATTTGGAGTTACTTCTCTAGTCAACTCCTCCCACTCAGCATCACTTTCATCATTAGGCTCAATTGGCTTAGATGTTGATACTACAGCTGATGGGGTATGCTTAGGTGAGACTGTTTTGGTTTTCTTTGGTGAGTCTTGCACCTCTATGATTTCTTTTTCAATCTTCCCCTTTTCTCTTCCTGCTGTATTGGATGATTAAGGCCTGTTATTGAGTTGAGATATCTTTTGATGTTGTTTGTTATTTTGGTGCTTGTTGAGAAGATTAAACAGATTCAAGCTCACTTATTCTTTTCTTCAAACTCTCAATCTCATCATCTTTTGCTTTCAGGAGCTCAGCTTGTTTAGAAATGGTGATTTTTGCCTTGTTCATTTCTATAGCACTATGCTCCTTAGCTGTCTTTTCTTTCTCTAAAGATTCTTTCAACTCTCTCACCAAATCATTGAGAGCATCAGTAACTTCATTATCTATTTAGGCATCCTCTCTCAGTCTTCTGATAAAGCCTTCTTGCAGAGTCAGAAGTGCATCATTTTCTTTTAGAACTCCCTTTAGTTTTCTCAGTTTTTCTTCTCTTTTGTTTGATTTGGTAACTAGTTTGTTGTATTCAGCCACCATAAAACTTTTGCTCACATCAATTTCATCATCATTCAGCTCATCCTCATGATATGCTATAATATCCACAAACTGTTCTTCAGACACAGTCACTTACTCAACCTCCTAATTTTGTTCTTTTTCAACATCTAGGCATACTTCTTTAATGTCCCCATCATGTGCATCTTCAAGATCTTCTTCAAAGTTGATGACTTCAGTTGGAGTAGTGAGTGGATATCAATTCTGTTGATGGATCGAATATTGCAATTGTATTGTTGTCGTTTATCGAATTTGTGATGCGGAATCTCTCAAACCTGTTGATGATTTCATTTGAAGATCTATATGCAATATGAACATGTATGATGATGAATGAATGATGAACAAATTCAAGAACATATATTCATATAAATTTCATTCATTCATATGTATGATATCTAGAGAATTACAAGGGAGTTTGCAAGCACACTTTCTCTCATACATACTCAACCTTGATTTCTCTAGTGAATGCTGTAGATTGTTAGTGATTATTCTAATGTTTGCTTAGAGTATAAATGACTACACTTAGTCTATTTATATTCTTTACTTAAATGAACAAGATTACATTTAACCCCTATTGATTACACAACTATTGTTCTAAGTCTGATAAATTCTCTATTGCTGATGCGTGACTGTCGGGTGCTGACATCATTTGGGATGACAACTGATGTTGGCTGTTGACTTTGACCACGGTTGACCAAGTTTGACAAAGTTTAAACTTTGGTCAATTTTCTTCGTTTTGATCATATCTTTAGCATATCTTCACCGTGTCGGTTTCGGTAATCATCATGAGATTTGGCACTTAGGTTTTGGTAAGTATCATCTTCAAATAGTCCAACAATACTCTCCTTAAGATGATGCTGCCAAAACCTCATGATTATCAAAACCTTGGATGTTGATTTATATGCAGTCTTGAAGTGCAGTCTTCTCCTCCTTTTTGGTAGCATCTTTTTAGAGGTTTATAAAAAGACATTGACAAAAGGACTTTGTTTCAAAACATAAAGATTTTTGTTCAGCACTTCATGGATGTTTAATCATCTTGATCTTCTAGTCTTGTTTTTTAAGACTTGAAAATGCACCCATTTGCGTACACTGTGGATTGCACAGGTAGCAATATCAGCAGCTTTATCTCAACTTCATAAGTGAAGGAGAAGCATTAGAAATTATTTAGACTTAACATATACTCTCCCTTAACAAAAGCTTTAGAGGGTGAGAAACTATTATGTGTGATACACCAAGAGGATGATTCTTAGTTCTCAGCAACTGGCAGGAGATCTTTGAAGGAAGCAGGCGTGTTCGCTTGATATGTTGAACTAAATACGAAACTCAGGCATGTTGTGCAATTCATTACCTACAAAAGTCTAAATCCTCTCAGTAGAGGTATTGCATGGGAGTTTCACTCCTAAATCAATAACACATGTAAATCCGCCAAACTAAGAAAAATACTAAAAATGACAAATCTTTTTGGTATTTTAGATTTTTCAAAATTAAGATATTTACAAGCATGAATTTCAACTGCAATGAGATCATACTAATCTAAAATCCTCTACATCTAAGAATGTTTAAAGTTAGGAATAGACATAGACAAAGAACAAAGTTGATTGTAAGTATGTTTGTCCACTTAAACTCATGCAAGGATCTGTTTTCAACACTTTGTGTCATTTATCATGTTTAGTTTTGATTAGATATGCTAATTAAGTACCCCATACTCAGAAGTATGGAAGAATAACCCTCCTCGTAAAATGGAAGGTGGCACTTTATTGCAACTTGAACCAGGCTACTTAGAGTATAAATTCTCATGATTTGATCCACTTTGGGATTCTCTTATATTTGATCAGCATTGAGATTCTTTTATTCTTCACATTGGAAGTTGATCCTCATTAGGATTCTTTTAGCTTTAATCCATATTGGGATTCTTTTTTGCTTCAAAACTTTTAGTGCAAGGACAACTAGGTCTATGCTTAATACAATAGAAGTTGTCCTTATGTTTACTCCAGGTCTGTATTTACATATAACAAAGGAGAAACAGATGCTTTTATCAATGAGAAATTTATAAACTGTTTTCGCATGGTGTGTTAGGTAACCACAAAAGAAAACACTTGTACAAGTCATTGCTTAACAATACCTTAAGATGGTTT
This sequence comes from Flaveria linearis, assembly GCA_024085815.1. NCBI lineage: Eukaryota > Viridiplantae > Streptophyta > Magnoliopsida > Asterales > Asteraceae > Flaveria > Flaveria linearis. The sequence continues at coordinate 65,104,462 of CM044001.1, read as the reverse complement.
TGGTCCATAATACATATTGATTTAGTTTATCACAAATATGCTTATCTTCAATCCAAGCTGAGCCTACTGACATATCAAACAAAGTCTTGTCAATCTTTATTGATTTGAAAAATAGATACAGAAGATAGTAGATGAGTGTACTATCATTTCTCATGTAAATACAGGAAGATTTAATAGAAATATTTTTGGATTTTTCTTGATTTTCTAATTTTTAGGATTTTGGTTTTTAGAGAAAATAAAGAAATGGCATATGTGTTATCAATTTAATAAAGATCATAAACAGTTAGTCCATGTAGCAATGTAATCAGACTAGCAGATGGAATGAAACATTGGTTGTTTCTTGCATTGCCATCATAGTTTCTATGAGTGATTTATATCTTACATTGAATTCTAGTTAATTTCTGCTCCATTTGGCTCAGTTTCATCATAATATCATGAACAGGAAGAACGTTCCTATCGTGAGAAGGGATCAGCCACTGCTAACTTTCCTTAGGTTGGTAGGCCTCCATGACTATCCCTATCATACTAGCAAATCAGTTAGACATTTCAACCCAGGCCATTATTATCCGGAGCTGTCCATTAGTATCTTTATATGTGACTTGCTCGTGTGCATGATTTTATCTAATGATGTATCAAATTCACCTCCTAAAATTGTTTTCTTTCTCCAACATTGTTTTGGTTTTAAACTAATTGACTCAACTTTAGTTTGTTTAACAAAAAGAGTTTGTTTGGATTTTGAAAATCTTTTGGTTGGTTTAGAAATTCTATTTAGCTTTTGAAAGTTTTGTGGAGGTGTAGCAAAAGATCTTTGTCCTTGATCATGTTTGTTTCTTCTAGGCATGTGATCATATTCATCATAAGAATTATAATCATGATTATAATAATTTGATGGATGTGATCTTCTATGATAGTTATTATACCAATTATTATTCCTATATCTATCATACTTGTGTATAACTTAGGATAATGTCTTGGTGCCCAATAATCATGAATATCACAATGTTCAAAATCATACCCATGCCGATGTGATCGAGGAGAAGAGTATCTATGACGTCTGTTGTAGTACTCATGCTCCGATCTCGATGAGTATGACTCTGATGGATGATAAGATCTTTGACCACTTCTATGTTATGATGTTAGAGTGTTATTGTATGAACACTCTGAAGTGATATGATTCTCCATGTCATAATTTAAGCAGTAAGGAGTAGGTCTGGATCTTCTTCCCTTAGGCTTGAATGATGAAGTTGGATTTGCTTGAAACTTCATAGCCTTTTATCTTGGTTGTTTTTGTTGCTTTCTCTTATAAGGACATATATATGTATCACTTCCAGTGTTTTTACACTCAGATGTGTTATATGAATATGAATTGCATGTCTTATAGAGAATTGTTTGTTGTTTTAGAGTTTCTAATGTAGCTTTTGAGGTTGATGGTTGGTTTGGATCAGGTGTAGAAGACTTGGTCTGACTTTTCTTCTATCTTTTAGATCCGGTCTTCTTCCTCTTAACTTGTTCTTTGATTTCTTGTACCTCAGGATTTTGTTTGTTCTTTAACTCTATCTTAATCTTTGCCTTCAGTTCGGCCTTAGGCAATTATGGTCGAAGAAATCCTTCTGCTTTGAATTTCTCATTAAGAACCATAGCCTTTTGTTTGTTGTCAGGCTTTGCTGCTTTGGATTTGTGTGATTGTGTTTGTTTTGGATTGATTTCTTCAATCACATGATTATTACATTTCATTATTTTTTATTTGGTTGGTTGGTTTCTTCATCACTGTCATCACTTGCAGGATCTCCATCTTGACCATTACAGGGATGAAAGGTTTCATTCTGTGGTGATTCTGATTTGAAGTACATCTTTGGTGTTGTTTCAAGAGAAGTGATTAGAGTGATAGTGAATTGTTTGTCTGTTGGATGATGATCATGCATATTTGAATCTTCTTTGACTTGACTTGTCATTGAATTTGGCATTTCTGTGTAGTTATCATTGTAAGGAGGAGGAACAACATGGTATGTAGTTCCATCACTCTTCTTCTAATCTCTTTGTGCGTCAAGCAGTTTTGCCAACTTGCTAGCAGTCAGCTTTAAATTCTCAAATTCAACTTCTGTTGATGTATGATCTGCTTTTGTCTTTGTTAGAGACTCAGTGAGTCTTGTAACTTGAGCTTGAAGACTAAATATTTCTCGAAGAAGTTTGTCTATATCCTTTAGAAGGGAATTGATTTTATCTTCAAAAGCTTTATGTTGTATCTTTAATTATGCTTTTGTAGCCTTTTCTGTGTTGATTGCTTGATTTAGACGCTCAATGTAATGTTGCAAGTTATTGATAGTTTTGGTTATACTTGCTTTTGATATTTTGGCTTCAACTTCAGCCTTAGTGTTTGTTAACTTCATAGAGAGTTCAGTTGATTGAGCATTCAACTTATGATTTTCTTTAAGCAATTTATCAACTTCTTTCTTAGTAAATCAGCGACCAAGAATCATCGATTTTGGGAACTGATTTGATTTGCAGAAGTTTGTAATTCTTCTGCATGTGAAGCTCTTTCCTCCTATATCATGTATGATATATTGTTGAAATGTTTTCGATATGCTTGAATTTCATCTATGCATGCTGATGAGCATAGATCGATCTTTCTATCTTCAGGAATTTCAAGCAATTGAGGAATGTTTTTGTTGTTAATGTTTGTGGCGTTTTCAAGCTCCACAGTTAACTCTTCAATTTTGATTTGTTGTTGAACTATTATGTCTTGCAACTGGTTTATCTCTTTAGTTAAACTGATGTTTGTTGATTTAATGTCTTGATTTGTGCTTGTTCATTTCTTTAAGATTGTTTCATCTCTAACCTGCATTTTATCAAATCATTAGACAATGTTTTATTTGAATTTGCAAGATCACATAAATGTAAATGCATCAGTTCTTACTTAGTTTGATTGATTTACAACTAAATGTTTGTCTTGTCAAACAATGCATTGTTGTTGGTGTTTGATATGCTGCTTTTGTTTGGTTGTTTGCAGCTTCTGTTTGATTTTGTGCCACAGGGTCATATGCCATATCCTTACCCCTGTTACTACATGCCTCAGCCTGGTCAACCTCAAGCACCCCCGGCTCAACCACCTCATGCTCTTCCAGAGCCTCATTCTTCCCAATCTCATCACCACACAAACCTCAACAACAAAGCTTTTTCACCCCAACTGCTGTTGACTGGAGTAGTCTACCAGAAGAGCTATCTGGTCAGGAACCACTACTCCAAGATGCTGGTCAACATGGCGGTGATCAACCTTTTGGAAATCTTGCTCTGATGGCCCTTGACTCTACTGAAGGGTCATCATCCCATGCCTCATCTCAGGTATCCACTGAGGCAAAAGCCAAGCTTTGTTCAGAGTCATGCATAGCAGCATTTGCTTCTATTAGAGAAGCAAATGTAGCTTTAATAGATAAAAATCTTGAGCTTGAGCACACTATTTCCAAAAGAAAAGCTGATTTTGAGGTTGTTCTAAAAGATAAAAATGATGAGATTTACAAGCTCAACTGCCAAATCAAAGATAGTAAAGCTAGGGAAGATGTACTTCTAGAGAAGTACAAGGACCTCAAGGAAACTCTTGCAACCACCCAAGTTGAGTGTGATCGATGGGTGCAATCTTGCAAGGGTTTTGAAATGCTTCTTAGCAAGCAAACTGCTTCCAATGTGAAGTTTGGCATTGGTTATAATCACACTGCTCCTCCCACAGACTTCATTTAAAGAGCAGTTTCAAATGATCAATGGTAAGATCGATCAATGATTAACCTGCTCTGATACCATTTGACAGGATCTCAGCCTCTCGTGTTGATCAATTAGATTATGTTTGCAGCGGATTTAGCACATTAATTAGCAATTAAAGCAAGAACATAAAAGATATTGCAATTAAAGCATTAACATAGAGAGAGAAGAGTTCTGCGAAACAATAAATGTTCTATTGGTCGCACGTTTCGGCAATTAAAACTGTATGGTTTGCCATCCTTATATAGGCGGCAAGAGCATGGTGGTGATGTCCTTTTCTGACATCACTGAATATTCAAATTACAGTTGTCAAAACATAAAACTACTGAAGATGTCAACAACTGACATCTTCTTACAAAAGTTCCTAAGTGCTGACAAAAGTAAACTACTGAAATCCTACAACGACTGAAGAACAAACTCTTCAGTCGTTTATAACTACTGATACTATAACAACTGAAGAACATGCTCTTCAGTTGTTGTACAACTACTGAAACAAAATAAACTACTGAAAAAGAAAAACCACTACAACAACTGAAGAAGACTTCTTCAGTTGTTGTGACAAACTCTGAGTCTTCAGTACTTGGTCTTCAGACTTGGCTTCAGATGATATAACAACTGATGACTTCAGTAGATATCATCAGTTGTTGTCTTCAGTCTTTGTCTTCAGACTTTGTGCTTCAGTAGAAGGTCTTCAGTTCTTTAGTTCTTCAGCTTTTGATTCTTCAGTACTTGTCTTCAGTACTTGAAGTCTTCAGTACTTGTAAAATCAGTACTTCAGACTTCAGTACTTGGTCTTCAGTACTTTGGAGTCTTCAGCTGATATTCTTCAGTTCTTTGATCTTCATACTTTGTTCTTCAGACTTTGTCATAACAGCAGAAGGCTGGAGCTAAGATGCTCTCGAGTTTGACATTCAAGCAAGAGAACACAATAGCTGATGAGAGTCTTCAGATGTTCTCGAGTCTGACATTCAAGCAAGAGAACATTGTAACTGATGGGAGTCTTCAGCAGTTGTAGTAGTGGCATGTGGGACTTAGAGGTTTTCCTGATCTTGGCTCATTGGTTCTTTTGGTCCAACAAACTCCCCCTGAACCAATGCAGCCAAAACCTCTAATTATTGGATGTCCCACTTATTGATGGCATAAAGATTGGTCTATTTCCTTCTAGATCAGATTAGAAGTTGACCCAGATAAGCACAGGCCAGAGAGGTAGTCTCAAGTGTTTGTTTGGCTAAGTATGGATGGGAGCTCTGTCTTGGGAATTGGACACAGAGCTGTTGCCCCATCCATGAGATCTACCTCCCTCATACAAGCCGGTAGGATTCTCTACAGTAAGCCTGAAGAAAGATCAATTGTTCTTCTTTGGACAGGTCTTCAGGCTCACCTTCGAATAACCCCTCCCGACCGTACAGCTCTAAGAGGTACTTGACCTGTCTTCCATTTTTGAGCTCAAGTGTTGTGATTTGCCTATATGCAAACTCATCAGGGTGTTTACCCTCTAACAACAAAGTGAGCTCATTCCTATGAAAATTCTCAAGCTTCTTATAGACCAGACCCTTCCTAACCACCCTATTATCTAGCATTGAAAAGGGTGATTGGCCGGCTCTATAAGCTTTCTCGAATTCATCTACTATTTCCCAGGGTGTTATTACAATAGCCACAGAGATCTCTTCATCTACGATTCTCTTTAGTTGGCTTTTGTATCTCACAGGCATGTCCTTCTTGACTATCCTGTGAGCCACCCTTGGGTCAGGCCAAGTTCTCACCCTCTCCCTTTCATATTGAAAGGTTTGTCTGAGGGTGAATAACCTCAGAGCTTCTCTCTGCATGTTTATTATAGAGGTGGTAGCAGTATAACATTTGTCAATGCTTTTCAGCATTTCCTCATCATGTCTTTTCTGCTGCTCCTCCTCTTCTAACTTAACCTTCACAGTGTCGTGCTGTGACGTGGGATTGATGGTTTGTGGTTTGGCTTTGGGTAGAGGTATAACTGCTGAGAGTGGCAGGCTATCCTCCTCATCATCCTCTTCTTCATCTTGCAGCCTCAGCACCCTTCTCTTCTTCTTCAAGGGTGGATCATTGGCTGCGGGTTTTGGTGGTAAAGGAGTTGGTTTTGTGTTGTGGTTGGGTTGTTGGTGTGGGAGTGTGTGGCAGGCACTGCTAGCAGCCTAGAGATAAGGGCTGGTTTGGTTAGCTTGACTAGCAGTGTCCTGTTCCCAGCACCGGCTTCAGATAAGGCCTCTGCGACCAGTCCCTTTGTAAAATCACCAGCCGAACAAATCTTGGTGGTTATTTCCAAGAGTTTGTCCCTGGTCCATGCCTTAACATCAAGGACTGGTCTGCCCAGGTACTTCGAAGTGAACCTACTCATAGCCTCAAGTTTTTGTCTTTCCTCTTGGCTATGAGTAGTCCATCGGTACTCAATCTCTCTCCTCTCCATATTCCTGATCTCTTGATCTAGCAAGGCAGTGTCCTTGTCAAAGCCTTGCCTGAACAGCTGTTCAATGACTTTGTTCATTGAACGGTTATGTTCAGCATCAGCCTCCTTGACAAGGGCTGCTAGATCAGGATCAGCCACCTTCTTTCCCTCTCCCTTATTCTTATCAGTGATACTGAAATCCTTTTGGATTTCAGCCACTTCTATATGCTCTACCTCCCTCACTTTCCTCTTCCCCTTCTCCCTCACCCTACTACTCTCCTCAGCCAACTCCCTCTCTACCACCACCACTTTCTCTGCCTCTTTCTCCTCCTCTCCCCTCTTCCTCTTGTCTTGCACTGATGTCTCCCCCTTTTTGGTTGCATTGGTTGGAGTTTGACTATCAGCAAGAGCCTTAGATATGGCAACCTCCACCATGGGTTGTATATATGTGGGAAGCCTCTCATCAAGGGTTTGAAGAATTATATCTTTAAGGATTGGTGTGATGAGAGGCAGGGATTTCTGGAGGATAGCATCCAGCTGCTCAGGGGGGTTCTGTCCCTGAGAGCTAGTGCCAGAAGCAGGGCTGGTGGCTGAGTTTGTGGGAGTGGCTCAGTGTCTGTGAGACCTTCGGGTGAAGGTGCCATCTGTGGGGTAGTGGTGGCAGATGGACTTCTATCCTGAGTCATCTGAGCAAGCAGCTCTTTGAGTCTGCTTATCTCATCCTCAAGGATAGTGTTTTGAGCAACTACATCGTAGAAGAAGCTCAGGTCATCATCAGCATGAGCTGAATCACCTGACCTCCTGACATTGTCAGGATGAACATGTCCTGAGTGTGGCTCAGTAATGACATGTGCCCCTTGTTCATGGTACTGGGACTTCTGGCCTCAGGATTGGATCCATCATCGGCCATTGCCTCTGGTGAGGTCTTAGTGATGTTACCATCTTCACCCTGCTCAGATGTTGATGCAGGGGAAGTGGCAGCCTCACCAGATTGTTCTATCTCCCTAGCCACACTGGGAGAGTGAACTGATTCTCTGTGCTGTGGGCTCCGATCAGCACTTGTGCCCACCCCCTCTTCGGTTGGAGTCTCCCCAGTGGTAATAGGTTTCTGGGAGAGGGTGGAGTGCTCAGATCAGTCAGCACTTTGGCTATAACCAATGTTGGGCTTAGTGGGGCGGTCTCCTCTGTATGTGGGCTAGAAGCAGTATGCACATAGGGAGGACTGTGCTCTTCAATGGCAGCCTCCTCAAGTGAGGAAGACCCCAATAATGTGGTTGCCCCAAAATTGGTTGCATCAGGCTCCTGTTGAGAGGAATCCTATGCGGTTGTGGTGGGTGGAGTCGTGGTACCTGCTGGGAGAATCGAACCAGCAGGCACATCCTGCCTTTGTGTGGCAGGGGCATCCTCAGGGGACTCATCTCCCTGAGTAGCCTTGGTTGGCTTCTTTTTGGCTTTTGGCTTGGTGGGGACTCTGGATTTGGAGGTGGAGGCTGTGGTTCCAGCTGCGTGGGTTTTCGCAGCCGGCCAGCCTGTTTGAGTGTGGGGTCAGTGTTGTGCCTGGAGTATACCTCAGCTTGAACAGCCATGGCAGGGACCCCAGTGCCAACTAGTCCCTCAGCCTGAAGCTGGTATTCGATCATGGCCATTATGAACCGTGAATATAAGTTCCAACGGTTAGAAAAAGGTTTTGTGTCCATGTCCTTGAGTTCCAAAAATAAAAGATCAGTAAAATTAACGGTTGTTTCTCAAGGATAGAATACAATACCTGCTGCCACCTTGTGGACATCTGGTCCCATGAAGAGGTCTTGGGAGCCAGACATACATTCACCATGTGGAAGATCAAGCGTTGAGGATCAGGAAAGTGTTTCTTCAACAAGGTGGAGGCGGAGAGGTTACCCTGATAGTCATGAGATGTGAAGGAAAGATCAAGGGTACCTTTGGGGTAGGAAGTTGGGTGAGTGGCATCATCCAGCTCTAGGGTTTGGCGTAGAGCAGCTGGAGTGATAACCACGGGTTTGCCGTTGACGGAGGACCGGAGAGAGACCTCGGCATTCTGTTCTCCGGTTTGGACGGTGACATTGGTCCAAAACTCCGTCAAGGAGTCGTGTAGAGGTGGGGTTCAAGAGAAAAGCCGTTTTGTATGGTGAGTCATGCATAAGTCGACGGCTTGGTGAAATTTGGGCCATAATGGCGATTTTGTAAGGTGGGCGACACAGTTGTGTCGAGGTTTCAGTTGCATGTTCGCCATTAATGGTGTATGGGAATTTCAGAGGTTTGTAAGGATTAGGTCAGTCGAGTGAGTAAATGTCTGAAGTTATTTATAGGGTGGGGTAAAGGGTTGAAAGAAAGAAGGTTTTGGTGTTGTGATCAGTTGTTGTAACAGCTGATGACGTGGTTTTAACCTTCAGTGGTTGTAACATCTGAGGACTTGGTGTTAGCCTTCAGTAGTTGAAACTACTGAGACCTTGGTTTTGTCCTTCAGATGTTGTGAACGTCTGAAGTCTGAGTCTTCAGTAGTTATGAACTACTGATGACCTAGTATTCTTCTTCAGACGTTGTAACAACTGAAGACTTGGTTTTAGCCTTCAGTAGTTGTGAACTACTGAGATCAGTAGTTGTGAACTACTGAAGACATAGTATTGCTTCAGTTGTTGTAAACAACTGAGGACTTGGTGTTAGCCTTCAGTAGTTGTGAACTACTGATGTCAGTAGTTGTGAACTACTGAAGACATGGTTTTGTCCTTCAGTTGTTTGTGTATGAAACATCAGATGTTGTTATCAGCTGATGAGAAATTAATCATCAGCTGTTTCCGTCAAATCAGTTGTTTCATACTAGCCTCTACATTTACTCATCAGCTCTTTGGCTGACTTTCAGATGTTTCATTGACCCTTCAGCTCTTGGGAATATGCCTTCAGCTCTTGTGATCAGATGTTCACAAGTGCTGATGAAATTCTTCAGAGCTGGTGAACAAATTTTGTCTTCAGTATTTGTGTAAGATTACACATCAGTACTTGTGAGCAAAATTTGTTCTTCAGTACTTATTTATTGAAAATCATACATCAGTAGTTGTAATCTACTTCACTACATCAGTTTATCAATAAATAATGTACCAGTACTTTGAGTCAGTTTAGTCTTCAGTAGTTGTGAAAGAGCTGAAGACTAAATTGCTCATCAGTACTTATATTTGACCTTTGCTCTTCAGTAGTTGTGAACTAAGAGTACCAGCATAGGTCAAATCATTCAAGCTGCAGCATACCAAGCCTTAGTACCAAATTTTGGAATGTGGCACTATCTAAAGGCTTAGTAAAATGTCTGCAAGCTCATCAGCACTAGGCACAAACTTAGGATCAATCAGACCTTTCTCATAGCAATCCCTGATAAAATGATGTCTGATCTCAATATGCTTGGTCCTAGAGTGCTGGACTGGATTCTTAACAATACAAAGAGCTGAAGCACTATCCATTAATAATGGAGTCTTAGTCTCAGTAATGCCATAATCCAGAAGTTGGTTTTGAAGCCAGAGTATTTGAGAGGTACAACTTGCAGCAGCAATATACTCAGCTTCAGCAGTGGATGTAGCAATTGATGTTTGTTTCTTACTCTGCCAAGAAACTAAACAATTGCCTAGGAATTGGCAACCACCAGAAGTGGATTTTCTGGTGACTTTGCATCGTGCATAGTCACTATCAGAGAAAGCAACTAATTTGCATGAATGCCCAGCTGAATACCAAAGTCCTAGTGATTGGGTACCTTGCAGATATCTAAAGATCCTTTTGACTGCAATCAAATGGGATTCTTTAGGTGCAGCCTGAAATCTAGCAGAAGCACATGTTGAAAACATGATGTCTGGTCTAGAAGCTGTAAGGTACATCAAGGACCCAATCATACATCTGTAAAGGGTTTCATCAACCGCTTTACCTTTCTGATCAACATCTAGTTGTGTGATGCTGCTCATGGGAGTAGAACAGGGCTTACAGGATTGTAAATCAAACTTATTCAGCAACTCTTTGGTATACTTGGACTGATGGATGAAGATTCCATCATCCAGTTGTTTGATTTGCAAGCCCAAAAGTACTGTAATTCTCCCATAGCACTCATTTCAAATCTCAGCTTCATAAGCTTTGTAAATTCATCACACAACTTTGGATCAGAGGATGCAAAGATGATATCATCAACATAGATCTAAACAAGGAGCTTATGTTGTCCCACAGTCTTGATGAATAAGGTTTTATCAATGGTGCCTCTAGTGAACTTATTCTCTAGAAGAAAGGTTGAGAGTGTCTCATACCAGGCTCTAGGTGCTTGCTTCAGCCCATAAAGAGCCTTATCAAGCTTGTACACCCAATCAGGATGTTTATTGTCCTCAAAGCCTGGTGGTTGACACACATAAACCTCTTCTTTGATTTTTCCATATAGGAAGGCACTTTTGACATCCATTTGATAATTAAGACTGTGAAAGGCAGCATAAGCTAAGAACAGTCTGATTGCTTCCAGTCTTGCCACAGTGCAAAGGTCTCATCATAATCGATGCCTTCCTCCTGTGCAAACCCTTGAACAACCAGTCAGGCCTTGTTCTTGACAATTTGGCCCTTCTCATCTGTTTTGTTCCTGAATACCCACTTGGTGCCTATAGCACACTTACCTTTGGGTAATGGAACAAGCTCCCACACTTGCTGTTTCTTGAATTGAAGTAGCTCAAGCTGCATAGCTTCCACCCATCCATTGTCTCTTAAAGCAATATGATAGTTCTTTGGTTCTTGCTGACTGATGAAGAGAGCATAGAAGCAGAAGTTGGACAATTGATTCCTGGTTGAAACTCCAGCATGAATATCACCAATGATTTGTGAAGTGGGGTGATTCTTGAGCTCTTGATAAACTATGATATCTGTGCAAGTGTTTGTAGACCCATCAGCAGCAACAGATGGTGATGGAGATTCCTGAAACCATGTAGAGGATGGCAGCTCAAATGAAGTAGAGCAAGCAGAAATCTCATCAGCATTTGTAGTGGATGGAGCTGCTGAGGCTACAGGAGCATCAGGTTCAGTGGAATTAGGCAGGTTGTCACTGAACTTGAAGAGGTGAGTACTGACTTCATCATCTTCAGTACCACCAGGTGGAGATCTGTTGACAGGCTCAACAGATGGAGGTTGATAAGGAACATATTGCAGTATGTCCAGATCAAACAGCTCCACAGGGTTTTGTGGAATCTTGTCCTTTGGAGATTCATTGAACTTAACATGCAAAGTTTCTTCAACTCCCTTGGTTCTACAGTTGAAGACTCTGTATGCTTTGCAAGTTGATGAATAACCAACAAAGTACCCTGCATCCACCTTACTAGCAAACTTATGGAGTGGGTTGCTAGTGTTGAGAATGAAACAAGGACACCCAAAGGCTCTAAAGAATGAAATAAGAGGGGCCAAATGATGAAGAACTTCATAGGGAGTCTTCATCAACCTCTTATTTACTAAGGCTCTATTCTGTACATAGCAAGCTGTATTGACAGCTTCAGCCCAAAAGGTCAGTGGCAGCCCTGAGTCAGCCAACATTGACCTTGCTGCTTCAATGAGGGTCCTGTTCTTTCTCTCCACCACTCCATTCTGTTCAGGAGTTCTAGGAATGCTAAACTGCCTTCTAATTCCCTTGGACAGGTAGAAGTCATCAAGTGTGTGGTTTCTAAATTCTGTTCCATTGTCACTCCTCACACACTTGACCTGTAGGGAATACTGCTTTTCTACTTGTAACACAAAGTTCATTATAGTCTTTGCTGCTTCATCCTTGGAGTGCAAGAAGAAAGTCCATACAAACCTGGAGTAATCATCCACAATTACCAGGCAGTATTTCTTCTTTGCCATGCTCATCACTCTCACAGGACCAAAGAGATCCATGTGCAGAAGTTGTAAGCAGGCAGTGGACTTTGGTTCTTCTATTGAAGGGAATGACACTTTGTGTTGTTTTCCTTTCAAGCAAGCAGTGCAGTCATCTTCACACTTGAACTCCTTCAGAGGCAAACCTCTTACTAAACCATGGCTTATAAGCTGATTCATGTTCTTGAAATTAACATGACCCAGCCTTCTATGCCAAAGTGTAGACTCTTGAGGAGATGCCTTGGAGAATAGGCAAGGATGGCCTTTTAGATCCATCTTTTTGGAAAGATCTAAGGCATACACTCTTCCTGTCCTGTTGGCCTTCAGGAGAGTGTGTTCATCCAATGCCTTGTCAATCAAACTCAGAACTTTGGATGACAGAATCCTACAGTTCTGGCTTGTGAAAAGGGCAACATGGCCTTTGTCACACATTTGACTGACACTCAAGAGGTTGTACTTGAGATTCTCCACATGGTTAACATCATCAAACCTTATTTCCCCGTTGGAAACAAAGCCTTTTCCGACGATGTAACCCTTTGCATCATTGCCAAAAGAAACAAATCCCTTCTTTCCTTGAGAGTAGTCATTAAGAAGGGAGCTGCTTCCAGTCATATGCATGGATCCTCCACTGTCTACATACCAGATGCTTCTATGGCATGTTGAAGAACCCTGCAAACACAACCATGTGTTAGTTAGTCTTGGAGACCCAAACCTGCTTGGCTTTGGGTCTGTTCTCAGCTACAGGTGTAGCACTAACAGGTGTGTTGTGAGCGACAGCTTGAGGTGAAGAAGATGGTACAGAAGAGGAACCCTTTGGCTTGGATTTCCTTTTCTGTGGTTTCAACATAGGAGCATCTAAGTGGTTGACTCTTCCCACTAGTTGCTGAACCATCATCACCAACTGTGTCTGATTTTGTGATAAAGCCTTCAGCTCTTTAGACACATTGGAGTTTGCTGATGATGAGTTTCTATGTTGTACCATCTTTTTCTGAGCAACCTCAGCTGTTGCCTGAGTAATCCCTATCTTCTTGGATTTAACTTTGGGCCTCGGGATTTCAGGCTTGGATGTTGCCAGTACAAACATGGTTTCAAACACATTCTTCATTTTATTGATGCTCTCAGTAATTTGCTCCTTCTGTTTGAGTTTGGAACCCCTTTTGTACCAGCATTCATCAGTAAGATGATTGAACAAGCCACATATCTCACATGGCTTTTTCTTCATCTTATGCTGATCATCAGCTGAAGAGGATTTAACTGCTGAAGACTTGTTCTTCAGCTGTTTGTCATCAGTACTAGCAGTTTTCTTCCTAGTGCCTGCTTTCCTGGTATCCTCTTTAGCTGTCTTCAAACCTTTCCTACTGTTAGTTTTCTTCTCTTTAGTGCTAACAGTATTTGAGGTTTGAACTTCAGATGTTGTCACTTGCTCTCCAGTACCTTCAGTACTTCTAGTGACAACTTCTGAGTTGATCAGCCTTTTGGTCATGTGATAGTCTATCTCTGATGATGCTGATTCAGAGGATAGTAAGTCACATGATGAGAAGGATTGGTTATTGCTCTCCACATCAGATTCAACTTCTGCTCTTGAAATGAAGTCTGTGGGAGGAGCAGTGTGATTATAACCAATGCCAAACTTCACATTGGAAGCAGTTTGCTTGCTAAGAAGCATTTCAAACCCTTGCAAGATTGCACCCATCGATCACACTCAACTTGGGTGGTTGCAAGAGTTTCCTTGAGGTCCTTGTACTTCTCTAGAAGTACATCTTCCCTAGCTTTACTATCTTTGATTTGGCAGTTGAGCTTGTAAATCTCATCATTTTTATCTTTTAGAACAACCTCAAAATCAGCTTTTCTTTTGGAAATAGTGTGCTCAAGCTCAAGATTTTTATCTATTAAAGCTACATTTGCTTCTCTAATAGAAGCAAATGCTGCTATGCATGACTCTGAACAAAGCTTGGCTTTTGCCTCAGTGGATACCTGAGATGAGGCATGGGATGATGACCCTTCAGTAGAGTCAGGGCCATCAGAGCAAGATTTCCAAAAGGTTGATCACCGCCATGTTGACCAGCATCTTGGAGTAGTGGTTCCTGACCAGATAGCTCTTCTGGTAGACTACTCCAGTCAACAGCAGTTGGGGTGAAAAAGCTTTGTTGTTGAGGTTGTGTGTGGTGATGAGATTGGGAAGAATGAGGCTCTGGAAGAGCATGAGGTGGTTGAGCCGGGGGTGCTTGAGGTTGACCAGGCTGAGGCATGTAGTAACAGGGGTAAGGATATGGCATATGACCCTGTGGCACAAAATAAGCAGGTGGTGCTTGTGCTTGAGATGGATGGGGAGAACTGTAGGAAGGTTGCCCTTTGTGCTGTGAGCTATTGCTGGGAAAAGTCACAAAGGGTGTAGATGAGTTAGATCCAGATGATCTACACTCTCTTGCAAAGTGTCCAAGCCTTTGGCACTTGTGACACCTCAACTTGCTCTTGTCAAAACCAACTTTGGTTTTGCCAGAGAGTCCTGGGAATTTCCTACCAGTTCTTTTGTAGAACTTCCGAGAGCGGATATTTATCATTGCCATTTGGTTCAAAATATCCATCTCTTCCAGATCATCATCTGGAATGCCCTTCAAATCCTCCATCAGAAAACACAAGTTGTCACCACCACCTCCTGAACTACTAACACCAACAAAAGCTTGTTCTGAGTTTGTAGAGAAATCAATATGCTCATCATAAGACTTTCTGATGAAGCATATTCTGACTCATGACTTATCAAGGCAGCATTACCTTGGACAAAGTCATCAGCAAGTTTGCCAGAAGATGACAACTTCCTCTTTTGCTCTACCTCTCTCTCAAAAGTGAGTAGTTTCCCATGAAGTTGGGTGAGAGATAGAGTGTCAAGGTCAGCACTAGAGCGTAGGACAATGGTATATGTGTCCCATCTCTCAGGCAATGACCTGAGGAACCTGTTGTTCATCTGGCTTTTGGAGTACTCTTGTTTAACCATCTTCAGCTCAGAGATTAAACAAGAGAACCGCTCAAACTGCTGGGTCAGAGTCTCACCCTTTCTATATGAGAAAGTCTCATATTGTTGGGCAAGGATTTCCCTATTGTTTGCTAAGACCGAATCAGTTCCTCCAAATTGTTCCTTTAGAGCAACCCATAGGTCATGAGCAGACTCATGATGCAAGAGCCCTGAATATATCTCGTTTGGAATGGCCATGGCTAAAATTCCATGGGCTCTAGCATCAATTTCAAACAGCTTTAGATCTTCGTCCGAATACTGTTCAGGTTTCTTCGCAACCTGTTCATTAGATTCCGGGACGTTCACCATAGGCTTGTATGGCCCATGCACCACTGACTTCCAACAACCAGCACTGTTGACAGCCAAGTGGTGCAGCATACGTCTTTGCCATATGTTATACTCGTTCCTAACCAGCATCGGAGGCTTGGTTGCGGAACCAGTATTGTGAGGATCATTGGTTGGTGTTGTCATCTCAGGTTTGGTCAAGAACAGGTTTAAACACGACAATCGTAACTCAAAACCACCAAAAGACCTCAAGATTTTGGCCGGAAACAGCAGAAACTCACTCTCTATGACTAACTCTTGCAAATTGCTAATTCGATCAAACTGAGAGATCAAAAGAGCAGTTTCAAATGATCAATGGTAAGATCGATCAATGATTAACCTGCTCTGATACCATTTGACAGGATCTCAGCCTCTCGTGTTGATCAATTAGATTATGTTTGCAGCGGATTTAGCACATTAATTAGCAATTAAAGCAAGAACATAAAAGATATTGCAATTAAACCATTAACATAGAGAGAGAAGAGTTCTGCGAAACAATAAATGTTCTATTGGTCGCACGTTTCGGCAATTAAAACTGTATGGCTTGCCATCCTTATATAGGCGGCAAGAGCATGGTGGTGATGTCCTTTTCTGACATCACTGAATATTCAAATTACAGTTGTCAAAACATAAAACTACTGAAGATGTCAACAACTGACATCTTCTTACAAAAGTTCCTAAGTGCTGACAAAAGTAAACTACTGAAATCCTACAACGACTGAAGAACAAACTCTTCAGTCGTTTATAACTACTGATACTATAACAACTGAAGAACATGCTCTTCAGTTGTTGTACAACTACTGAAACAAATAACTACTGAAAAAGAAAAACCACTACAACAACTAAAGAAGACTTCTTCAGTTGTTGTGACAAACTCTGAGTCTTCAGTACTTGGTCTTCAGACTTGGCTTCAGATGATATAACAACTGATGACTTCAGTAGATATCATCAGTTGTTGTCTTCAGTCTTTGTCTTCAGACTTTGTGCTTCAGTAGAAGGTCTTCAGTTCTTTAGTTCTTCAGCTTTTGATTCTTCAGTACTTGTCTTCAGTACTTGAAGTCTTCAGTACTTGTAAAATCAGTACTTCAGACTTCAGTACTTGGTCTTCAGTACTTTGGAGTCTTCAGCTGATATTCTTCAGTTCTTTGATCTTCATACTTTGTTCTTCAGACTTTGTCATAACAGCAGAAGGCTGGAGCTAAGATGCTCTCGAGTTTGACATTCAAGCAAGAGAACACAATAGCTGATGAGAGTCTTCAGATGTTCTCGAGTCTGACATTCAAGCAAGAGAACATTGTAACTGATGGGAGTCTTCAGCAGTTGTAGTAGTGGCATGTGGGACTTAGAGGTTTTCCTGATCTTGGCTCATTGGTTCTTTTGGTCCAACAGCTTCTGTTTGATTTCCTACTGTTGTATGATTGGTTGAAGCTTTGTTTGCTTTGTTTGAATTCATGAAACATCTTTCTACCTGCAGCAAGAAAGATAGCTCAGTTTATTGAAACACGAGTGTTATTGAATGATGTTATATTGACCATTTTGTTTAAAAACAAAAATGATTTGAAAATTTGGTTTATGTTTAAATCAAAATCAAATTTAAACTTTAATTGAATTCAAAGAACGTCAAAACTCAATTTAATTAGATCGACCTAATTAAAGAGTTAACTCGGTTCGATTAGAATTTAGTTAAGCTCGACTAAGATTAACCGAGCTTGATTAAAAAGTAATAAAATCTGGATCGCCCCAACTAAAATTAAATGATTTTTCAAAAAATTATAATTACATTATAATTTTGACTCAGTTAAAATCAATCAATAACCGGGTTTAATTAATTAAAGTTCTAAGTAACCCAATTAAATTAATATTTTAAATTTGTTTGTTTGAAGAATATAAATGTCTGTCACCATAACAATAAGTCTC
Source organism: Flaveria linearis (assembly GCA_024085815.1). Lineage (NCBI taxonomy): Eukaryota > Viridiplantae > Streptophyta > Magnoliopsida > Asterales > Asteraceae > Flaveria > Flaveria linearis. The sequence goes on along the minus strand of CM044001.1, from coordinate 65,087,180 downwards.
AAAATTTTAACTTCCTATTATCTCATCTATTGTTTGTTTTAAAAAATAGTCAAAGCAAAAGAGGAGTCAAAATTTAAAAATCCTAATTTATATGCATAAGCTATGAAAGTCGGTGAAAAGAAACCACACGAAGTCAAAATTAAACTCCAATTTCTCTCAATCTCTCCCGATGCTTCTCTGTTCTCACTCTCGATCTCTCTTGATGAACTGTTCTTCCTCTGGAGACGCTTCCGATAAGGAGGTAAGGCTGGATCGGTGGTGACCGGAGGTGGTGTTGTGGTAGTTATCGATGGTGTTGGTGGTTCGCAGGTGATTGGGGTAATCGGTGTTGATGGTGTCGTCTGCTGTGGATCGATTTGGGTCGTGCGCTGTGGGTGTTTTGTGCGATCTGCTGTGGACTCCACTCATTCAGAGTAAGTCCGCTGTATGTTGATGCTTGTCATCCGCTATGGCTTCAGGACCGCTATGGACTGTGTTTGCACATCCGCTGTATAGTCTTAATCGAATACACAAATCAGGTCATTTGCTATAAGTTCAAGAATTCATCCACTGTTGAATTGATTTTGGCTGTCCTCTGTTTGTTGAGGTTTTTCTTTGTCCGCTGTGGCCAAATTTGGTCGTCCGCTGTGACTTCAAATGTTTCTTGTTCACTGTATGTTTCTGTTGGAGCTGTACAAGATAGTCTATATTATCAACACAGTCAAAGTCAACAAAAGTCAACGTCACGGTCAAAGTCAACGTAAAAGTCAAACCGGACACGTTCGAGACGAAGAACCGAGACAAGACATTGAAGATTTAGATGACTAGGAGTTTTATTGTAATAAATATATTTTGTGTGAACAAAATATATTTTATCTTGTTTTAGTCATTTTTATGTTTTATATGTAATTTCCATTAATTAGCCTAAGTCTAGGGAGCTTAGTGCAATTAGTGAATATTAGTCTAGAATATAAATATGATAATTGCAATTAGGTTTTGTTAATGGTTGCATGACCAATAGATTGAGGGATTTACTTGTAAACATACATTTGCAATCTAATTGAAGATCAAAGGGGATTTTATTGTGTTTATCATATTTTGATCCTAATCTTCATGATTTGATTCAAGTGTGATTATTCTGGGCTAAAAATTTGGTATAAGAGCCATTTTAGATCAAATTCATTGAAGATTTGAAGATTTTTGAAGGTGTTCATCAGATTTTCAAAGAGAGAAAGTGGGGGTTTAGAGAGAGAAAGTAGATCTGAAATTCAAATTTGATCTGCTGTTGTTGCTGCTGTTGTTTGGTTGTTTGCAGATTCTGTTTGATTTCCTACTGTTGTATGACTGGTTGCAGCTTTGTTTGCTTTGTTTGAATTCATGAAACCTCTTTCTACCTGCAGCAAGAAAGATAGCTCAGTTTCTTAAAACATGAGTGTTATTGAATGATGTTATATTTTTCATTTTGTTTAAAAACAAAAATGATTTGAAAATTTGGTTTGTGTTTAAATCAAAATCGAATTCAAAGAACGTCGAAACTCAATTTAATTAGATCGACCTAATTAAAGAGTTAACTCGGTTCGATTAGAATTTAGTTAAGCTCGACTAAGATTGACCTAGCTTAATTAAAAAGTAACAAAATATGGATCGCCCCAATTAAAATTAAATGATTTTTCAAAAAATTATAATTAAATTATAATTTTAACTCAGTTAAAATCAATCAATAACCGGGTTTAATTAATTAAAGTTCTAAGTAACCCAATTAAAAAAATATTTTGAATTTGTTTGTTTGAAGAATATAAATGTCTGTCACCATAAAAATAAGGCTCAAAATTTTAACTTTCTATTATCTCATGTACTGTTTATTTTAAAAAATAGTCAAAGCAAAAGAGGAGTCAAAATTTAAAAAATCCCAATTTATGTGCATAAGCTGTGAAAGTCGGTGAAAAGAAACCACATGGAGTCAAAATTAAACTCCAATTTCTTTCAATCTCTCCCGATGCTTCTCTATTCTTACTCTCGATCTCTCATGATGAACTGTTCTTCCTCTGGAGATGCTTCCGATGAGGAGGTAAGGCTAGATCGGTGCTGACCGGAGGTGGTGTTGTGGTAGTTATCGATGGAGTTGGTGGTTCGCAGGTGATTGGGGTAATCGGTGATGATGGTGTCGTCTGGTGTGGAACGATTTGGGTCATGCGCTGTGGTGTTTTGTGCGGTCTGCTGTGGACTCCACTCGTTCAGACTAAGTCTGCTGTATGTTGATGATTGTCGTTCGCTGTGGCTTCAGGTCCACCGTGGACTGTGTTTGCACATCCGCTGTATAGTCTTAATCGAATACACAAATCAGTTCATCCGGTGTAAGTTCAAGAATTCATCCGCTGTTGAATTGATTTTGGCTGTCCTCTGTTTGTTCAGGTTTTTCTTTGCCCGCTGTGGCCAAATTTGGTCGTCCGCTGTGACTTCAAATGTTTCTTGTTCACTGTATGTTTCTGTTGAGCTGTACAAGATAGTCTATATTATCAACACAGTCAAAGTCAACAAAAGTCAACTTCACGGTCAAAGTCAACGTAAAAGTCAAACCGGACACGTTCAAGATGAAAAACCGAGACAAGACGTTAAAGATTTAGATGACTAGGAATTTTATTGTAGTACATATATTTTGTGTGAACAAAATATATTTTATCTTGTTTTAGTCATTTTATGTTTTATATGTAATTTCCATTAATTAGCCTAAGTCTAGGGAGCTAAGTACAATTAGTGAATATTAGTCTAGACTAAATAGGTTAATTGCAATTAGTTTTCTTAATGGTTGCATGACCAATAGATTGAGGAATTTACTTGTATACATACATTTGCAATCTAATTGAAGATCAAAGGGGATTTTATTGTGTTTATCATATTTTGATCCATAATCTTCATGATTTGATTCAAGTGTGATTATTCTGGGCTAAAAATTTGGTATCAAAGCCATTTTGAATCAAATTCATTGAAGATTTGAAGATTTTTGAAGGTGTTCATCAGATTTTTAGAGAGAGAAAGTGGGGGTTTAGAGAGAGAAAGTATATCTAAAATTCAAATTTTATCTCAAACACAATCAATTCATCAGATCTACAACAATCGAATACAATTTGAAGATATTCAACATTTATTTCTGATCTATAACATATTTTATACAAGAAATTAAAAGAAAAATTCAGATCTGAAGAAGTTTCTCTCATACACACTAGTGTGTTTGTTCTTGGTGTTCTTGAGGATCTTCAAATCTTCAACTCATCAAGCTGCAAATTTAGCACCATTCTGAACGAAAGTTCACATTTTCAAGCGAAAATACCAGCGAAAATGCTACCAAATATTCAGCGAATCTAAGAACCAACCTGTGAATTTAAAAAAATCTACGAATTTAAAGGTTCAAACTACAAACTTAAAAAAAACAAGCTGCGAAATTATAAAAATCAAGCTGCGAAATTAAAAATTCATGCTGCGAAACTAAAAAATTGATCTGCGAAATTAAAAATTTTTCAATTTGCGACATTTAACATTTGATCTGCGAATTTGTTCAAACACAAACTCAAACTCAACTCAACTATAGCAGCCACCACCGCATACAACCAAACCCGATTATCATTACTTCATCACGTGCTGTTGATACATATGTCCCTAGTTCTAGTTCTAGTGAGCTCAAATGTAATTGACTTTCATTTTGTAACACTTAAGTAATGTTTGATATATGCAATGAAAAACTCTTCTTGGAATGTTTATTGGTTGTTGAATGTTATATCTATTAATATGATTTATTGTTACACACTTATATGAACATGTTATATAGGTTTACAGTTGTTAGACATAGTTCTGTATCATTAAAGGTTCAGGAATATGTTTAACTAAGTCTCATGATTCAGTCGCACGACTGGACCATGCGAATGGGCCAGTCGCAGGACTGAACCAGATGATTGAGTCAATCGCACGATTGATTCATAAGACTGACTCAGTCGTATGAATGAATCAATCGTACGACTCAGTCGCACGATTGAGCCATACGCATGGCTCAGTCGTACGAATGAAAGCTGTAACCTATAAATACCACTTAATTCGTGAAAAATATGGACACTTCGAGAATTATTAACCTTATCCGTTCCTGTTCGTCCAGAGAGTCCCTTCCAACTTCATAGAACGTTTCTGATCAATTCTAATCAATTCTTAACGTATTCTCATCGTTACACTTGATCGGATTAACGTTCTCCCTGATTGGATCACCAATCAAATAGGATTCCGCACTATTTGATCTGGTTTCACGTTGAATCAGTTAGTACTCCGTCCGTACACGTTCCTAACAAGTGGTATCAGAGCTTTGGCTCTTGATTCTTCGTGGATTCAATCGCGTATTTGCAAAAGTCAATGTTTTTAATCAAAAGATTTGTTCTTTCTGCATAAAAATTCAGTTTTACGAGTACATGTGTTCAAAAGTTAGTCTTTTTCGAGTTTCAGCCTACTAGGGTTTTCAAAATTGTGTTTTTAGGTCGAATTGCGTGAAAAGTTTGAAAAATTTCGAAGTCAGCAGTCTCAGTCGCACGATTAACTCAATCGCACGACTGAACTCCATTCTCTCAGCTCAATCGCACGATTGGCCTAGTCGCTTGTTCAAGCGCACGATTGGCCCAGTCGGTTTGTTCATTTGCACAACTGTCCTAGTCGTCTGCTTAGTCGCATGACTGAGACGGACGAATGGTTCAATCACATGACTGAACCATGCGTCTGAGCTCAATCGTACGATTGAGGTAAACGCATGTGCGAACATACGACTAAGTCCAGTCGCATGACTCAGTCGTACGTATGAGCTCAATCGCACGACTAGATCTCAGTCGCACAGCTCAGTCGCACAGCTCAGTCGCACGACTAGATCTCAGTCGCTCAGCTCAGTCGCACGACTGAACAAAATTTTCAAGTTCATGAAACAAGTCTGGTATTCTTTGACACGTACTAATGTTTATTTACTTTGTGTCATAGATGGCTAGTCGGTGGCTGATGAGCACTAATTAAAACATATGTGCTCATCTCGATCTCTCTTCCCGCAATGCTGCGGAGTTTGCTGGCATTATCACTTTCCTACGACGTTCGAGGATTTTCCGAGCGATCTCCACGCCATGCACACCTTACAGATCTGTACAGCAGGCGTTTTGGGAAGGAGCTACTGTAGATAGGTCCACTGAGCCCCATACTATCAGGAGTTCTATATTCGGGGAGGCCATCGAGATTACAGAGGAGGATATTAGGATAGTTCTGGAGTTCGGGGATGATTCTGATTGCCCCACCCGATTACATCCCCTCACTGTTCGAGGTTGCTTTATGAGGGCTAAGTATTCTGGGGACATTAACGCAAGTATGCTCAACAAGAGCAACTTGTGCCCATAGTTCAAATACTTAGCCCATGAACTTCTGAGATGCATCACATCCAGGAAGGATGGATTCGATGAGCTCTCAGAACAGATGCAGAACGCGTACGCTGCATTTATTGCTGAATCATCCATTCAGCTTCTCTAGGATGATCTTCACCTATCTAGTGGAGAACATAGAGGCGAAAGGGAAGGAAAGCTTCTGTTTGTATCCACGGTTTATACAGATGATCATAGATCAGAAGCTCCCCTTGCTGCCTAAGGAGAAAGAGGATGCTGTGGTCCTGGAGGTCATGGATGACACCACCCTCAGGAGGATGAGGGTGTACCGGGAGAAGCAGGTGAAGCCCCCGGTGAGGAGAATATTTGGGCATCTGGCCCGTGAAGACTATGTGGCGCCAACGAAGAGGAAGTGGCGCCACGACGAGAGTGATTCAGATACAGAGCCGATAGCGTTTCCTGATGATGACTCAGATGATGATGATAGTGGTGATGGTGAAGATACAGGTCCGTCTCACACTCAGACCACTATCGCTGATGTTACATCTCCACCATCTTCACATGGTGATTTAGAGACAGCTAGGTTCCATCAGGACTTCTATCCTGATGAGGAGGAGGAGTCTGATGAGGAGCCACTGACTCGGACAGTGGGCAGCCAGGTGGTTGCCATCAAGAGACGGATTAGGACGGTTTGCGGACATCCGGGCGGGTCTGGGGAGACTACTTCAGAGCCATCATACACCCCAGACTAGCCCAGCAGGCAAGGGGAAGCCTCTGGGTCCAGGGGGACTCAGAGGAAGAGGATGGCTCAGCCATATGGGCTGAAGCCAAAGAGACGGAGGATCACGTTGATTACTACCTCCACCACCACCTCTACCACTACACCACCTACCACCACTACACTACCTACCATAGCCACCCCTCATACCACTCCACCCATTCATACTCCACCACCCATATTCACCTCAGCCACTGCTACCACCGCTAGCCACCAAGCTGGCCCTTCCATATTCCCCACCGGATCATCCCTCCCTCCTATTGGAATGGAGGAACAGCTTGCAGCACTCAACAGGATGGTGCTAAAGCTGTTAACAGCTGATGAGGAGAAATCTGCTAAGCTACGTTAGCTGGAGTAGCTCAATGCTTCTCAAGCTCAGCAGATTTCTCAGCAGGCTGAGCAGATCGCCCAACTCCACGAGCACAAAGAGGAATCGGTGAAGAGATTGGAGGAGTTGGAGGCTGCTAACAAGAAGATCATGCTCAATCTTAAAGGATCACAAGATGAGCCTCTGAAAATCAGGGAAGGAGATGATGATGGTGATGATGATGAGGATGATGATGATGAGAGAGGATGACAGTGATGATGATGATGAGGAGGGTGACGGTGACACAAGAGGTAGGGAGGATGACGATGATGGCGATGAAGGAGATGCAGCTGCATCTGCCTCTGCTCCTGGTCAAGAGCAAATGACAAAGAAGAATCAAGACCAAGAAGCATCATCGTCTGCCCCGCCTACATCACCATCAGCTGAAGACACCGAGAGGATCCAAGACAAAAGTAAAGATTAGATGTTTTACTTTGTTCAGCTTTTGTACTTGAAATCATCTTTTGATTTTATGAAATTAATGTAGATATTTATTATTCAGTGTTTGATTATCTTGATTACATACTAACTATTGATGTGTTACATGTTTAAATCAAGCAGATCCAGCATTTCAGCAAGATGAGTACGATGTTGCTTCCTTACAGCAGATCAAGTCTCAACTGACTATGATACTTGATCTGCAAGGGATCGTCAGGAGGTTCGTGAGTTATACTCCTGAAGAAGGAGAAATAATCCACGACCTCACTGATGAGTAACTTGCTGAAATGTTCCAGCTGAATCCAGATAAGATAGTGAAGGATGCTCCTACCTTCGATGTGGATAGTGACGAGGAGCTGAACGATATAGACGAGATTGAGATAGAGGAAGTCACGACTCAGCATTAACCAGAGTATACTGACCGAGAGGGAAATCTGTTTCCCGATCTGGGTAGTACTCTCGGTAGAGATACCTTGGAGAAGCTGAGTCAGAAGGAAAAGGAAGCAGAAGCATCTACAAGCCAAGCCCCAGCCTCGGACGCCGATGTAGATATTAGAAAGGCTGAATGGGCGGCTTTTTTCTCAGAGATCAGAGCCCAGCACGCTACAGCTAAGCCTAGTACGTACACCAAGATCTACAAAGTGAAGAAGCATCAGAAGGTGTCGGGGAAGATTATATCATGGGCTTATTTTGAGGATCTCAACATTTACGTAGTAAAGAGGGAGAGGGGAATCGAGTACGATCTAAAGACTCTCCCTAGTTTTGAGCTCAACCAGCTGGCACGACTGAAGCTGCTGTATGCTGACATGAAGAAAATGTCAGGCTGGTTTGAGGCTGCACTGAAACGTGAGTATCTTACCAGATGGGTGAACTTCAAACCTCAACAGGCTACCAGGTATATCAGAAGATCTGAGGTAAACCCTATTACTGGAAGACCAAAGATTGTCTTGAAATGGCACCCTCCACGTACAATGTCACATATTCCATTGAGGGAGATGCCACAAGATTTTGCACCCCATTTCAAATGGTGGTATTATTACTGGCACACTGGAGAGGCAGTCATAGTTTTGGATAGGGAAGGGAAGGTAGAGACAATAAGGGTATTTGACCCTATGTGGCTAACAAACTTGTCCGCTTCAGATGTCTACATATTGTATAAGTGGCCATTATTTTTTGATACGCAGGATATAGTGCAAGCACTTCAGTTCCAACATGTCATACGTTTATGCTTTGCACTTAATATCCATGCTGGAGTATCTAAAGAAGATCAAGCTAAGAGATTTGAAGAGTTTAAAAGGAAGTCAAAGATTATATAAAACTAGGTCCAAGGGGGAGTTTGTTGATACATATGTCCCTAGTTCTAGTTCTAGTGAGCTCAAATGTAATTGACTTTCATTTTGTAACACTTATGTAATGTTTGATATATGAAATGAAAAACTCTTCTTGGAATGTTTATTGGTTGTTGAATGTTATATCTATTAATATGATTTATTGTTACACGCTTATATGAACATGTTATATAGGTTTACAGTTGTTAGACATAGTTCTGTATCATTAAAGGTTCAGGAATATGTTTAACTAAGTCTCATGATTCAGTCGCATGACTGGACCATATGAATGGACCAATCGCACGACTGAACCAAGTGATTGAGTCAATTGCACGATTGAGTCATAAGACTGACTCAGTCGTACGAATGAATCAATCGTACGACTCAGTCGCACGACTGAGCCATACGCATGGCTCAGTCGTATGAATGAAAGTTGTAACCTATAAATACCACTTAATTCGTGAAAAATAAGGACACTTCGAGAATTATTAACCCTGGCCGTTCCTGTTCGTCCAGAGAGTCCCTTCCAACTTCATAGAATTTTTCTGATCGATTCTAATCAATTCTTAACGTATTCTCGTTGTCAGATTTGATCGGATTAACGTTCTCCCTGATTGGATCACCAATAAAATAGGATTCCACACTATTTGATCTGGTTTCACGTTGAATCAGGTAGTACTCCGTCGGTACACGGTCCTAACACCTGTCGACCACCGTTGGCCACAATCAACTTTCTGCGAAGCTAAACAAACAACAACTATAGCCGGCACTTAACAACCATAGCCCTAGCCTTCCTAAATGTGCTTGAACAAACACATCACCTCCTATTTCTATATGAGGCATGGAATCATTGACGATGAGTTAAAGAAATCTTGGAAACATATACATCTTATCAGCTTTTTGTACTTCAACCTGATCATATAGGCATCCAAGGATGTACTTTGATTAAGTTCTTCCTTCAAAAACTCCAATGATTCTAGAAGATATAGGCCTTGAGAATCTATCGCTTCCAGACTTCTAGTTTGACATACATTTTAAGTAAGTATGACAAAGGAATGTATAGGGTTTGCATAGTCTTCCTTTCTTGATTTCACCATTCTAGTAGTCACCTTCATATCCCATTAGATCAAAAACCCTCTGAATGTATTCATGATCGAACACATCAGGGTGACCTACTTCCTGTTTACCAAATTCTAGTACTCTTCTGATGATCTGTTCATCTACTCTTAGAACTTCATGTCTAATGGAGGCATAAATCACTCATTCATTGTTTTCCTCTGCTACCCTTGCTGTGTTCCAGAAATCTATCACATGGTTTTGATGGATTACGGGTCAGCAGTTAGGGCGTAAAATAATCTCGATCTGTGTAGATAGCAAATAATCTCTGTGCATCCTTCAGTGACAGGATCATCAGGATTAAGAAAAGCATAGACATTATGCTCTTTAGCAAAACGATTAGCCATCCGCAATACACAAGGACATCAGAAAAACCAATGATTTAAAGCTTTAAGCTTGACATCAAAATTTTAAAATTTAAGAAGTTCAATCGTTTCGATGACATTTCAGTAAAAGTCAGCAATCTTGATGTGATATAAAATGATTTACCTTGCTAATAATGTTCGAATGTTGAACAGGGCTTTAGATAACTGAATAAATTGTTGTTTTGAAGTGGTAATTTGAATGTTTGATGATTGAAGATGGAGGGTTTAAGAGTTTTTTGCGGATTATGTCTGAGAATGATTTTGAGAAAGTGAATATAAATGACAACGGTCAAGTCTATTTATATTCTTGGAATATTATTTAAATCTTATTTAATGTTATACGACCCAAACCCTAATTACCCTTCCGAAGTAATTTATTCTTCCGCAGAAAAATTAATCTTCCGCTGGAAGTTAATTCCTCCGCAAATCTTATGTGAAAGACAAAGTTTTAGTTATCTTCTACACAAAATCTAAGAAAGTATTATTTACTTGCCCAAAGGTTACCAATATTATGGAAAGCAATCATACTTGTTTAAATGTGAACACATCCGTAGATACCAATTTAAGGAAGGACAAATTTTAACTTGTTAAATTTTACACTGTAGCAGCTGCTAATAAGCAACATTACACTGTAACTTCTGCTGAAGGATAAAGAGTTATACTTTTTGATGTATGATTCTTATATATTATTAGATCATGTATTACTATTGGACCTTGTTGACTTTGTTCCATAGCAATTGTGCAAAAATTTCTCATGACAAATATCCAACAGCCAACAGCCAAAATAGTTGTTCAAGATCCAATTTTCTTCCTTAATGTTGATAAACTCATTTTTCATGCTGATTACTGCTCCCCCTAAATTTATGCTTAATAATGATTTTTTTAGCATAAATTTAATTAGAGAATAGCATGAAAAACACTTTTCTGTCCAACAAAGAGAAAAACAAAAATATTTTTGTATTTTTGAATACAAGTAGAAATTAAATATATTTACAAGCATATGAAACATATCTTGGGATCATACTATAACACTTTGAACCTTCCTTATGAATTTTTGAATTTAAATAGTAGACATAGATCTATTGCTGATTGCAAGTATTATGGGCCACATAAATTCAAACAAGAGTATATGTTCAACAAGGCATGTTGATTATCATGTTTTGGTATAGTTTAAAGATTGACAAGTATTGACTCCACTTCAATTCACGTTAGAGGTTGTCCTCCATTTATGAGTCATCTTATCACTTTTTCACACTTTAAAGCTATGTTCCTTAAATATAAGTTCTATCTTAAGAATTTTGTGAAATCTTATTAATGCAGATTGTTGTGTAAGCTCTTTAAATTTAATATAAAGTTGATCACATTGGATTCTTTCAGAGCTTGATATATGATTATCCTCAAGTCACCAGGTCTTTACTCATGTAAAACAGAGGTGCCTTTAACCCAGGTCTTTGTTTACATAAAAAAGAAGGATGATGATGATCATAATTATATCACCAAATGTTTATATTCATAAACAGAGGTCATCATAATCCCAGGTCTTTGCTTACGCAAAACAAAGGGAATATGAATTGCAAAGATAGAAATTAGAAGAAGTCAAAACATAGTGTTTTGGGTGAGTAAGTTAATCACATCTGGATAAGACTTACTTTCTTGCTCCTCAAAATAGAATTTACCACAATTTGTCATCTTGATATTAAGTTAAGCATGTACTTGTTTATGTTCTACTCAGGTTGAACCTACTCACATATCAGTTCACTTCTGATCAGTCTTTATTATAAGATTAAATCAGGAAAGTAACAAGACAATCTTTTTATGTTTTTCTTGATTTTATGAATGTTTTTAGAATTTTCTTAGAAAGTAATTTAAAGGACAAATCATGTTTTTCTTTGTTATGATGATTCATCAAGGTTGATCATACCTAAGGACTTAATTAAGAAGTTAAATCTTACTGAATCAAAGGCTATAGTAAACAAATCAGCAAACTGATCTTTTATATCTACTTTGATCAACTTGATCAAACCCTTCTCTGAGCAATCTCTCAGAAAATGGTATCTGATTTCTATATGTTTTGTTTTACTATGTTGCACTGGATTAGCAGTGATAAATATAGTAGCTGAGTTATCTATATGAATTGGTGTATGATGAAAATTATACCTATAGTCATGTAGTTGGTTTTGCAACCGTAAAACTTGAGAGCAACCAGCTGAAGAAGCTATGTACTCAGCTTCAGCTTCAGCTGTGGATACTGAAACATTTGTTTGTTTCTTGCACTGCCAAGATACAAGCCTTGGTCCTAAGAATTGACATCCACCTGTGGTGCATTTTCTGTTATTACTACACCCTCCAAAATCACTGTCTGAATAGGATTAGAGGTTGAATTCTCCTTCTTTGGGATACCAAAGTCCAAGAGCTGGTTTCCCTTTAAGATATTTGAATATCCTCTTTATAATATTCATATGTGATTCCTTTAGATCAGATTCGCACCTGGCATAAACACAAACAACAACATAATGTCAGGTCTGCTTGCAGTTAAGTACATTAATGATCCTATCATTGATCTATGTAATCTTTGATCTATAGACTTCCCTTTAGGATCAAGTGCAATCTTATCTATGGTTGATTTTGGGGTTTTGCATAAAGATGTATCAGCAAGAGAGTATTTCTTTAGCATTTGATGAACATACTATTCTTGGTTGATAAATATGCCATCTGGTTTCTGATGAACTTGTAATCCAAGAAAGAACGTTAATTCTCCCATAGAGATCATCTGAAACTTAGATTTAATCAATGCTTCAAACTCTTCATACAATCTCTTGTTTGTTAATCCAAATACAATATCATCCATATATATTTGAACCACCAAGAGACCTTGATGTTCATGCTTGAGGAAGAGTGTCTGATCTATTGTTCCTCTCTTGGTCTGATCTATTGTTCCTCTCTTGTATCCATGCTTCAGCAGGAAGGATGATAATGTCTCATACCATTTCCTTAGAGCCTGATAAAGTCCATACAAAGCTTTGTCTAGCTTGTATACCCTGTGAGGGTAATCGGGATCTTCAAAGCTTGAACGTTGAGAAACATAAACCTCTTCATCAATTTTACCATATAAGAAAGCACATTTTACATCCATTTGGTAAACTTTGAATTTCTTATATGAAGCATAGGCCAGAAAGATTGCTTCTATCCTTGCAACTGGTGCAAAGAGATCATCATAGTCTATTCCTTCTTTTTGAGTATATCCTTGAGCTATCAGCCTTGCTTTGTTTCTTACAATGATTCTTTTGTCATCTAGTTTGTTCTTGAAAAGCCATCTGGTACCAATTAGGTATTGACCTTAAAGCTGATCAACTAGATTCCAGACTTTCTGCTTTCTGAATTATTGAAGCTCCTCTTGCATAGCTTCAATCCAGCTATTGTCTTTATCTGCGACTGTAATGTTAGGTGGAACCACTTGAGATAGAAATCAGGAGAAAAGACAAATTTTGGCTACTCCCCTTGATTTCTTGTGGTTCTTTCATGAAGATCACCAATTATGATTTCAATTAGGTGATTCTTATGAATTAAGCTGGTTGGTATATTATTAACTGGAATGGAAGATTCCAAGTTGGTCAAGTGTGGTGATGGAGATTGATCTAGCTGTGATAGAGAGTTAATAGAGTTATCAAATTCTTCTACATGTTGGTCTGAGGCTGAATGATATCCATCTTCCTGATTTTTTTGCTTCAACAGATATAGTTTGAACTTCCGTAGGTGTTACAGTAACATCTTCGAATGTTGGTTGTGGATCTGCTGATGCTGTTAATGGACTTGGTTATTGTAATGATGGATTTGGAACTTCAGTTGAAGGAATTAGGGTATCTCCGAGTGTAGATGGAGTATCTATGGATGCATTGAATACATCTTCGGATTTAATATTAACATCTACGGAAGCAGGGTTAACAGCTGCTGATACTTCATTTACTTCTTTAGAGGTTGAAGTTGGATTTCCATTGGACTGTCCATTAGTTGATTATGGTGAAGGCCATGATCTGCAACACTTGAAGTGTGTGGATAAGGTCTTGGTGGATCTGCAGTCAGTGGCACTTCACTTGTTTTTGGAGGTACATAAGGATAACATGTATCCGTAGAACCTGCAATATTCAAATAACTCGAGTTAAATGAATTCATGAAAGCATATATGTCAAACAACCATGATGAACCTATTAGTGATTTTGTAAATGATGTTTCATCAAAAGATACATTAGCTGTTTCTTCCATAATGTTTTGTTGTGGAATGTAAACTCTATATGATTTGGATGTTGATGAATAACCAACAAAGAAACCATTATAGGCTTTTTCTGAAAACTTTCCTAATTGTTCCTTAGTGTTTAACACAGATACATGACACCCAAAAGCTCTAAGATAGCCTATAAAAGGTTTTCTTTTAAATAAGAGCTCATAAGGTGTTTTGTTGTGTTCTTTAACAACTAATGTTCTGTTTTGATGCAAGGTGTATTCACTGCTTCAGCCCAAAAGGTAATTGGCAGATGTGAATCAGGTTGCATTGTTCTAGTTACTTCAATAAGAGTTCTGTTTCTTCTTTCAGCAACTCCGTTTTGTTGTGGAGTTCTTGGTGCATTGAACTGTCTTGCTATGCCTTTGTTCCTGCAAAAGGTATCTAGAACACAGTTAACAAATTCAGACCCATCATCACTTCTGAAAATTTTGACTTTTAAATCAAGTTGATTTTCAATTTTAGTGATGAACTCCATGAGTGTTTCAGATGTTTCACTTTTATGTTTTAAGAAGAAAACCCATGTAAATCTAGTGAAATCTTCAACAACCACCAAACAATATTGTCTTTTACCAATGCTCATGATATTGGTTGGACTAGAAAGATCCACGTGAAGCAATTTGAGAGGTGTTGTATTTATGTTTATTGTTTTGGACTTATGAGACACCTTGTGTTGTTTTTCTTTGTAACATGATGAACAATGAGTAGAGCATTGAAATTCTTTCTTAGGAAGGCTAATGACCAGGTCATTTTTGGCCAGCCTGTTCATGTTCTTCATGTTAGAATGAACCAGCCTTCTATGCCATAGTTGAGATTCATCTTCTGATGACTTAGAGATCAGGCATGTTTCATTTGATATTAGTGATGTGTTGTTCATGTCCAAAACATATGTATTGCTTTTCTTGGTGCTTGAAGAAGAATGCAATCATCTTGGATTTTCAAACCAGGGTTTAGAATGTAACAATAAGTGTTATCAAATAAAGTGGTATAGTTTGATCACAAATTTGAGACACACTTAGTAAATTATATTGCAAGTTTTCATAAAAATATACTTTCTAAAATTTGAGCACACCTTTTGGTTACCATTCCTTCACCTATAATTTTACCTCCCTTCTTATCCCTACCAAATGCTACATGAGAAGCATTTTTATGTTTGAAGTCATGGAGGAGAGAACAGTTCCATGTCATATGCCTAGAACATCCACTGTCAACACACCACTTGTTATCAGCCATCCATGTATGTTCCTACATAGAAAATGAAATCAATTAAAATGGGGAAGCCAAGCCTTAATGTGCTTGGGCTGACCACTTATGTCTAAAATAGTCACTCCTCGATGAATGAGTCTTGATGATTCAGGTTTGACTTTAGACTCCATTGATTCATTTTGTTTTGTTTATGGTGGTGAGGATGATTCTTTTGGAGATTGACTGGAGACATTTTGAACTTGTTTCTCAGTCACTTCCTCTTACACCTTCTTTTTCTTCTTATTTTCTTTTGATGAAGAACTTTTGTTATGGAAGGTTTTAGCATCCTTTGATTTTGACTTTGATACTTCTGTACCTTTATCAAATTGATCAAAGAATGTCTCTTCAGCATCTGTTAAGTTTTCATTCAACTTCCACCTTTATGTGTGGTGTTCTGCTTTGAGACTGTTGTTTTTCCTTCTTCTTTGGTTGAGCATTAGAAGCAGATTTTTGCTTCTTAGCCTTTTCAACCTTTTGGTTGTTGGTGTTTATCAGCATCAGGTGTTTTCTTTGTCTTTCCAGCCTTTTTCTTTGGCTGTTGCAGCTTTGTTTTTGATTCTTTGATGCAATCTTCAGATTGTGAACTTGCATCATTGTTCTCATATTGCTTTTTTTTAGGAAGTTTTGTTTTGTTCTTTTTATTGAAGTAGCATTCTTGAGTTGAATGATTGTTTTTGTGCAGATTGCACAATGCTTATTGAAATAGCAATCTGAAGTCATATGGTTGTTCATATTGTAAATAGAACAGTAGCTGCTGAAGTATCAATCTTTAGTATTATGATTAGTAATATCACACCACTTGTAGTACCTATCTTCTTCCTCATTATAACACCCCGAATTTTATTTAAAAGGAGATAAAATAAAAAGTATCTTGCAAGAAGGAAAAAGGAACAAAAATGGAGGGGGCCTGTGACACCCTACATAAATCCCACATCGGCCATGGACAGGAGAGATTTCTAGTTCATAAGGAATGTCTGGTCTCTAATATCACCAACGCGTTTTGGGCGTATTGGCTACGGATGAGAGGAGAACTCCACAGTTAAGTGTGCTCAGGTTGCAACAATCTAAGGGTGGGTGACCTCCCTAGGAAGTTTTCACCTGGGCAACCAAAAGCAAATTCGTGAGCTTCTCGTGGGCAAAGCGGACAATATTGGTGGTATGAGAGGCCGGGTGTTAAAGAATGTATCAGAGCCACTCCTGTGCCGTTCGGGATGTGGGACATACCTCACCGAGGATGGTGACTTCTCGGGCTCATCGAGGACGATGAGTCCAAAGGGGGGTGATTGTGACACTGATAGGATCAATTAGAGCAATCTGTATCAATTATATGAACAATTCAAAGCAAAATACAATCTATTGTAATCAAATCATGCAAAATCAACAAAATTCATATTTCATTGATAGCAAAGACGATTACAAATGATAGAGAGCAGTTATCATAAAAACATACAACCCTCAAAATTTCAAATTTACATTTTGATCCTCAAAGATTCAAATTTACATTTTTAACCTCAAATTTGAACTTTTTACAAGTTTGACCCTTCATCTTAGTTTCAAAATGAACAACCAAATATTTCAACATCTGTCTTGATTTAAACTTTTCAAAGAAGCTTTTCCTTGCTAAAAATTATGAGATCATTTTATCATTTGATAAACACACACATACTTTGAAATTAAAGCATCATCCGTTCAATTCAACATGATCATTTTCATTTTGATGTTCTGAGAATATTCTTATTGGTTTATTACTCCCCCTAAACTTTTAAGTTTCACAAAACTTAGAAGTTTATTAATAGATCATAAGAATATCATAGTTAACATTGTTATATTGCCTGCACACAAGAAAAAACATGCATAAAATCAAAATTAAAGCAGAATAAAAATCTAATATTTACACTAGAATCTTTGATTGCAGTGAGATCATATTAGATAAGATCAGAACATTAAAATAAAAAATATGTGG
Organism: Flaveria linearis; assembly: GCA_024085815.1. Lineage (NCBI taxonomy): Eukaryota > Viridiplantae > Streptophyta > Magnoliopsida > Asterales > Asteraceae > Flaveria > Flaveria linearis. Next base: position 65,069,938 of record CM044001.1, on the reverse strand, counting down.
ATAGTCATAGACAATGATTAAATCCTGATCAAGTGTGTTCCAGGTCAGTGATATCACAGCAAAGGAGACACAAGATCTAAGGACAGCAAATGAGTGTTTTTGACACAAATTATCAGCTCACTTACTTTATCAATTCTTGGATTGAGTAGGGTAGAATTATATATGACAAGATGTGACTCATACCAAGACTTAGAGGATCAACCATCATCAAGACATGCAAGAAAGCACTCATTCTCAACTTATTACCTAACAAATATGCATAATCAGAGTTCATGTTACTTAATATAATAGAGAATGATCATGGATAACCATTTGATCAACTCCAACCATCCATTTGAATGGGTTGTGCACATTGGCATCTTTTAGCATCAAAAGAGAATATCCAGGTCTGTAATGACTTACAACAGAGGATATCTAAGCACTTCAGGTCTATGATGACTCATAACAGAGAAGTGAACGATGCTTGTAACAGATCTCATGATTAGTCACATTACCATCAGGTGTGAGTAGGTGTAGCTTAGCAAGCAGTCAATCTGATAAGCTAATACACTCAGAAGTACTTAGATGAATACACAAACAAGCATAGGGATGTGGGATAATCACAAGAATTTACTTGTTCAGTATACTAGCATGATAGTGTCTACACAACAAATCCTGATCATGTCAGACTTTATTAGCGAGTGAAGTATGCAACTGATCTTACTAATGTACTATCATTTCTCACATAAGGCAAACACAGATTCATTCCTAAAACAATGAATGAAAAATGAAAAGCACTCTATTTTTGGATTTATGATTTATAATTTTCTATTTGAATTTTTAAGTTTTCTAATTTTGTATTTGTTTTTCTATGACAGAAAGCACACACACACAAACAATCAGGCAAATAACTATGCAAAGTTATCCTTAAAAAAATTAAACTTAGGAAAGTAGTTGATCATAAAAAGATTCTAATTCTTAACCAGGTTTACACATGGTTAATAAGGCCAATTGACTCCACTAAATACTCAAACCTTCCTGGTAGAAAAGCTTTAGTAAATAGGTCTGCCAACTGTTTTTCAGTTGCTATTTGAATCAAAATGATTAAACCTTTTTCAGAATTATCTCTGAGAAAATGATATCGAATTTCGATATGTTTTGTTTTTGAGTGTTGAACTGGATTAGCTGTAATGAACATAGCATCAGTGTTATCAATGTAAATAGGTGTTTTAAGAAAATTGAACCCATAATCTAGCAATTGGTTTTACAACCAAAGGATTTGAGAACATCCTACTGATGCAGCTATGTACTCAGCTTCTGCAGTTGAGACAGAAACATTTGTTTGTTTCTTACATTGCCATGAAACTAATCTGGGTCCAAGAAACTGACAACCACCCGTTGTAGATTTTCTGTCTTGACAACATCCACCATAATCACTATCTGTGTATCCATGTAACTCAAAATTACCCTCGTAAGGATACCAAAGCCCTAAGGCTGGTTTACCTTTGAGATACCTGAATATTCTTTTGACAACAATTAAGTGAGATTCTTTCGGGTCTGATTGATACCTTGCACAGACACAAACAGCATACATTATGTCTGGTCGTGATGCAGTAAGATACATCAAAGAACCAATCATAGATCTGTATAAAGTTTGGTCTACTGATTTTCCTTTAGGATCAGGTTCAATCTTGGTATTTACGTCAGCTGGAGTTCTTATGGATTGACAATCATGCAGTTTGAATTTCTTCAAGAGTTTATCAATGAACTTCTCTTGATTGATAAAAATACCATCTGTAGATTGTTGAACTTGCAATCCAAGAAAGAAATTGATTTCTCCCATAGAACTCATTTGAAACCGAGATTTCATGATCTCTTTAAATTCTTTGCACAAAGTTGGACTGGTAGAACCAAATATGATATCATCTACATACACTTGCACACATAAGAGATCATCATTATCCTTCTTTATGAATAAAGTTGGATCGATTTTCCCTCTTGTATATCCATGTTGGATCAAGTGTTGAGATAATGTCTCATACCAAATTCTAGGAGCTTGATGTAGGCCATATAAAGCTTTGCTAAGCTTATACACACGATGTGGAAATTCTGCATCTTCAAAGCCTGGAGGTTGCTTGACATACACATCATCAGTGATTGGACCATATAGAAATGCACCTTTTACGTCCATTTGATACACCTTGAATCTCATGAATGATGCATAAGCCAGGAAAACACGAATAGATTCGAGTCTTGCAACTGGAGCAAATACTTCATCATAGTCAATTCCTTCTTCCTGTGTATATCCTTGTGCAACAAGTCTTGCTTTGTTTCTGATTACAATGCCACGATCATCAGTTTTATTTCTGAACAACCATTTGGTGCCTATGGCATTTTCTCCTTCAGGTAATTCCACCAACTTTCACACTTCTTGTTTTCGAAATTGTATAAGTTCCTCCTGCATAGCTTCAATCCAACCATTATCCTGTAATGCCTCGGTGACATTTTTAGGAACAGTCTGAGAAAGGAAACATGAGTATAAACAAACATTTGCATGTTCAGATTTACTCCTAGTAGTTCTTTCATTCAGAGGACCAATAATCTGTGATGTTGGATGGTTCCGGTGGATACGAGATATCAGAATCTCATTTCCTTGAACAATAACATCAAGATTTGTTTGGTTTAGATTGGAGAGCTATTGCAATAAGGTAGAAGAATGTGGAGTGAAATTTGGAACTTGAGTTGGTGAATTGATAAAGTAATCAAAGTTACTTTGATCAATTTCATTTCCAAAAATGGAAGATGTGCCAGACTCAGGATGTCCAATTTCTGTACCATCATTAGGAATTGGTTGTGATGCTTCTTGAGCAGCTGAAACAGAATGATCTGAAGCTGAAGAATCAGGAACATTGTCATGGAAATGGATTGTTGAATCCTTGACAAATGAAAAAAATGGATAATCTGGACGAGCATCATCTGAATCATCAGAATCTGAATCATCACTGAAAGATCCAAGATCTCCTCTTGAGTTCTTCTTACCTGAAAAATCATCAGATTGATTAAACAAGTTAGACTGAAATAAGTTTGACAAAGAATCCTAATCAAATAACCATGCAGGACCAATTGAAACTAATGGAAAAGAATTTTCCAAAAATTTAACGTTGAATGTTTCATTAATAGTGTTTGTCCTAGAGTTATACACTTGATAGGCTTTTGAAACAGATGAATATCCAACGAAAAATCCATTATCAGCTTTTTCTTCAAATTTTCCTAAATGATCACTTGAGTTAAGAATCATAACTGGACAACCAAATGATTTTAAAAAATTTATGTTTGGTTTCCTGTCAAACATCAACTCATATGGAGTTTTCTTTTTATCTTTAACAAGCAAGATTCTGTTTTGAACAAAACATGCTGTGGATATTGCTTCGTCCCAGAAAGTGATTGGAAGTTTAGCATCTGCTAACATAGAACGGGCAGCTTCAATCAAAGTTCGGTTCTTCCTTTCAGCAACTCCATTTTGTTGTGGAGTTCTGGGAGCACTGAACTGATGAACTATCCCTTTTTCTGCACAAAAAAATCAATGTTAGCATTTTTAAATTCAGTTCCATTATTACTTCTTATTATTTTTACTTTTTGATCAAGCTGATTTTCAACTTTATTAATAAATTCTTTTAGAAGATCTGCAGTTTCAGATTTAGCTTGAAGAAAGAAAACCCATGAAAATCTTGTATAATCTTCTATGATGACTAAACAATATGATTTTCGACCAATACTCCTAACGTTAGTTGGTCCAAAAAGGTCCATATGTAACATCTGGAGTGGTTTGGTGTTTGAGTTTATTAGTTTGGACTTATAAGACGCTCTATGTTGTTTTCCCTTCAGACATGCTGAGCAATGATCAGTTGTTGAAAACTTCTTGGAAGGAAGTCCAATAACATGATTTCCTGCTACAAGCTTGTTCATGTTTTTGAAGTTGGAATGACCAAGACGTCTATGCCAAAGCTGGCTTTCATCATTTGAAGCTTTAGCAATCAGGCAAGTAGTTTCAGTTGTAGGATCCACTTGAGACATATCCAGTTTGTATACATCTCTGTCTCGAGCAGCTTTAACTATCACCCAGTCATTGCTAATCTGAAAACCTGGTTTCAAGACATAACAGTGAGATTCATCAAAAAGAACTGAATAAGATTTGTCACAAATTTGGGATACACTTAGAAGATTAAAGTTCAACTGTGAGCAAAAGTTGACTTTATCAAAACTGATAATCCCATTGGACACTGTTCCCTCTCCTGTTATCTTTCCACCCGCATCACCTCCAAAAGCAACATGAGTACCATCCTTTAACTTAAAGTCTTTTAACAATGCTTGATTGCCTGTCATATGCCGGCTACACCCACTGTCAACATACCATGAGTTGATTGGTCTCCGCGGGCGTACCTGCAGTCACAAACATTTAAGGTGAGTTAGTAACCCAAGCCGAGATGGTCTTGGGCTTGCCAAACTTGTCAACAATTGTAAATTGTTTAAAATAAAGTTTGTTGACATCTGGTTTCTTTTGAACTTTAACATGTTCAAATCCTTTTTGAGAAACCAACTGATTATCTCTTTGAGATTTTGATTTCAAAGCATTATTAAGAAATCTTGAACTCTTGTATGAATCATTTGAGAATGTTCCTTGGTTTATTCTCACAGATCGAGGAATAAACTTTTCTTGATGGTATTGCTGTGATTTGACAAAATCTGAATTGTTTCTTCTGAAAGATCTCAAACCCAAGGAAGATTGTTGTTGTGAAAATTTAAATCCAATATTTTGATTTCTTATAAATTGTGGATTTACAAAGCCTTGATTATTAAATTCCTTCCTTGAAGAGTTCTTCCTGAAGTAACAATCATTGGTATTGTGATTTCTTTCATCACACAAGGCACAGTATTTGTTAAAATAACACTCAGCTATGGTGTGATTTGTCATATCACATATGTAGCAATACTTGTTAAGGTAACATTCTGAAATGTCATGATTGTACATGTCACAGATATCACAATACTTTTCAGAATGTTTAAACAACATTTTATTAACCCTTGATGTTGAAGCAACATTTGATTCTTGTTAGAATTTTGGGTTAGACAATTTAATTTGTTGTTTAATTGGTGTGAATTTGGTCTTTTGATCTTTAGGATTTTTCTTTTGAACTTGAACAAAATTCTTTGACTCCTTTGATTCAAATCTTTTATACACAACGGAAGTCTTATGATCTGAACTTGTTCTCAGATCAGAGTTAGATTTGATCTTAGGTGTAGTTGTTATTTTTGTGTTTGTGTTCAAGTCAAAAGTTCCTGCAGACACAAACTTCACTGGTTTAATTTGAGTATTGTTCTGTGACTGATTAATTGATTCAGTTTTCTTTGCTTTTGCAGCTTTTCTTCGTCTTTGATTTCTCAATCTTGATGAAGATTTCTTGCTTTGAAGTTTAGTTGAATCTTGAGAAGATTCCTTTTGACACGCTTGTATTTCAGTTAGTTCATTAGAACTTGAATCATCAGACAAATTATTATCTGTTTTAGCTTCTTCACATTTTCCTTTAAGTTTGTTATTGAATTCAGTAGATTTTTCACTCATTTGTTCACTTTGTTCAATAACAGTTTCACCTTTTGGTACAAACAGCTTCTTTTGTTTTTGTTGAGGTTCATAAGATTTGACTTTGATTGGATGACCATTTTTGATCTTGTCTAAGTCAGTTTCTTCATAAACTTCAACATTTTTCTTTTTAAAGTTCTTTTGATCTTGAAATTCTTTCAGTTTAGCTTTGTTTTTCGGTGAATGATCATGTGTATTGAAATTCTCTGGTAATGTTTTAGAGATTGATTCAGGCATAGGCTCATGTGTGAATCCTAGTCCTGTTTTATCTTTGTCATTTCTTCCATTCACCAGTTGCTCAACAATTTTCTTTGAGCTTTTAACTTTGGCTAAATCTATTTGAGTTGCTGCATGTGCCAATTTTTCTTGTTCAAGTGTTTTGTTCATCTCTTCAAGTTGTTTCTTTGCAAGTTCAAGTTCTTTAATAGTTTTGTTCCATGAAGCTTGAAGAGACATTATCTTTTCATCAGCAATTTTGTGATCTGATTTTAGTTTATTGTGCCTTGATTCTTCTTGTTTGAGCTTGTCACAAATTTTGAATGAATATGTTCTGTAGTGTTCAACTAGCTCAAAACATGCTTTTGTGCACATTTTCTCTCTCACGCCTGCTGGTATTTCAGGATATGAGTGTGAAGATTCAGTATCAGAAGAATTAACAACCTTTGGCTGTTCTGATTGAGCCATAAGAGCAACTTCTTCAGTGGTATCTTTTGGGTCTGATTTGTCGCTCCAATCATACTCTTCTTCTTGATCTGATTCATCATATTTAGGATTTTTAATTTCAGACCAGTCTTCATCATCAACTTCAGCAACTAATGCCAGATTAGCAGTGAGATCAGCAGTAAATTGCTCTGCATATGCACTCCAGTCATAACCATCTTTGATGTTTACAACCAGTGCCTTCTTAGTTTCCTCACTTTTCTTCTCTTCTTTGGGTTCTGGCATTGGTAGACTTTGGTATGGCTTTTGAAAAGTCTTGTTTGACTGTTGCTGATACTTCTGACCATTTGAGTTGCCTTGATTATTTCCTCCTTGGTTTCTTGGAGCTTTACATTCTCTTGAAAAATGACCATAGCTGTTACAGTTAAAGCATCTTGATTTTGATTTATCAAACCCAACAGTTTTGTTTGCACTGGGTTTGTAATTTCTGTTAGAATAGGAATGCTTTTGTGTTCTGTATGCTATCATGACCATTTGCCAGTTAAGATCCATTTCTTCTACATCATCTGGATCCATTTCAAACAAATCTTGTAAAACTAGCTCCATTTGAGTTAGATGACTGCCTTGATAAGCTTGAAAGCTTGCCATGAAAGCAGTGAAAGCAGTTTTTGACTCTTCATCTTGTAAAAGAATGTTGATCACATCTTTCACTTTACTTGGATTGGGAGAGTTTGAGGAAGATGGCATCTCAGTTGAAGGTTTAGGCATTTGAGCTTTAGGTGAAGACTGTGGTTGTGGTTGAGTGGAGTAAGCAGGTGTACAGGTGAAGAATCCTGCTCCCACAAACAGATCACCTTCATCTTCAGGAGTTGATTGGTCTTTAGCCAGAAATGCATTCTCTACAGTATTTGCTGGTGAAGCAACATACTTATACTGAGTTGTTGATGCATGTCTATCATTATTTCTTGAGCTCTCATCAATCTCTACAGATTCAATTTTAGCAATGAGTAGATCAAGATCCATTGGAAACTTTTCAGTATGTTTCAATAAAGTAACAGTTTGTTTCCAAGAAGATGGTAGTGCATTCAGAAGTCTGTTGTTTAGGTCCTCAAGATCATTCTTGATTCCCAAATTAGACATTTCTGTGATTAATTGCACAAACCTATTCATCATTTGATTTATTGTTTCTCCTGAGATGTGCTCAAATAGTTCCAATTGCCTTTTCAGTTTTTGCTTTTTCAGATCTTGGATTTCTTTCCCTCCTTCACATATGATCTTCAGAGCTTTATACATTGTATATCCAGTTTGGTAGTTTTCAAGTCTGGATAATACTTCCAAAGGTAACCCTTTACACATGAGAGAATAGGCTTTAACATCATTTTTCACCCTCTTTAAGTCTTCTCCATGTAGGTTATCTTCTGGATATGGCTCTTGTGTATCTTTTGTATACACAAATCCTCTGTCTGGACCATCAGTAGTCACAGGAATATATGGTCCCTTTTCAATTGATTTCCACAGATCTGTGTCTATGGAATTCAAATGATGTTTCAGTCTAGGAGACCAGTTTTTAAAATCAGCTCTGTTTTTAAGTTTTGGAACTCTGTTCTCAGAATCTTCTAATTTCACCATTTTTATATTTTTGTTGTTTTTCTAAGCTTTTGAATTAAGAAAACGACTTAAAAAAATATTTTTGTATTTTTGAAATTTTATGAAAAATTTCCAAGTGTCAAGGCTGATATGTCCGAATAGTGGTGATACGTCTCAACAGTGTAAAGCGTCTCAACAGTGTAAAACGACCAGCTGATATGTCTAAGGGAATGCCTTAGAAAATTTCCAATCGCACAGTGGTTGTATGTCCACTCAGTAGTGATACGACCACACAGTGTTGATATGTCCAAGTGAGGTGGTAATATGACTCCACAGTGGTAATATGACTAGAGGTAATATGACTACACAGTGGTAGTATGTCCACAGTGACTTACCACCCAGTGGTAATACGACTACACAGTCGTAGTATGTCCGAGTACCACAGTGGTAATACGACCAGGCGTAAAACGACTGAACAGTTGAGAAACGACTTAACAGTTCTCAAACGACCAAACACTTAGGCAGATTTAAGTGTTTTTCAGCCCAAATACGACACATTCATCAGATTCTTATGAATTTAACGAACTCAGAAATCTCAAAATCCTTCAATTGTCGATGAATTGAGCTGAAATTTCACAACTAGTTCATGATTATACCGATAATCAATCCTATAACCTCAATTTCAGTAATTATCAACTGATTTCGATGAATTTTGGAGATTCAAAGTCGAACACTCAAGAACACATATTCGAACTGTTTTTCACTAATTCACTCGATTTTTATGAGATAAACTGCAATTTGTGATTCAAAACATGTTTCAGATGATGAAACACAGCTTCGATTCACAATATTTCACTTGAATTGTCAATTGATTACAGATTTCAGTGGATTTTTGAAGTTTCTATCTTCGACAGAACTTTCAAAAACACTCAACCGAAAGCTCTGATACCAATTGATAGGATCAATTAGAGCAATCTGTATCAATTATATGAACAATTCAAAGCAAAATACAATCTATTGTAATCAAATCATGCAAAATCAACAAAATTCATATTTCATTGATAGCAAAGACGATTACAAATGATAGAGAGCAGTTATCATAAAAACATACAACCCTCAAAATTTCAAATTTACATTTTTAACCTCAAATTTGAACTTTTTACAAGTTTTACCCTTCATCTTAGTTTCAAAATGAACAACCAAATATTTCAACATCTGTCTTGATTTAAAACTTTTCAAAGAAGCTTTTCCTTGCTAAAAATTATGAGATCATTTTATCATTTGATAAACACACACATACTTTGAAATTAAAGCATCATCCGTTCAATTCAACATGATCATTTTTATTTTGATGTTCTGAGAATATTCTTATTGGTTTATTAATAAACTTCTAAGTTTTGTGAAACTTAAAAGTTTAGTGGGAGTAATAAACCAATAAGAATATTCTCAGAACATCAAAATGAAAATGATCATGTTGAATTGAACGGATGATGCTTTAATTTCAAAGTATGTGTGTGTTTATCAAATGATAAAATGATCTCATAATTTTTAGCAAGGAAAAGCTTCTTTGAAAAGTTTAAATCAAGACAGATGTTGAAATATTTGGTTGTTCATTTTGAAACTAAGATGAAGGGTCAAACTTGTAAAAAGTTCAAATTTGAGGTTAAAAATGTAAATTTGAATCTTTGAGGGTCAAAATGTAAATTTGAAATTTTGAGGGTTGTATGTTTTTATGATAACTGCTCTCTATCATTTGTAATCGTCTTTGCTATCAATGAAATATGAATTTTGTTGATTTTGCATGTTTTGATTACAATAGATTGTATTTTTCTTTGAATTGTTCATATAATTGATACAGATTGCTCTAATTGATCCTATCAGACACCCTACATAAGTCCCACATCGGCCGTGGACAGGAGAGATTTCTGGTTCATAAGGAATGTCTGGTCTCTAATATCACCAACACGTTTTGGGCTTATTGGTTGTGGATGAGAGGAGAACTCCACAGTTAAGCGTGGTCAGGTGACAACAATCCAGGGATGGGTGACCTCCCTAGGAAGTTTCACCTGGGCAACCAAAAGCAAATCCATGAGCTCCTCGTGGGCAAAGCGGACAATATTAATGGTATGAGAGGCCGGGTGTTACAGGGCCAAAGTGTAAAAGGTACAAACCTTGTTATTTTATTATATAAATGGGTATGGCCGCCTATTTTGGTTTCTTCAACCTCATCTCGGCTGAAAAAGAAGAAGAGAGAAGAAGTTCTTGGTTTTAGAGAGAGAAAGAGGAAGAAGAAGCTGTAAATGTAAGTTTTCTTTATATATGTTTGGTTTTAACTGAATTCACAAGCTGTTGATCGAAGTTCTTGGTGTTTGATGCTTGTTTTCGGGATTTTAGTGCTGAAACCGCAAGGGAGACTCAGATCCAAAGTGAATTGCACAAAGGCTGTTCAAGGTAAGTTCTAGTCTCTGTATTTTACTTGTTTTACAACCTTTTAGGGCAATTATGCATACTAAACAAAATATTTTTAAAAGTAATCATGGGTTTTAGTATGTTATTCGAATGCACCTTGTTGTGGTATGTTTTTACGGGAGGTTCTTGGGTTAGTTTGATATTTAGTATGTTCAAGGGCCTTAGTATGTTAGATCTGTGTTTGGGTAGTGTTAGAATGGTAATCGGGTTATGTTTGTAGCATAAATAACATTTTAGAATGTTCCCATGAGCCCAGAATGACCTAATGCGCCTAAGTGCTCTCATGCGCCTAATTGTCCTCATGCGCCTAAGGTCATACACCCAAATAGTAGTCATGCGCCCAGAAAAGTGCCCATGCGCCTAAGTGTTGGCCATGCGCTTGAATAGTACCCATGCGCCCAGTTTGCTAAAACACCTAAGTGTTGGGTCATGCGCCCAAATAGTGCTCATGTTCCCAAAGTTGCCCATGTGCCTAAGTGTTGATGCGCCTGAATAGGCCTCATGCGCCGGCACAGTGGTAAAACGCCCAAAAAGGGCTCATGCGCCCAAATAGTGCTGAAGCACCCAGACTGTTTTACACTTAGAATTTTTATGCTCATGCGCTTGAAAAGTCCCATGCGCCGATTTTGGACTTAGGATTTTCTAAGGGGATTTGAAGTGGTAGAATAGGGAGATAGGCCCTGTTATGATGTGATGGCTTATGCTTGATGTATGCATGGTGATGTGATGAAGTTTATGATGCGTATGTGTGTGAGTGATGCGTTATCTTTATTCGTTAAAGAGTTTTCAAAATGTATGTATTATGTTATATAATACGTTATGTATGACTTTATGTGGTATGATGTATGAATGAATAAATGAATGAACGTAAAGTATTATGTAATGAGTAGGTGAGATAATGATAAAGTACGAAACGAATGAATACGATAAAGTACAAATCGAACGAATACGTAAGATAACGAATGATGAGTATGGAAGTGATGGATGATGAGATCCGTGTCGCGTACCCCGGTACTGTGTCCGTTTTCAGACATGAGTCAGGGGTTTGTTTACAGGCCCAAGCACAGTATCAGCTTTCAGCATGAGTCGGGGGTATTACATGAGACAGAATGACATGTGAAGGAGATGAGGTCTTGTTACCCGCCTCGATATTATGTCAGTCTTCGGACATGAGTCGGGGGGTTTGATTTCAGGCCCCGGTACAGTATCAGTCTTTGGACATGAGTCGGGGTGTTGTATATGATATGGAATCTTTGTCATGTGTCCCGGTGTTGTGTCAGTTTTCGAACATGAGTTAGGGGTTTGTGTACAGGCCCCGACACAACATCAGCTTTCGAGCTTGAGTCGGGGATATTGCATGAGACAAGATTCGAGTAATGATGAGTAATGAGCAAAAGAATTAATGAATGAACGAATAAGGATGTATGATCACTAACGAACGTAAAGTACGAAAAGAAATTAAGAGAAAGAAAGTAAAAGACAGTGAAATGTATGAACAAAAGTATGAATATGAAAGTGAATATTAATGAAAATAATGAAACGATGAAAATATAAAAGAATGAAATGAATGAAGAATATAGAGTGAGTGTACGTATGATGTGTGACCACAGATGAATGTAAAGACTAGTTTTTAAAGGAAGTAAAGTATTTTATTATAAAAACTAGAACTCACTCAGCGTCGCTGACTTTTTGTATGCATGATAGTTGGCAGGTATTTTGTTAATGCTGAGGAGTTGCAGGCATGGATGCATAAGCTACTGGGAGCATTTTAAGAATAGCATCCACATTTTGACATGTTATTGTATTTTGATATGAACACAAATGTTATAATGTAATGAAATAAAATGTTTTCAATTATTAATGAAAGTTTTTAAATTCCCCTGCAAAAGTAATGTATGTTCTAAAATGTTTTATGTGCGATGATTGTCCAACTGTAAGCGTCTCGGGAACGGGGCCTTACAAGTTGGTATCAGAGCTAAAGTTTATGTGAATTGGGTAAATATTTTCAAAACCTAATCTTAAACTTAGCATGGGATGAAAAGAAAGAGATGCCAGTCCTAGTAGCTACGTGCCTGCATGTAAAGGTTTATTGTAAACATTTTATGTGATTTAATGTTAACCGATATTATGTGCGCATGTTATGTGGCTAGTGTGCATTTGTATAGATTTAGATACTGATGTAGTCAGGATAGGAAATGCTTGGGGTGTGAAGAGTAAAGTAAGTGGCTAATCACAACTGGCCACTGTAATTAGGGACTTACTATACCTGACATAATCAGAGCTATTACCTTGAATGACCATGTTAGTGTTTGAATCTTATAGTGTAGAGATGGCCTGAGGTAGATCGTCTAAGGCTTCTAGGGGTGGACGTGGTGCTAACCACTTGTTATGAGGAATAGGGTAGGGCTACCGGAAGGACACGTGAGGAGCCCAAGATGCATCACTAGGAAGGTGGTGATGAAAGTGTGAACTTGAGGGCCTTGGTGAAAGAGGCAGTAGTAGAGGAGGTCCATCAAGTTCTGCAGACAATTCTGCCATCTGTGGTAACTGAAGTGATTAAAGAAGTGAGGGAGGATGAAAGGAAGGAGAAGAGGAGGACCACTTGGAGAGGAGAAGTAGAATGACCGGAAACTGAGACGGTTGTCTCTAGTGAGGAGGAGGAGGAAGAAGTGGTGCTAGAAACCGCACGGGTCTATAACTACAGGGCATTCCAAAGATGCAGGCCCCAAATGTTTGATGGAAACGGGAGTGTTGCAGCTGCTCACCATTGGGTGAGAGAAATGGAGTCGGTACTTGATGTCAGCAAGCGCCGAGAGGATCAAAATGTAAAGTTTGCTACCCACTTGTTTGTGGAGTTGGCCTTATACTAGTGGGACAATATTGTCCAGGCTGAAGGTAACAAGGCAGTTGGAAGGATGAGGTGGAGTGAACTAAAAAAGCTGGTGAACGAGGAGTTTTGCCCTCACCGGGAATTGGATAAGATCAAGAGAGAGTTCTTGCAGCTAGAGGCGGGAACAATGACACATCAGCAGTACACCACGAAATTCAACGAGATGGCTAGGCTGGTGCCAGATCAGGTGACGCCTGTGTCATGAAAGATTAAGAGGTACATTCAAGGATTGCTGACAGATATCCGCAGACATCTGATCGCTTCCCGACAAGGTACATTTAGATTGGTGGTCGACTTAACTGGGAGATTGTACGACGAGCGAGAGGCGATGGCGATAACGGACGAAGAGGAGGAGTAGGACTATGTTAAGAATGAGAATGGAAAGCAAGGAATGATGGTGGATTTGTGTCTGGAGGTAAGATATTTAGGGTCGATGACCGGAAGAAGGTAACAAGGAGGGAGGAGGTATGCAAGAAGTGTGGTAGAGGCCACGAGGGGGAGTGTAAGTGGGGATTGAACGACTGCTTCTAGTATGGGAAGGAGGACCACAGTGAGAGGGATTATCAAATGGCTAAATGCTTTGACTATGGCAAGACTGGACACATGAGCAGAGACTGCAAGAAGTTGAGGGCAGGAAGTTTCAGTGCAAGGAAGGAAACAGAGGGTGAAGGCTAGAGCCTTTACTATGATCGGGAGGAGCCTTGATCAGACTCCGAGGTAACGTCAGGTATGTTTCTGGTAATTTAGATTTGTGCATCTATGCTTTGATTGTGGTGCTAGTAGTAGTTTCGTTCCTGCTGCCTTCTGTGATAAGTTGCACGTTAGGGGTAGGAAGATCAATGAGCCTTTCGATGTAGGAATTACTATTGGTAAGTCCACTAGGTTACCTGATGCCCTAGAGGATTACGTGATAGAATTGAGGGAGTGCTTGTTTCCTGCTAGACAGTTCAGGACAGAAGTAGGTGGATAGACGTACAACTCCGGGTGAATTGGCCAGTAACCAATAAGGCAAACACCGAGTGTTGCAAGAAGATGGATTGATCAACCGTGCCCGACAAGAGTTTGGTACCGACCTACAGTAATGGATTATGATGAAGACTTCGTATAGAAAAGTGAATTATTCGATTTAGGAATCGAGTAAAGCTAATACTAGGTTATAGAGGGTCATTCCAAATTGTTGCTCAGGTAGGAGAAGTGACACATTGATTGGAGCTACACGATGAGTTAGGTAGAATTCCTCTGATGATCCACGTATCTCGTCCAATAAAGTGCGCAATCGATGAGGATATGATCGTGCCACTAGAAGATACTCAGATGTGTGAAAGAATCAGCTACGAGAAGCAACTTGTGGTCATTTTTGATAGGAGGAAGAGAGGACCTAAGGAGAATGATGGTTTCACTGGTGCAAGTGCAGTAGAACCCAAAAGAGATATAAGCCTACATGTAAGAGCAAGGAAGAGGTGAGACAGTATCACCCGTAACTGTTTGAGAAGCGACAGGTTTCAGGGACGAAACCTATTTAATGGGGGTGGACTTGTAATACCCTGAATTTTATTTAAAAGGAGAGAAAATAAAAAGTATGTTGCAAGAAGGAAAAAGGAACAAAAGTGGAGGGAGCCAAAGTGTAAAAGGTACAAACCTTATTATTTTATTATATAAATAGGTGTGGCCGCCCATTTTGGTTTCTTCAACCTCATCCTCGGCTGAAAAAGAAGAAGAGAGAAGAAGTTCTTGGTTTTAGAAAGAGAAAGTGGAAGAAGAAACTGCAAAGGTAAGTTTTCTTCATATATGTTCAGTTTTAACCGAATTCACAAGCTGTTGATCGAAGTTCTTGGTGTTTGACGCTTGTTTTCAGGATTTTATTGTTGAAACCGCAAGGGGGACTCAAATCTAAAGTGAATTGCTCAAAGGATATTCAAGGTGAGTTCTAGACCCCGTATTTTACTTGTTTTACAACCTTTTGGGGCTATTATGCATACTAAACAAAAGATTTTTAAAACTAACTGTGGGATTTAGTATGTTATTTGAATGCACTTTGTTGTGGTATGTTTCTAGGGAAGGTTCTTGGGTCATATTTGATATTTAGCATGTTTAAGGGCCTTAGTATGTTAGATCTGTGTTTGGGTAGTGTTAGAATGGTAATCAGGTTACGTTTGTAGCATAAATAACACTTCAGAATGTTCCCATGCGCCCAGAATGACCTCATGCACCTAAGTGTGCTCATGCGCCTAAGTGTGCTCATACACTTAAGGTCATGCACCCGAAATAGTAGTCATGCGCCCAGAAAAGTGCCCATGCGCCTAAGTGTTGGACATGCGTCCAAATAGTACCCATGCGCCCAGTTTGCTAGAATGCCCAAGTGTTGGGTCATGCCCCATATAGTGCTCATATGCCCAGAGTTGCCCATGCGCCCAGAGTTGCCCATGCACCTAAGTGTTGATGCGCCTGAACGGGCCTCATGCGTCGACATAGTGGTAAAACGCCTAAATAGGGCTCATGCGCCTGAAAAGTCCCATGCGCCCATTTTGGACGTAGGATTTTCTAAGTGGATTTAAAGTGGTAGAATGGGGAGATAGGCCCTGTTATGATGTGATGGCTTATGCTCGATGTGCGCATGGTGATGTGATGAAGTTTATGATGTGTATGTGTATGAGTGATGTATTATCTTTCTTTGTTAAAGAGTTTTCAAAATGTATGTATTATGTTATGTAATATGTTATGTATGACTTTACATGGTATGATGTATGAATGAATAAATGAATGAACATAAAATATTATGTAGCGAATAGGTGAGATAATGATAAAGTACAAAACGAACGTACACGATAAAGTACGAAACAAACGAATACGTAAGATAACGAATGATGAGTATGGAAGTGACGGATGATGAGATCTGTGTCACGTACCCCGGTACTGTGTCAGTCTTCGGACATGAGTGGGGGGTTTGTTTACAGGCCCCGACATAGTATCAGCTTTCAAGCATGAGTCGGGGGTATGCATGAGACAGAATGACATGTGAAGGAGATGAGGTCTTATTGCCCGCCCCGGTACTCTGTCAGTCTTTGGACATGAGTCGAGGGTTTGATTTCAGGCCCCGGTACAGTATCAAACTTCGGACATGAGTCGGGGGTGTTGCATACAAGATGGGATCTTTGTCGCGTATCCCGGTGCTATGTCAGTCTTCGTACATGAGTCGGGAGTTTGTGTGAAGGCCCCGGCACAACATCAGCTTTCGAGCATGAGTCGAGGATATTGCATGAGACAAGATTCGAGTAATGATGAGTAATGAGCGAAGGAATGAATGAATGAACTAATGAGGATGAAGATAATAATAATTATTATCAGTATGTACGTATGATGTATGATCACTGACGAACGTAAAGTACGAAAAGAAAGTAAGAGAAAGAAAGTAAAAGATAGTGAAAAGTATGAACAAAAGTATGAATATAAAAGTGAATATTAATGAAAAGAATGAAACGATGAAAATATGAAAGAACGAAATGAATGAAGAATATAAAATGAGTGTACGTATGATGTGTGACCATGGATGAATGTAAAGACTAGTTTTCAAGAAAGTAAAGTATTTTATGATAAAAACTAGAACTCACTCAGCGTCATTGACTTTTTGTATACATGATAGTTGGTAGAGATTTTGTTGATGCTGAGGAGTTGTAGGCATGGATGCATAAGCTACTGGGAGCATTTTGAGGATGGCATCCACATTTTGACATGTTATCGTATTTTGATATGAACACAAATATTATAATGTAATGAAATAACATGTTTTTAATTATTAATGAAAGTTTCTAAATTCTGTTACAAAAGTAATGTGTGTTCTAAAATGTTTTATGTGTGATGAATGTCCAACTGTAAGCGTCCCAAGAACGGGGCCTTACACTCACTCCCTGAGTCAACCATTTTCTTCATTTGTTTCAGTTGCTTTTTATGCTCTTTCAGCTCTATTTCAAATTTTGCTGCTGAAGAGACTTTGCCACTACCTAACATAATGTCAAATGGTTTTGGTGTAGTAACAACTGTCTTTTGTTGATGAAGCACTTCCTTCACATGTTTCTTGCCTGTGCTTTTGATTGTTGAAGCTTCTTCGAAAGATTTCTTTGCTTTTGTTACTGAGTTTCCAGTGAGACCTTCCTTCTTTTGTAGATCTTCTACGGATGACTATTTAGATGAAATCAGAATTCTCTTCATCCACTGAGGATATGCTGATGGTTGTCCTGATATCTCATCAATCTTCTTCTTCTGGAGAAGATCAGCTGAAGTTGTTAAGATGGTCTTCCTGGTCTTTTCTGCGGAAGAAGATTTTGTTTCTTTCATAGAAGTCAGCTTGACATCAGTTTCAGGCCTTTTTGTTGTTGGTAGAGGGACTTGCTGTTTGTTAAGCTCTTGAATCCCAACTTTCAATTGAGTTATTCTCTTATAAATTGTCTTCAGCAAGTTTTTTTGTTGAGGTGGATAGGGCAACTTGATTTCTTCTGGAACTTTTGGTATTAAAGGTTCAAATACCATACTTGTTGTTTTACCCTCATCACCACCTTGTTGTTGATCATGATCATCCAGCTCAAACAGATCATCACATCCATCAAAATCAAAATCCGATTAATCTTGTTTTGAAAATTCTAAATCAGTTGATTGAGTTTCACTCACCTAAGAATCATCACCATTGGCCATTTGATTAATGTCAGTTTTAATTTCATTATTGGTGCTTGGCGCAAAATGGTTTGATAAGCTGTTAGTCATAGAATCAGGTAATGAGGTATTACTTTTATTCACTAGGGGTGCAACATTATGAAAACCCAAACTTGATTTGTTTTGTGATTCAATATGAGAGGTTAACAACGTCTCATATTGTTGAGATGAAAGTTGAAACTTCTAAAATTTCACTTTAGTATATGCATGTTCTACCATTGATTTTGTTAAAGATGCAGTCAAATGCTCAACTTGTGCCTTCAAATTGTAATTTTCTAACACTAGTTTATCTAAATCTTTTTGTAAGGAAGTGATTTTACCTGATAAAGATTATGTTCCCTTACATTAGATTCATTTAAAACCATTGTTTCTTTAACTTTATTAGCAAGTTGTTGAGCATGAGTTCTGTATCTTTCAACTTCCTCATTGCAGCTAGATAAACATAACCTTTCCTTTACCTCTCTAGACATTGGTGGGACCTTATTCTCCATGTTTGCCATGAGAGCTTGATTCTCTTCTAAGACTTCCTTCTTATATAAACTCCAGTCACAAGTACCATCCTACAAGATAATCAATCCAGTCTCTTGGTTTTTGCTTGAGCTGGCTCCAGATGTACTTGAAGTTGGTGGGGATGAATTGGTGAGCTGAGGCTGCTTGAATGGCCTTTGATTTGCTTGATGTTGTTGTTGTTGCAGAGATGTGGACTGCTGGTTGCATTCTCTTGAGAAATGCCTATAAAGGTTACACTTAAAACATCTCACTTTAGATTTATCAACTCCTATTTTTGTTGTTCTACCTGGAGCATATAATCCCATGTTTCTCTATAGGTACATCTTTGCCCTTTAAGCAATCATTGCCATCTCCCATTGTATATCCATTTCTTTTACTTCATTAGGATGAAGTTCTTCTAGATCTTGCTGGCAAAAATGAGCTGGGGTCAAAGTGTTACCTAGGTATGCTTGAAAGCTTGAGCTGAAAGCTGCAAATGCTGCTTTTTGCTCTTCAGAATCAAGTACTACTATAATTGGTTCTAAACTATTATTGCATTTTGTTTTTGGAGGATGATCCTTTAGCAGTTGCATTCTTTCCATCATCCTTTTTTCGTTTAGTTTTGTTGCTTGAGTGACTTTGAGTCGATTTTGTTAGTCTTGATGCATAAGAATCCACTTCTTCTTCTTCATCACTCACAACACAAGAGCTCCCATCATCTTCATTTGAAATGAAAGCACTTCCCATACTGTTTGATTCCTTGAATTGATAGGGAGCAATGGTTGCTTTCATGCTCTTGTTTCTTGTTTTCTCAACAAGCTCAAGAGCTTCACTTTAGCCACCAAGGTGTCAAGCCTGATGGCTTTCAAATCCAGGGTGTTCTTGAACATTGATACTGTCTGCGTCCAACTCTCATGTAGAGTATGGAGCATCTTCTTGTTGAGTTCCTCATTGTCATACTTTAGCTCTAAGATATTCATTTCAGTTACAAGCTGCATGAATCTATGTAACTATTGAGGAACGGATTCACCCTCAATATGATGAAATGTCTCATATTTGGACCTGAGTGTATCCTTTCTAATGCTTTGGATTTCATCACTGCCTTCACACATGGTGTGCAAAGTTTTCCACAGTCAATTTGATGTTTTATAGGCTTCACACCTAATGAGAAGATCTTCAGGCAAAGCCATAGTGAGCTTACTATAGGCTTTCATATCAATCTTGACCTTCTTCGTGTCATCAGGTGATAAATACTTTAGACTGACGGGCTGATTCTTGTCATTATAATCAGGTCCTAATGTTGGTGGAATGTATGGACCTTCTATTACAGATGACCATAGATCAGAATTAGTGTAATTTCCATGGTTCCTAAAACAGATTTTCCATGTTTTGAAGTCAGCCTTGCTTTCCATCTTAGGGGGGTTGGTATGCTGATCCAACGTTAGAATTACTCATTTTAGTTAGATGATTGTTTAAGTAAAACAAAAATTCTTTTGTTAACGAACTAATTAATGACCAACTCTTACTTTTCATTTAATTAAGACGTTAATGTTAAAAGTTAATTAACCCTCTCAATAAATTATCAACAAAATATGAGATATAGGATGTTTAATGCTGAATTTATTCAAAAATGATTGAACATCTGTTAATAATCAAACAATAACTCAGATCTACAAATTAAAATAGGTTTTAATGCAGATGTGAGTTGATCAGGCAATGGAACTATACCCAACTAATTGATATAACAAATTTTAATAATCATACCAATTTGTTGATCTTAATATCGTAGTTAGCTATTGATTAACTCATTCCAACTTGTGATTTAATCGTTTCGTTCAATAACACAATCGAAAATGAGTTTTAAACTCTCGAGTTGTATGAACAAACCCTAAAACAATTTTAATCAAAATCAATAGATCTGATCAAATACTTGATAGATCTAATGATATAAATGATTAATCAAACAAAAACTAATACTGATAGATCAATTGATCTAAATCAATAAGCACTTGTCTCTGATACCACATGTGAATCCAAGGATCGTTAGGGAATTATCAGTTCACTTAATGACAAATAATGATCATGGCATTATCACTGATTGTTGTTTGATTAATAGATTGATGTGAAGTTGTTTGACAAATAGAATAAACAATGAAGAACAAATCAACTAATGAAAAGCAGTTGATCGTATGATCAAGAACAACATAATTTTTTCAAAAGTTTTCCATTAATGATTGTATAATGATTACAATAAACAAAACAAAACAAGGAATGTTATTGCTATTGCTAGGGTTTAATGCTAATTTGATGTGTGTATTGTTGTGAGATAGTTTGCGGCTACTAGGGTTTAATCATAATGATTAGTAGCTGTCGATCACAATATGTGCCCTATTGTTACCTAAAAGTATGTACCTACGCCTCGTATTTATAGGCTTAGATATTTACTGTTAGGGTAATAGTAACTTTCTTATCGGGGTAAGAAAGTTACTTAGAGAATGTCCTAATGTGACATTCTATGACTTGTCACTTTAGTGTTTGACTTTGTTGACTTGATGTAATTATCAAGTGTTGGTCCTCCGAAGGAGATTAGTCTTCCATAATATTGGTCTTCCGTAGGTGTTGCTGTTGCCTTGGATGATTTTGTTGTTGTAAAGCTTCTGCAGGAGTCCCACGGAGTCCATACTTGTATTTTTCTAGAATATCTATGGAGGAATAATTTGTTTATCCGTAGATGTTGTTCAACACTTAGCCAATTCAAGAAGTTGACTAAGTCTTGATGTTTTTCCTGTAAACATACATATAGAGCAACACATATAAATGGGGTTAACATTTGCATACGAAAGGGAAAGAGATACAAGAGTTATTACAGGGATTGATTAAAGAACTAAACCTATACAAAAACTTCTAGACCTAACTATGGTAGTTGCTATCAGGGCTACCCCCAGGCCAAACACTCAAGATGATAAGTTAAGGACAGCCAGGATAAACTACTTGGGGACCAGGAACTACAATGTAGATGAACTTATCTATTTTCCCTTAGCGGAACTTAATGAACGGGCAGACATAGAGCTATTAAAGGAGAGGAAGGAGGTAGAGGATGCAGAGTTGCTCCTCAAGATCAAAGAAGAAAGATGGTAGAAAAGGCTCTATAAGCATGCTGCTACCCTCTCCCCAGTTCAAGAAAGTCCTGAGACAAAGGTTATGGCAACTAAACAACCTCAGGTAGATAAAGAAGCAGATAGACAAAACATCATTAACTACCTGAGTACCACATGCCTCTATCAGGTACCTGCACTTCTTCCCTTATCATATGAGTATGTTGAATTTGAGTATCTTAAGTAGCTGGAGCAACAAGTTATCAAAGAACAAAATGCTACAAATCTAGATAGATGATATGTCATCAGAGATTAAGGAGGTCAAGAAGTCTATTTTTGGCAAGACATGCTTGATCTTCCTTTGCATAATCTTTAGGACATGAGGAAGTATTATGAGACTGAGGGATCCTGACCAATTGTTGAAGAAAGGAATGGTCTTGATCCTGATGAGGACTGTCAATATATGAATAACCTTCTCTGTGTTAGTAGCATCAGCCTAGGGGGAGTTTGTAAGGTTATACCTGAAAGGCTGATGCAACCAAAGCAACCAAAGAGCTTTCAACTTGCATTCATGATGTACATAGTAGAAGTTACTTCGGAAGTTTTACACTACTCATAGAAAATATTCTAAGTGTAAAAATCTTTCGAAGCCAAAGAACAAATCTTTTGAAGCCAAAGATGAAGTCTTCTGAAGCTTCAAAGACAAAGTCTTCTAAACCAATAAAGTGAAGACTGATTTCTTTTGAAGTCAGAGAAGACATGCTTTCTCTGATCGACTTTTGCATAAAGCTGACCCACTTTCCGCTGCAACTTTGAAGACTCCCCAACTTGCATAAGTTGGTGAAAAGGTCCATGCTTTTGCAACTGTAGACTAAGGTTTAAAGTCTGTTACTTTCTACTTTATACTTTTTATCCTTTTTGTAATACAGTAGGATGTGAGCTATGGCATGTCATAGACACTAGTCGAAAGGCAATATGCCTTTTGACTTTACATTGATCTTCTTGTCTAGATTAGTGCTTCCATCTAGCCTTCAAAGTATGGCCGGCTGTAGACGGTAGTATAAAGTATCTCAAGTTATTGTATTTTATCTTATGCTTTGTAACACTTTTAATAGAACTTGAGAGCAATATACAACTTTTTTGAAAACCATACTTATCTTGTTTTTGTTCTTTCGTTCTGTCTCCTTACTTACTTGTGTTCATAGTATCTTCTATATAAACTCGGTTCCCTATTTGATCTGTTATGTGTTCTAACACTCTCTTCATTGTGAGACTGATTGTATTGACCATCCTTAACCGGTCCTACAATTAGCTTTATTTAGATGATATTAGATCCCACAACCATAATCACTTAATAACTTTATCTAAAGCCTTTGACTCATATTGAGCTCTTTCTATTCTAATATGTACTTTATCTCTTTCTGTTGTCGGTATAAGTAGTACCATAAAGATAATATCTTCAGATCTTCAACTAGAACACTATAACACCAAGTTCTAAGTTGCGGGTCATGTAGTGCCATTTGTGAGTCTTCAACTGTTAAGAAGCGTATGCAATTACTTTTCCTCTTTGCATGAGTACACACCTTATACCATCATCGGTCATAGTAAACAACAAAGCTTCAGTTCCTTTGGGAAGTGATAATATTGGGGCACTACACAACTATTGTTTCAACATGCTAAAGGCTTCTTCTTATTCAGGTCTCAATTAAACTTAAAGGATTAATGTTTGACATCCGTTAATTTTAGTTCAATTTCCAATCAACACGAATATAGTTTTCCGATCATATATTTATGCATTTATGTTGTTCACTTAAACGTGTCATTTATTGCATAAACATTCACGAACCTTTCACGTAATGGTAATTGGCAAATTGTCGGATCATACATGCGTCTGTACTCGAACATTGGTGATTTGTATAAATATTTATCAAAGAATCGTAGTTGGTGTGAAATTATCTGTTATATGATTATGTGACTAAATGTGTAGGTTGGTAATTCTGCGATTTGTCCGATCGCACATGCGTTTTCACGCATTTTTAACTTTTAACGTCTAATTATTTTTTATTAAAATTTTTTGATATTATATGAGCATTTGTGGTTTCGGTGTAGAAAAATTTAAATCGCGTAATATTAATACGATTTTATAAAAGATGCCTTTCTTGTAAAATAAAATATTAAAACCCAAACCTCCTCTCCTTTACCCTAATTCGGCCGCTGCCATCTCCCCACTCCCTCTCCATTTTCAAAATGTACAAACATATAATAACACACACACACACTTGATTCATTCTTGCAATTAAGGGTGATTTTGGATTGTTCTTGCATCAGAAACATGTTAGTTTGCATCTATGCATCATCACATGTAAGTATTTAGTTTAATTTCATACTCTTTGATTATCATGATGAACATGAACCCTTGATGCCCAAAATTGAGTCAAAACTTGAAAATGATTGAAATTGATGATGGATTATGTGTTAGTATTCAATATAATGATGTTTGTATGGATTGTTTTAGTTAAATTGTGTCGTTTTGATAAAAAATCGAAAATTACCTATAAAGGAAACTTTACTTTGGGGCTTTTGTAGAAATGGTACTATTTTGATAAAACTGGATTGAATTGATTATTCTAGGATGTTAGTTGATTCTAGTGGATGAAAATTCTTGTTTTAAACTTTTGGTTTCGGCTTGGTTTTCGGGTACTTTCCATTGAAGGAAACTTTTCGGGGAAGTTAGTTTATAGATGTTGATTTATGCATGTTGGATTAGTTGTGATGATTGTTATATGATGTTTAGAAACTAATATTCGATTGGGAATAATTGAATTATGAAAAGCACTTCGTATGAATATGCTTGCTATTTATGGAAACTTTTGAGACACGATGTGTTGTGTGATGAGTATGTTATGTATAGAACATGTTATAGTGATATGAATAATGTTAAAATGATCATAAGAACATGTTAGGATGTTTGGATGAAATTTATGCAACTTGTGTTCTTACGTTATAAATTAGAAAACTTTAGGCATGATGAAGTTTATTAGTTATGTTAACATGCTATGGATAATTGTTGGATGTGTTACACATATAATTAGGACGGTTGTTGTGATATGATTTATAATCTTAAAATGGAGTACACATGTGTAACAATGTCAAACCTTCCAAAAATAGAAACTTTTCAAAAATAGATTTCCAACATGAAATTTTATGTGAGTCATTATTTGATCTATTTTAGTATGACTAAACATGTCTTTACTTATTTGAGTCACCAACGGGTTGTCGGGTCAGTCCGGTCAACTTTGGTCAAAAAGTCAACTTTGTTAAACTTGTCAAGCATTTCTTGAACACAGTAACAATTACGTTGTTTAAATACATTGAGGTTCATCTTGATCATTATGTACACACACTCATGGACCTATATCTGTTAGGTAACGATTAGCTTTTCGCTTTTACACTTCATGTCATTCCAATGCATTCTAAGATGAGTCTTCATGATCTCACTTTTACTTACTTTCCTTTATGGGGGAAAAGCATGTAAACTATTTCTATTTATCTGGTTTTAGTATTATTGGTATATTTCTTTATAATATAGTGCAAAAATTATCACGCAACTCCTTATACACTTGAACCGTTAATAACGAGCTAGCAAGTTAATTCTGAGTAGTACTTCTGGGGTTGACAAACCACACCCATGTTAATCGCGCTAACTCAACTCGAGGTCGAACGAATGTTTAATTGACCTAGACACTTGCCGTTGTCGTGTGATAAGATGTTGCAAAAGGCAAAACAACTCTCAAATTATCAAATTCGGTACAAAATGCTAAATAACTTGATATATAGGCTAGCTACCTATGGTACAGATTTACATCTGTGAACTCGTAAACCTTGTGTTGACACACTTTAGTATTTCTTCTAAGGTCACTGGCACACTTGAGGATAGCGTTGCATATCTAAGGCTTATACATCATCATTATCATTTGAAAGCAAGTTCATTTGCATTTACTACTGTTCTTTGGGTGTTTTATTTTGCACATTTATTACTCATGGTTTTACAAATGTTTACGCTTCCATATTGTTTACATTGAAAACTGTGATTTACTTTAATTTATGGTGAAACACTTATTTTAAACTGCATGTAGTATCGTTTGATATGATTGTGTCTGAGATCCTGGTTTGTCACGTGCCTCGTGGTAATACCTCACTGGTGGATTTTTAGTATGTGACATAATGGGTTAGTGTTGTTAATGGCGTAGAAATCTTGGAGAAATCTTGGATAAATATTATATAGTATCTTGCTAACCTATGTAATCTTCTAATTTTAGTAGGATTCTTTGATACTTTCCATTTTTTGATAGACACAAATTTATAGGATCAACTTATCTTCCTTGTTCATTAATAACATGGCCTAAGAATTAAATTTCACGTATCTAAAACTCATACTTAAAAAACTTAGCATAAAGTTTTTATTTCTTGAGCAATTCAAGAACTACTGTTAGATATTATTTATTGTGAATCCAAGGATCGAAAACAGGAATTATCAATATTAGAATGGAATCAAGTCAATGATTGCAGAATCATCATTAACCGTTGCTTAATTATTTTAATTTTAATATTAATATCAAAATTAATGCTTGTTATGACGAACACAATTATGTATATGTAATAAATAAGCAAACAAGAATTGATTCAAATGTATTTCATTAAAAACTGAATAATGATTACAAAAGAATAATTTATGAATGCTATGAACAAAGCTGCTTCGAATGTTTTGATGTTGATGTATTGATGTGACGGCGGCTAGGGTTTAATTGTGTGATGTGATGTGTTTTTGCCGTAATAATGCTCTTGTGTTCTGTCTGTTGATATGCAACCTAGGACTCATATTTATAGATAATTATGAGTCTGTTAAGGAAACACCGGATCTCTTGCGATTCGTAATTGACTTGTTGACTTGTAACACTTGTAAGATGCGTCCAAGTGTTTTTGCTCTTTCGTAGGAACTTTGTCTTCCACAGGAACTTGTTCTTTCGTAGGAGATTGGACTTCTGCACGAACTTCGCTCTATCTTGTGGTGTTTGTTCATCAGTGAATACGGATGGTTATCCGTAGAAGATCTTCGGATGTTTTGTCTTCTAAGAAACATATCCACGGCATGACAAAGATGTTCATCCGTAGATGTTTCTTACACTTAGTCGATTCCAAGAAATTCACCAAGTATATTGCTTTAACCTGACATCATTCACATCAAGCAACACATATATGGGTTAACCTATATACTCAATGCATACAATAATATAGTGGGTTACAATCATTTATTACATGAATTGATTAAAATTCTAAACCTATAAAAAATGATCTAGACCTATTGTTCCTAGATCTAACAATACTCCCCCTTAGGCTTAGACACTTGTAATCAGTTCTTCAAAATTGAAAGCTCCTTTACTCTGGCAATAATCTTGTTGTAGAAGTATGACCCAACTAACTTTTAATCATCATACTTATAATTGATCTGCATCTTGCTAAGCTTCTTCAGAGTTTTAAAACTCAGTCCCAGAACATCTTCTTCAGTAGTAAGAGTGCACAACATATTATTGTTATGCACTACTTCCAACTCTTCTTGCTCTGAGATCCTTAGTTCTAAGACTTCTTCAAGATCAGCTCCTTTCAATAGTCCAGCATTATGTCTTCTCCTGTTGTAAGCATTGGCGTGTAGTTTGTCCACCACTTGTATTACATAAACATGTAAGAACCGATAATTTTGTGATCTTTCATCTGCTAACTTCGGAAATAATTTGTCATGTAAGTACGAAGTGTAGCTCGGATGCAGAAGTTTGATTTCCACAGGATCAAAGATCCTGATTGTATCAGCTTTCTTGTTTTCAGCATTCCTCAGTAGCGCCAGTTCCTTTGTTCTTTCAACATATCCCCATTCTATTATGGGATATGTGTATTGATTTCCTTCAATTGTCTTGATGGCTGCTGTGCTCCTGTTATTGTATCCAATCCTCTTTAGAAATTAATCATCAACTGATTCAGAGGCATTGGACTTAAATCATTTTAGCCCTTGTATTCTCTTCTTGTGTTCAGCATCATCTCTCTTAGCCTCAGTCAGCACATCATCTCTGAACTTAGTCTTCAGCATACCTACCAATGCTGAGAAATCTCTTCCTCTTAGGTGTATTGGGTAGTTAGTTATGACAAAGCTTTGTAAGTCTTTAAGATCATTTTTTGGCAAACAAAATAGTGAAAATACATCATGGAAGTATTGAATTCTTCCAGATGTTCTCTTAATTACTGTATAATCACAGTCTGGATCATATTTCCAGGCCATGATCCTGTTTTCTTTCACAGAACTAGGAGTTGTGAGATGATCAATCTACTCTATCAGGGTTGATTTTTGTTCAGTGATTTCTCTGACAGTTGTTCCAAGTGGCCATACTTTGCCGGGTATCACTTCCCTTGGTTCTCTAACCAGCTTATCTTTCCCTTTGTGCTGATCTTTGCATTCAACAGTTACTGGATCAGTAGGAGCTTTGTTATGGTGCTCTATAGCTGGGTCTGGAGCATCAGTTCTAAATCTCACCCCTGTCTCAAGTTCAATATTCATAACATGCTCTATCATTCTTCTCAGCTCACCAACTGTTCTCCCCTTAAGCTCATGCATCTTGTAATTATGACCTTGTAGCCAGTAGGTCATGTTGTATTTGCTTAGTTTAGAGTTTCATAGTGGCCTAAATCTTTCTTGATCTTCTAAATTGATTGAAAGGTTGTGAAAGTTTCATAATCACAATTGGGGATCATGAATCTAGCAAAATCAAACTCTTTTAGCAGATTCTTCAACTCAGTCATATTCATCCTCTCAACCATGTCATATGGAAATCCATGGTTGATCAGGGTCATAAACATGGAGGACTCAGATCTCTCTTCTAGAATGTCTTTTGTAGTCAGAAGATCATCAGCCTTTAACTCTTTTGTTTCTTTTGGAGAGTCCATTTTTATCATCTCATTCCACTCTGCATCACTGTCACTATCCTTATCAGGGGTTTTCTTCACAGTAGATAAATCTACTGAAGTAATGTGTTCAGGGGATGTATGTTTTGGCTTCTTAGGTGAATCTTCCATATTGATCACCTTCTTCTGAGTAGCACCTAGGTACTTCGTCTTCCTTGAGTAAGGAATGAGGTGCTTTGCAGCCTCAGAAGATTCTTTTACTGGCTTTATTGATGTAGCATCACTTGACTCCAGAGCACATATCTTCATTTTCAGCTCCTCAATTTCTTCATCTTTCAACTTTAACAAGTTAGATTGAGATGAGAGAGAGTTTGTGCCTTGTTCAACTTTCAAAACCATCTTTTCTTTTTCATTTTTCTCATGATTTACAGACTCCATCAGTTCTTTCTCATATTGAAGTAATGAATCAATGACTTCATTGTTGGATTGAGTATCTTCTCTGAGCCTTTTGAGTTTTGCTTCTTGTTTTATCGACTCTTCATCTTTTTTCTTTTATAACCCCCTTTAACTCTTGTATTCTTTGTTTTTTTTTGTTTGACTTGAGCACCAGTTTGTTGTCTTCAGCCACCAGGTAACTCTTGCTCACAGGGATGCCTTTATCGCTCAGATCATCTTCATGGTAGGCAACAACATCAACAAAGTTGCCTTTTTCTTCTGCTATAGGTTCAGCAGCAGTCTCATCATAATCTACTTTAGTGGGAGCAACACTTGCTGAACTTGAGCAAGTCCCAACTATTTGATCAATAGGCTATTGATGTTGAGGTTGAGACAGTTGCTGAGAATCAAGAATTGGAGTTATGGGTTCAGTGTGATCAGACAATGCTAGGTTTTATAAGTTGGAGACTAAGAGTGGAACGGTTCTAGCTTGAGACATTAACTTAGTTTCACCAGAGTAAAATGAGTTTTGAGACTGAGTTACATGAATAGGCTCAGTATGAGAACTCTCAGGAGTGTGATGTTGTGGAGTTTCAATTTGTTGATGGATAGGTGATTGGTTATGGATTGGAGAGATTGGCTGGGTATGTTGAGTGACTGATTGAGATTGTGGTGGTGATTCTTGTTGGATAGGTGATATGGGCATTGTGTTTTCACTGGCTGGAGATATATGTTGGTGAGAGGCTGGTTAATAGGGTGAATGTGACGCTTGGACAGAGTTAGATAATGACTCTTCTTGTTGATCTTCCTAAACCAGCTCTTGTGGAATGTTAGCATTGGCATCCACCACATGGGCAAACATTGTCATGTCTTCCCCTTGGTAGTTTCCACTGATCTTGTTCAGTATAGATCTACCCAAATGAGCCTGTACAAACACATCGCCCTCTCTTGCTATACCAAGCAGCTCAGCATTAATAATAAGTTGTAGGAACCTTGGGAACATATACATCTTGTCGACCTTCTGCACTCTTATTTGGTCGCACAGACAGTTGAAGATGTACTTTGAGTAGTTGTAGGTCCTACACTTAAAGATGCCAATGATTCCTGAATAGATGTGCCTTGAGAACCTATCTAGTCCGGACTTCCTGTTTGAAATACACTTAAGGTAAGTGTGACATAGAAATCGGTAAGGCGTGCATAGTCTTCCCTTTTTGATCTCTCCATTATTAAAATCACAATCATATCCCATCAGGTAGATAACCTTCTCTATGTATTCGTTTTCAAACATATCTGGGTGACCGACCTCTCGTTCACCCAGCTCAAGTGACTTTCTGATAGTTTGTTCATTAATCCGTAGTCTTTCAGTTCGGATTTTAGAAACTATCACATCATCTTCTCCATCTTGCTCTATTCGAGCTGAATTCCAGAAATCCACTATGTGCTCTTGATGAATCACAGGCTCTGTTGTCAGGGCATAGAAGAGCCTGGACCATCGAAGGTATCTGATATGTCCCGACAGCCTTCTGATGCTGGATCATCAGCATTAAGGAATGCACGTACATTGTGTTCTCTCGCAAACCTCTTCGTCATCTGTACATAAGGACGATGAAATTTACGTTAGTATAAGTGTTACAGACATGAATATGATCAGTTTTAGCGATAATCAGGAATCAAACAATTCATTATTGATGATTATGACATGATTTACCTTCAAGAAAATGATCTATGATCAAGGTTACATGTTTGTTTTAAGGTTTTGAGTTGGTAATTTTGAATGTTTATGAAAGGGGAAAAGGGAGTGCGCTTTTCTAGGTCTGAAAAGTGCTCTGAAAAAGTAAATAATGAAAGATTTAAGTCAAAATCATCATTCATACCTTCGTAAACATTAATTTCATTTATTTAATTAAGTGAGTCCTACTACCTTTTTACCCTTTCCGTGGAAGTTATTTCTTGTAAAGATTTCAGTTCTCCATAGGACATCTACGGATGCATAACATCTACGAATGCCTAACTATCAAGTACTGAATTAGAATGGGAGTCTAATTATAGACTTCGGCCCAGTATCTGCCTTATGCATGACGGTGGGGTATAGCGCATGGCATCGGTCCGAATGAAGTTACCCCGGTACTATGGTTAGGCCACCGGGCATAATGTATGGGAGTCTATTTATAGACTCCGGCCCAGTACTCGCTTTATGCATGACAGTGGGGTATAGCCTTTGGCAATGGCCCGGAATGTAAGGAAGATAAAAGTGAATGTACGTAAATATGGTAAGGAAGATAATGAATGATAATGAAGACGTACGATGATGAATGAACGAAAGCTAATGAACGATGATGAAGATAATAATAAGATTATCTATTTGTACGTATGATGTATGAGCACATATGAAAGTAAAGAACGGTTTTGAATGATAAGTGAAGTATTTTATTTATAAAACTAGAACTCAGTCAGCAACGCTACTTTTATGTATTTTACAGCTGGCAGGTGATTGTTGCTGAGGATGGCATAGGGAAGCTACTTGGCATTTTGGGATGGCATCCATTTGTATAACAATGACGTTTTTGTGATGTAATGCAAATTATAATATTTTGTAACAGTTAACTACATTGTATTAACTTTCAAAAGCGTTCATTAATATATGAAATGGTTTAAAGTAATTTCCGTTACGAAGTTTTAATTAAATGTATGTTTATGTGTTTGTGCAATGATAGTCCAACTGTGAGGTGCCCGGGAACGGGGCCTTACAAGTTGGTATTAGAGCCAAAGTTTAAGTGAAATGGGTAAATATTTTTAAAAGAAACCTAAACTTAAACTGAGAATGGGACAAAGGGAAGGGATGCCAGTCCAAGCAGCTACGTCCCATCAGGTATTTTCTTAAATGTTAACCGGTATTATGTGCGCATGTTATTTGATCTCTTTGCCTTTAGTAGATTGAGATACTGATGTAGTCTGGATAGGAAATGCTTGGGGTATGAAGAGTAAAGTAAGTGGCTAATCACAACTGGCCACTGTAATTAGGGACTTACTATACTTAACATAAACTAAGATATTCCCTTGAATGACCGTGTTAGTGTTTGAATCTTATAGCGTGTTAGAGGATGGCTGGTGGTAGATCTTCGAAGGCTTCTCGAGGTGGAGGTCGTGGTGGACGTGGTGCTAGACCACGAGTCACGAGAGGAAGGCCAAGAACTAAAGAAGTGGCTTATGAAGAGCCTGAGACCCCTCATCCGGAGGGTGGTGATGAGAGTGCTAACCTAAGGGCCTCGATGAAAGAGTTTGTGGTAGAAGGTTCATCAGGTCATGCAGACGATCCTACCATCTGTGGTGACCAAAGTGATTAAAGCTGTTAGGGAAGGAGAGAGGAAGGAAAGGAAAAGGCCCACAGGGGGAGGGGGACAACCAGAGACTGAGACGGTTTTCCCCACTGACGAGGAGGAGGAAGAAGAGCCTGTGCTAGAGGCAACACGAGGCTGTAACTATGGGGCATTTGAAAGATGCAAGCCCCCAACTTTCAATGGCAATGGTACTGCTGTTGCCCATCGATGGGTAAGAGAGATGGAGGCTGTGCTCGATATCAGCGAGTGCAAGGAGGATCAGAAGGTGAAGTTTGCCACTCATTCGTTCATGGACTCGGCTCTATGTTGGTGGGACAGCATTGTCCAAGCCGAGGGTAGTAGGACGATTCGCAGGATGATGTGGAGTGACCTGAAGAAGTTGGTGATTGAGGAGTTCTGTCCTCACCGGGAGTTGGACAAGGTGGAGAGAGAGTTCCTGCAGCTAGAAGTAGGAACAATGACACATCAACAATACACCACCAAGTTTAACGAGATGGTACGGCTAGTGCTGGATCAGGTGACACCCTTGTCACGGAAGATCAAGAGATGCATTTAGGGCTTACCGGTGGACATCCATAGGCATATGATCGCTTCCCGACCGAGTACGTTCAGATCGGTGGTTGATTTGGTGGGAAGACTATATGATGAAAGGGAGGTAGTGGTGGCTGAGGTGAGTAAGAAAGGTGGTGGTGACTGGAACTGGAACAGGAATCGGTTTGGACGGGGTGGTGCTCCGGCAAAAACAATAAGAGTGCACGGGTGGATGACCAACGTGTGGTCACATCCGGTACGGGGTCGAAGAGGTGTGGGAAATATGGAAAGGAGCATACCGGAGAATGTAGGTGGGGATCGAATGTATGCTTCAAGTGTGGGAGGACGGGGCATATAGCAAGGGACTGTCATGTGACTAGATGTTATAACTATGGTGGAGAGGGTCAAATGAGCAGGGAATGCAAGAAGCCAGGGCTGAGAGTTTCGGAGCGAAGAAGACGACTGGGAATGAAGGGAAAAAGGTGAGCGCCAGAGTTTTCACCATGACAATGGAGGAGGCTAGGATGGACCCCGATGTTGTGTCAGATACGTTTCTAGAAAACCAAACTCTTGCCTCTGTGTTATTTGATTCAGGTGCTAGTAGAAGTTTTATTTTTGCTGCTTTCTGTGCTAATTTGCCTATTATTAGTAGTTGTATTGATGAGCCCTTGATGTAGAAACTGCCATAGGTAACTCTACAAGGATTTCTGAGTTGATTGAGGGTTGTGACATAGAACTAGAACGTCATAAGTTTCCTGCTAGACTGTTTGTGATGACCTTAGGCGGCTTTGATGTAGTCCTAGGAATGGATTGGCTAGTGGACTACGAGGGGAACATTATGTGTCACAAGAAGATGATTAGATTGACAGCGTCTAATGGGAGTTCAGTGATGATATACGGTGATCGAGTTATGACGATTCCGAAAGTGATTTCGATGGCGGTGGTGGGAAAATGCCTGAGACGGGGATGTAGTGCCTGTCTGGCCTACATAAAAGATGTGGACACGTCAACACCACAATTGACTGATGTACCGGTGGTGTGTGACTTTCCCGATTTGTTCCCAGAGGACTTATTAGGTGTGCCACCGGATCGTGAAATCGAATTTCAAATTGAATTGATACCCGGTGCTCAGCCTGTCGCTAAGGCACCGTATCGTTTGGCTCCTTCAATGATGAAGGAATTGTTGGAGCAACTGCAGGAGTTGCTCGATTACGGGTTCATTAGACCAAGTATCTCTCCTTGGGGTGCTCCGGTCTTGTTCGTGAAGAAGCAGGACGGTAGTATGAGGATGTGCATCGACTACCGTGAGTTAAACAAGTTGGCGGTGAAGAATCGGTATCCGTTACCAAGGATTGATGACTTGTTTGATCAACTTCAAGGTGCCAGTTGGTTTTCGAGGATAGACCTTCAATTTGGCTACCATCAGTTGAAGGTGAAAGAGCAAGATATCGCTAAGCCAGCTTTTCGCACGCGTTATGGACACTACGAGTTTCTCGTTATGTCTTTCGGTTTAACTAACGCGCCAACTGCTTTTATGGACTTGATGAACCGAGTGTGTCAGCCGATGTTGGATAAATTAGTGATTGTGTTTATTGATGATATCTTGATTTACTCAAGGAGCAAAGAGGAGCATGCCGGTCATATTCGGGAGGTGTTAGAGACATTAAGAAAGGAGAAGTGGTATGCTTAGTTCTCCAAGTGCATGTTCTGGTTGCCTGAAATTCAGTTCTTGGGTCACGTGGTAAATCCTGAGGGGATTATGGTAAACCCGGCAAAGGTGGAGCCGATGATGTAATGGAAGTCTCCAAAAACGCCATCCGAGATCCGTAAATTCTTAGGATTAGCGGGATATTATCAAAAATTCATCCAAGACTTCTCCAAGATAGCTTCTCCATTGACTAAGTTGACCCGTAAGGATGTGAAGTTTGTATGGGGTCAAGATCCGGATAAGGCTTTTGAAGAATTAAAGATGAGGCTAACTCAAGCTCCTGTTTTATCATTACCTGAAGGAAGCGAGGACTTGGTAGTCTATTCGGATGCTTCTTACTCGGGGTTGGGTTATGTATTGATGCAACGAGGGAAGGTTATAGCCTATGCATGCCGACAGCTGAAGATTCATGAGGTTAAATATCCTACTCATGACTTGGAGCTAGCAGCTGTGGTCTTTGCATTAAATATTTGGCGACACTACCTATACGAGACGAAGTGCACCATCTTCACTTACCAGAAAAGCTTGAAGTACTTCTTCGAGCAGAAAGATTTGAATAGAAGGCAGAGGCGATGGTTGGAGCTCATAAAGGATTACGGTTGCGAGATCCATTACCATCCAGGCAAGGCCAACGTGGCGGCAGATGCCCTTAGCCAAAAGGAGAGACACGAGCTGATTCAGGTTAAGGCTTGTCAGTTTATTATGACCTCTGATGTGATGACGCAGGTCAAGGAGTTTCAAGATGAGGCGTTGAAAGAAGATCATCTTAACTCTAAAAGGATAAGAGGCCTAGTCGCATAGTTGGGTGAAAACACTCTTGGTGTTAGAACCCGATATGGACGGATGTGGATTTCTCATTATGGGGATTTACGTGGAAAGATCAAGGATGAAGCTCACAAGACTCGATACTCCATTCATCCCGATGCTATCAAGATGTAACATGATATGAAGAAGGATTATTGGTGGCCGGGTATGAAGCGTGACGTAGCAGAATACGTGAGTAAGTGTCTTACTTTCTTGCAATTAAAGGAGGAGCATCAGAAGCCGTACGGGAAAATCCAACCTTTGAATATACCCGAGTGGAAATGGGAGCACATCACCATGGACTTTATGCCATATGGGTGATAGTTGACCGTTTAATGAAGAGTGCTCACTTCCTACCGATCTGAGAGACGTATTCCTCTGAGAGACTCGCAGATCTATTCATCAAGGATATTATAACTCATCATGGTGTACCAGTGCTTATTGTATCTGATCGTGACACTCAGTTTACATCTAAGTTTTAGAAGAGATTTCACGATGCGATGGGGACGAGGCTACACATCAGTACGGCTTATCATCCTCAGACGGACGGTCAGTCTGAGAGGACGATCCAGACAATCGAGGACATGCTTCGAGCGTGCGTGATCGATTTTGGAGGAAGTAGGGATGATCATTTACCGTTAGCAGAATTCTCATACAACAACAGTTATCATGCCAGCATTGGTTTGGCACCTTACGAGATGCTATACTGTAGAAGGTGTGGGACACTTGTATGTTGGCGCGATATAGGACAGAAAGAGTTAGGGAGCCTTGAGGTGATCGAGGCTACGACTGAGAAACTAGAAAAGATCAAAGCCCTTATGAAGGCAGCTAAGCATAGCCAGATGTCGTATGCTGATGAGAGACGTAGACCGATTGAGTTCCAGGCAATGTTTTTCGAACCGGATCGGACGTCGAACCGGACGCCTTACTGGTTTGGTGGTCGGACCAGTCAGACCGTTCGGACCGGTTAGACCGGATTTAACTATATTTTAATTATATTTATATATGTAATTAAATATAAGTAATTTATATATGATTTATATATATTTTATAGTTATATATAAAACTTAACTATATTTGTATATCCGACTTACTAATTTAGGGTTTAACACCCCGTTTTTACCCACTAAAATCCAAAAAAAAGTACCAAAACCGGTCCGAACTGGTGCGGTCTCCCGGTCCAACCAGCGGTTCGGGACGAACCTGCCGGTTCGACCAGTAGAAAACGAGTCACACCAGACCGGACTGGACCAGGCACCGAATCCCGGTCGAACCGGTCGGACCGGCCGGTCCGATCCGGTCTCAACAACAATGGTTCCAGGTAGGAGATAGAGTCATGTTGAAAGTCTCACTTTGGAAGGGTATCATTCGGTTCAGAAAGCGGGGCAAGTTGAGCCCGAGATACATAGGGCATTTTCGAATCATTGCTTGCGTAGGAGAGGTAGCCTATAGGTTGGAACTACCAGATGAGTTAAGTGGAATTCACCCAACATTCCATATATCTCATCTGTGGAAGTGTTTCGCTGATGAGGATATGGTTATACCACTGGAGGACATTGAAGTTGATGAACGGCTCAACTATGTGGAGCAAGCAGTGGCGATCATTGATTGTAAAGAGAAAAGGTTAAGGAATAAAGTGGTTCCTCTTATGTGTGTATAGTGGAAGCATAAGAAGGGGTCCGACTCTATGTGGTAGACTGAAGAAGAGATGAGGCAGCATTACCCTCATCTGTTTGAGGAATAACAGGTTTTGGGGATGAAACCTATATAAAGGGGTGGACTTGTAACACCCGGATATTTTAATAGACAAGAACGAAAGAATAGACGTGAATAAAAGGAGAAAGTGCAATTTAACCCAAGTTGAGGGTTTAAAAGTGCCAAAAGGATAAAAAGAATAAAAGTGGGTGCATAAGGGTGGTATGGCCGCCCATAATAACCTGCACATCTCATTTCTTTCGATTTTAGAGAGAGAAAGAGCAGAGAATTTAGGTTTTTGAAGAAGAACAAGAAGAAGATCGAATTCAAGATATGTTTTAGGTGATTTGAAGTGTTTTTGACAGATTTTCAGTCTCGGGTTTGTGCTTATACGTGTTTGTATGTTCGGTTGTGTGTTTTTGGTGGGTTTTCAGGTGTTTGAGCTCATAGAAAAGGGGTTTGAAGGAAGTTATACCCAAAGTTGCATAAGGTGAGTTCTAGAACCCCATTTTTACCTGTTTTAATTGATTTTGGGCTGGAAATGCATGTATGTATGGTTTTATAAAGGTGGGTATATTACCCGTATATTAGGAGTATGTGTATGTGGGTGGGGTATGTTTGGGTGATTATAATGTTATGATGATGATATTGATGAGTTTTTGATGCTTAGGATGCAAGAACTAAGGTTAGAACTTGTTAGAATATGATTTTGAACAGAATTATGATGATGGTAGTTAAAGTTAGTTATCATACGCCTAAGTCCCTTGCGCCTGAAACTCATGCGCCCAAATAGTATCCATGCGCCTAGAATTAGGCTGAATTTGGCTTTAAGTGTCCATGCGCCTAGGCACTCATGCGCCTGCATAGTGCCCATGCACCTAGAATTCATCTAGAATGACTAAGTGTTGGGCCATGCGCCCCAATAGTGCCCATGCGCCCAGAACCTTCCCATGCGCCTAAGTGTTCCCATGCACCCAAAAGGCCATGCGCCTGCATAGTGCCCATGCGCCTGCATAGTGCCCATGCGCCTAAGACTTAGAAATATTTTTCTGAATTTTTTGGGCTGGAAATGCATACTAAATATATACGATTTAAATGACCAAGATTTTAGAAGGTTTTAACAGGAAGATTGATTTTTCTATAACAAAATGAGCTATACGAATGTGTTAAAAATAAAATTTTTTCACGCTGACCTAGCAGCACGGCCCCAGCCAGGGGCGTTGCCCCTTAGACCCTACTAGGGGATGCTGCCCCTAGGACCCCGCTGACAGGGGCTGCTGCCCCCAAACCCCCGTTGTCCCACGGAGGGTCGGTGATGTTCTAAGATGACTTGTTATGTATGTGTATGTGTATGGGAATGGATGATACATGATGTTTATGATGATGTGTGATGATGTATGTGATGTTATGTGATGCTATGTATGTTTATGTTGTGTTTCCTTATGTTCCTATTGTGTATTATTCCGTGACTTACGTGTTATGAGTATGAAATGAATGAAAAGTATTATGTAAGCGGAAGTTAATGATAATGATAAGTGGAACATAAAGAAAGAATGAATGCATGCATTAATGAGCGAACGGATGTCAGAAAAGTCTTGCAAGCAATGTATGGAGGTTCTAATCCTTGTGATTGACCATACGTATGGTGTTAGCTCAACTGTGTGTGGGTTAGCTACCCTGGAAGGATACACACTGGGGTCTAATCCTTGTGATTGACCATACGTACGGGATCTTTCCGCTTACCCCGGTACTATGGTCAGGCCACCGGGCACAATGTATGGGAGTCTAATTAGACTTCGGCCCGACATCTGCCTTATGCATGACGGTGAGGTATAGCGCATGGCATTGGTCCGAATGAAGTTACCGCGGTACTGTGGTCAGGCCACCGGGCACGATGTATGGGAGTTTATTTATAGACTTCGGCCCAGTACCCGCTTTATGCATGACGGTGGGGTATAGCCCGTGGCATTGGCCCGGAATGTAAGGAAGATAAAGGTGAATTTACGTAAAATATGGTAAGGAAGATACCGAATGATAACGATGACGTACGATGATGAATGAACGAAAGTTAATGAACGATGACGAAGATAATAATAAGATATCTATTTGTACGTATGATGTATGCGCACATATGAAAGTAAAGAACGGTTTTGAATGATAGTGAAGTATTTTATTTATAAAACTAGAACTCACTCAGCAACACTGACTTTTATATATTTTCCAGTTGGCAGGTGATTGTTGCTGAGGATGGCATGGGGCAGCTACTTGGCATCTTTGGGATGGCATCCATTTGTATAACA
Source organism: Flaveria linearis (assembly GCA_024085815.1). Taxonomy (NCBI): domain Eukaryota; kingdom Viridiplantae; phylum Streptophyta; class Magnoliopsida; order Asterales; family Asteraceae; genus Flaveria; species Flaveria linearis. The sequence continues at coordinate 65,030,668 of CM044001.1, read as the reverse complement.
ATGACGTTTTTGTGATGTAATGCAAATTATAATATTTTGTAACAGTTAACTATATTGTATTATTTTGCAAAAGCGTTCATTAATATATGAAATGGTTTAAAGTAATTTCCGCTGCGAAGTTTTAATTATATGTATGTTTATGTGTTTTGTGCGATGATAATCCAACTGCGAGGTGCCTGGGAACGGGGCCTTACATGACGTGATTCTTGGAGTAAAATCACTAAATCCTAAAATTGCCTTATATTGAATCATGTCACTATGTAGACAAAGTCATTGAGAAGTTCAATCCCAAGAACATGAGTGTAGCAAAAAATATTGTTGATACAACCCAACATCTTTCTTAAAAGAGAACTGAGGATATTGATTAGATTGCACTGAAGCAGCAGCTCATCAGGTTGAGTGCTGATTTAAAGTAGCTTAACACTCAAGAGATTTCAAAGTTTTGAGTATGTGCTGAAATTGGAGTTTTTGATAGCTTCATTCTTCTCATGGTTCAACAAATTTCCCATAGGATGATTGATGCGTGTGAAAGGTATATATATTTTGATAAAGGTTTTTTCGCACAGATTCAGTTTTAATTGGTTATTACTAATACAAAACTACACACACAAAAGGAAAGGGTACCTATCGTGAGGTAATATAGCGATTGTAACACCTCGAATTTCATTTGAAAGAAGAGAAAAGGAAAATAAATAGAACGAAAAGATAATAGGCAAAGTGGAACGTAATGAATGAATGAAAACTATGGCCACCCATTTCTTCTTCCACACCCACCTTTATCCTCAGCTGAGGTAATATGTGTGTGTGATGTGTTATCTTTCTTCATTAAACGGTTTTCGAAATGTATGTATTATGTTATGCAATACGTTATGTATTATGTTATGACTTTACGTGGTATGATGTATGAATGAATGAACGTAAATTATTATCTAATGAAGTGAAAGATAACAATAAGGAAAAGTGGAACGTAATGAACGAATGAAAGACTTGCAAGCAAACGAAGGGAGGTGCACGACCATGTTGTTGTTAGCTCAACTGTGTGCGGTTTAGCTAACCCGAAGGATGCATACGGGGAGTCTATCCTTGAGATAGACTCGTAAAGAGTCTAATATTGACTTGAATGGAGTTCAATCATTGAGATTGACTTGGAGGGAGTTCAATCATTGAGATTGACTCGAAAGGCGTGCAATCATTGAGATTGACTCGAAGGGAGTTCAATCCTTGAGATTGACTCGAAGGGGATTCCTTGTCGCGTACCCTGGTACTGTCTTCGGTAGGGGATGGGGGTATTGCATTTGACGGGATCCATATGATAATGTGTGATAATAACTAACGAAAGAAGGAATGAAGGAATAAATGAATGAACGAATGATGATGAAGATAATAATAATTATTATCAGTGTATGTATGATGTATGACCACGAATGAATGTAAAGTTTTGGTTTTCAAAGAAAGTAAAATATTTTTACCATAAAACTAGAACTCACTCAACGTCATTGGCTTTTTGTATGCATAATAGTTGGCATGGATTTTGTTGATATTGAGGAGTTGCAGGCATGGATGCATAAGCTACTAGGAGTGTTTTGAGGATTGCATCCGTACTTTGACATGTTATTGTATTTTGAAATATAAAACAAATGATGTAATGTACTGAAAAGTTTTTAAATTTTGCTGTAATGTATGTTTTAAAATGTTTTATGCGATGATTGACCAACTGTGAGGTCTCCTAGAACGGGGCCTTACAAGGTGGTATCAGAGCCAATGTTTAAGAGAACTGAGTAAATATTTTCAAAAACCTAAAACTTAAACTAAGAATGGGACTGAAAGAAGAAAAGAGCTGCCAGTCCTAGTAGCTACGTGCCTACAGGTAAAGGTTTTATGGAAACATTTTATGTAAGTTAATGTTAACCGGTATTATATGCGCATGTTATGTGGCTTATATGCTTTTGTGTAGATTTACAGCAGATTTACATACTGATGTAGTCAGGATAGAAAATACTTGGGGGATGATGAGTAAAGTAAGTGGCTAATCACAACTGGCCACTATAATTAGGGACTTACTATAATTGACATAATCCGAGCTATTACCTTGATTGACCGTGTTGGTGTTCGAATCTTGTAGTGTTTATAGATGGCTGGTGGTAGGTCTTCAAAGGCTTCCCGAGGTGGAGTGTGTGGTGGATGTGGTGCTGGAACACGTGCCACAAGGAGAGGGGTTAGGGTTGCTGAAACGACCCTTGTAGATCCCAAAGTTCATCAGCACGAGGGCGTCCATGAGAGCGCCAATCTGAGGGCCTCAGTGAAAGAGGCAGTGGTTGAGGAGGTTCATCAGGTCATGTAGACAATTCTGACGTCTGTAGTAACTGAAGTTATTCAGGCTATGAGGGAAGATGAGGAAAAGGAGAATAAGGAGAAGAGGAGAACTGCCCGACGAGGGGGTGATATGGTTGTCTCTAGTGATGATGAGAAGGAGGCAGCAAAGGAAACCGCAAAGGGATGTAGCTATGGGGCATTTCAAAGATGCAGGCCCCCAATGTTTGATGGAAATGGGAGTGTTGCGGCTACTCACCATTGGGTGAGAGAGATGGAGGCGGTACCCGATATCAACGAGTGCCGAGAGGATCAAAAGGTGAGGTTTGCTACCCACTTGTTTGTGGATTCGGCCTTGCGCTGGTGGGACAATATTATGCAAGTTGAGGGTACCAGGGCAGCCGGGAGGATGAGGTGGAAGGAGTTGAAGAAGTTGGTAGTTGAAGAGTTTTGCCCTCATAGGGAGCTAGACAATGTTGAGAGAGACTTCATACGGCTGGAGGCGGGAACGATGACACACCAGCAGTACAGGACGAGGTTCAATGAGATGGTAAGGATGGTGCCAGATCAGGTGATGCCTGTGTCATGAAAGATTAAGAGGTACATTCAAGGTCTGCCGGCAGATATCCGCAGACATCTGGTCACTACCCGACCAAGCACGTTTAGGTCGGTGGTAGATTTGGCGGGGAGGTTGTACGACGAGCGAGAGGCGGTGGTGATAACGGATGAAGACGAGGAGTAGGGTTATGTTAGGAATGGGAGTGGGAGATAGGATGATGATGGTGGATTTGAGGCTGGTGGTAAGAAGGTGAGGATAGATGATCGAAGGATGATAACCAGGGAAGTGAGGGCATGTAAGAAATGTGGGAAGGAGCATGCGGGTAATGCAAGCAGGGATCGAATCTCTGCTTTCAGTGTGGGAAAGAGGGCCACCTGGCAAGGGATTGTCACACGATGAGATGTTACAGGTGTGGTGAGAGTGGACGCAGAAGCAGAGACTGTAGGAAGCCAAGGGCTAGGAGCTCAAGGTCAAAGAAAGGGGTTCAGAATGAGGAGAACAAAGGATAAAGGTTAGAGCATTTTCCCTGTCCGAGAGGAGGCTAGAGCGGACTTCGACTCGACGTCAGGTATGCTTCTAATAATTTAAATTTGTGCATCTATGCTTTAATTGTGGTGCTAGTAGTAGTTTTCATTCCTGTTGCCTACTGTGATATGTTGCATATTAGGAGTAGGAAGATTGATGAGCCCTTCTATGTAGGCATTGCTATTGGTCAGTCCACTAGGTTACCTGATGCCCTAGAGGATTGTGTGATCGAATTAAGAGTGCGCTTGTGTCTACTAGACTGTTCAGGACAGACTTGGTTGGATAGCCATACATCTTAAGATGAGTTGGCTAATAGCCTATGAGACAAACACCGAGTGTCATACGACGGTGGTTAGACCAATAGCACCCAAAAAGAGTTCGGTCTCAACCTACGACGATGGAGTAATGATGAAGTCCTCACCTTGGAAAAGGGAATCATTCGATTCGGAAAGCAAGGAAAGTGGATACCGAGGTATATAGGATCATTCTAAATTGTTGCTAAGGTAGGAGAAATGGCATATCGAATGGAGCTACCTGATGAGTTAAGTGGAATTCATCTGACGTTCCATGTATCTCGTCTAAAAAAGTGCTTAATTGATGAGGATATGATCGTGCCACTAGAGAATACCGAGATGGACGAATGAGCTAACTACGAGGAGCAACTAGTGGTCATTTCTAATAGAAAGAAGAGAAAGGCTACTGAGAAGAATGGTTTCACTTGTGCGCATATGGTGGAGCCTAAAGGGATCTTAGCCTACGTGTAAGATCAAGGAATAGGTGAAACAGTGTCACCCGTAATTGTTCGAGAAGCGACAGGTTTCGGGGACGAAACCTATATAAGGGGGGTGGACTTGTAACACCCTGAATTTTATTTAAAAGAAAGAAAAGGAAAATAAATAGAAAGAAAAGATAATGGGCACAAGTGGAGGGGGGTAAAGTGTAGAAAGCATAAAACCTTATCGTTTTAAGGATGTAAAGGTATGGCCGCCCACTTCTTCTTCCACACCCACCTTTATCCCTGGCTGAAAAGAAGAAGAGAGAAGAACTCTCACTTCTAGAGAGGGAAAGGAAGAAGAAGCTGCCAAAGGTGAGTTTTCTTGGTCATATGTTCGGTTTTAACCAAATTCACAACTTCTTGAGCGAAGTTCTTGATGTTTTAGTGCTTGATCTTGGGAATTTGGAGTTGAATTTGCTGGTGGAAGTGTCTAGTTTGAAGATTTGCTTCAAGGTGAGTTTCTAGAACCCCTTTTTACTGATTATTAAAGTGTTGGGGCTATTATGCATAATAAGCAAACATTTTCAAATGTAACCGTGGGTTTTTCTGCTTATTGTTCGAAGGATGTTCTGTATATGTATGTTTTAAGTTTGTTTATGGGTTAGAATTGATATTCAGTATATTTTAGTATAGAAAATATTTCAGAAAGCCCCTATGTGCCTAAGTGTAGGCCATGCGCCTAAACAGTGGCCCATGCGCGCCGCATGTTGGCCATGCGCCTAAGTGTAGTCCATGCGCCTAAACAGTGGCCCATGCGCTTAAACAGTGGCCCATGCGCTTAAACAGTGGCCCATGCGCCCAACATGTTAGCCATGCGCCTAAGTGTTGGGTCATACACCCAAACAGTTATCCATGCGCCCAGATTGTCCATGCGCTTAAGTGTAGGCCATGCGCCCAAACAGTGGTCCATGCGCCCAGGAAATGTGCCCATACGCCCAGAGTTGCACATACGCCTACATGTTGATGTGCCTAAACAGGCCTCATGCGCCTGCGTAGAGGTAATACGCCCGTATAGTTGTAATGCGCTCAGACATTTTATACTTAGAATTTTTATGCTCATGCGCCTGAAATGTTCCATGTGCCTCATCTTGGACTTAGGGTTTTCTAAGGGTTTTAAGAGGTAGATGGTTAACATAGGTTCTATTATGATGTGATGGTTTATGCTTGATGTATGCATGATGATGTGATGAGGTTTATGATGTGTATGTGTTTGTGTGATGTATTATCTTTCTTTGTTAGACGGTTTTCTAAATGTATTTATCAATACGTTATGTATTATGTTATGACTTTACGTGGTATGATGTATGAATGAATGAACGTAAAGTATTATGTAATGAAGTGAAAGATAACAATAATGAAAAATGGAACATAATGAACGAATGAAAGACTTGCAAGCAAACGAAGGGAGGTGCATGACCATGTTGTCGTTAGCTCAACTGTGTGTGGTTTAGTTAACTCGAAGGTTGCACACGGGGAGTCTATCCTTGAGATAGACTCGAAGGGAGTCTAATATTGACTCGAAGGGAGTTCAATCATTAAGATTGACTCGGAGGGAGTTCAAGCATTGAGATTGACTAAAAGGGAGTACAATCATTAAGATTGACTCGAAGGGAGTTCAATCCTTGAGATTGACTTGAAGGGGATTCCTTGTCGCATACGTCTTCAGTGGGGGACGGGAGTATTGCATGTTACGAGATCCATATGATAATGTGCGATAATAATGAACAAAAGAAAGAATGAAGGAATGAATGAATGAATGAACGAACGATGATGAAGATAATAATAATTATTATCAATGTGCACGTATGATGTATGACCATGAACGAATGTAAAGTTTTGGTTTTCAAAGGAAGTAAAATAATTTTATTATAAAACTAGAACTCACTCAGCGTCACTGAATTTTTGTATGCATAATAGTTGGCAGGTATTTTATTAATGCTGAGGAGTTACATGCATGGATGCATAAGCTATTGTGAGCATTTTGGGGATGGCATCCGCATTTTGACATGTTATTGTATTTTGAAATACAAACGAATGTACTGAAATGACATGTTTTTAATTATAAATGAAAGTTTTTAAATTCCGCTTCAAAAGTAATGTATGTTTTAAAATGTTTTATGCAATGATTGACCAACTGTGAAGTCTCCGGGAACGGGTTCTTACAGTCATGGTAAGAACGGGTTCTTACAGTCATGGTAAGAACCGAGTATCAATCCTTGGACACACCTAGCCTACTTAACAACCTTAATGATTGACTACCAGATTTGGTTTTTGTTTGAGAAAATGATAAGTTGCATTGATGTAATTAAGATTTTTTAGGTTTTTAGAAATAGTAATGAAAATAAAGTAAAACAAGGTTGAAACTTTTGGATTTAAAACCAGGGAAAAAAGGCTATCATCCTAATTAGATTACACCTATGTAACTGTGATAAATTGATGGTGTGATTAAAAATATTGATTAAAGTAATTATGTTAATGTTTATAAATGTGAGCTGGCATGTTTGCTCGTCTATCCACTCCGTAGTGTCTAGGACCACGTCAGGTTGAGATTTACTCCTTAGGTCAAAGCCCTAGTAATGTAGATAAATCTTTTGTGACCTTTTCGACATACGATTTCTGAAAACATAACTTAATGTTAAGAAGAGAGTTGATCAAGTTCCTTTATAACATACCATTAATTTTAGAAAACCATAACAATTACTGTAGATTTCTCAGACTAATAAAAGGGAACCGGTAAATGATCAGATTGTTAAGGTGATATGACTTCTAAGTAACCATTTCTAGTTCAATAGCCATGGATTTATTATGAAGACCGGCTTCGCGAATAAAAGCTGATCATATGTTTTCCAACTGTGTATGACATACACAATTACAAATAATAAGTTTATAACTTCCCATTTAAATGTAGGTGCTACCCATGGAAAGTTTTCCCAAGACCACCATAACATTATCACAACATAAATTACACCATTAATTCATCACAAATTACATAAGTTTCATCCAATTAGGATGATAATGAGAGTTTAGATTATAATGAGCTTGAACATAACAACAAACAACATAGAAGATAGATATGAATTCATCGGTGAAATGGAACAATTAAATCGAAGATCCATAATGGATGATATTTAGACAATCCCGAGCTTCTTCCAAGTGTTGTATGCACCTCCCGAGCCTCTAAATGATCTTCAAGTCTTGATTCCTGAGAGAATTCTGCAGAGTAACTCTCCCACCAAAAGCTTGCCAAAGTAGTGAACTTAGGCCTCTATTTATAGGATTCCTGGAGTGTTTAAGCACAGGCCCGTGCCTAAAAGGCACGGCCTCGTGTTAGTACAATGCTTATGAAAGTTGGTCAGCTCGTACGTGTAGAGGATGTTGGGCACAACCCCGTGACAATTAGGGCACCACCCTGTGTTTAGGGTGGTGCATGACCATGTGCTTCATGGGGCACGATCCTGTGCTTACTTTTAGGGGACAATACTTTTGTCCTGTCAGATTTCCAAACACGGGAGTGTGCCAAATTTAGCACGGGGTTGTGTTTCAGGCAAGACATAGGGGGGTGCTTAATGATGCATGACCCCATGCTTGGACTCGAAAGCTCAGATTTCTTAAATTTCTTGTTAAATATGCTTCTTTTGTCTATCTTGCCCTTTTTAACTCATGAAAACACAATTTGATGATTTTAAGTACATAATCATCATTTTAAGGAATATATTAAGGAACAATTGATGTGATTTTGATAGGGTTTCTATGTATAATTTAGAGAACATTAAATATCCCTACACTTGAACTTTGTTTGTCCTTAAGCAAAAATCACTGAAAATGATAATTTCACCAAAACCAAATAAATCAAATGATAAATATGCCTTTCAGGAAATATGCAAGTAAAAATTATTTTATCCAAATGTAATCATTTTAAGCATGTATAGAATAATATCCTAGCAAGCAATAGATTAGTTAGTAAAGATTATTATCATGTAAAAATCCACATTTCTCACAATATACGCTCACACTCGACTAAATATATGGAGTCATAATTAAGATTAAGTATGACTAATATGCTCTATTGCCTAGTATGAATACGTGTGAAATTATATGCTTGTTAAGAGATCAAATCTCCACCTACCTGGATATTTACTTGCATAAATTGTTAGGTCTTTAATGGGTTGTAACTTGGCTTGGGCTCGGGTGTGGAATATTTGGAAAAAGTGGCTAAATGCTAAAGACGATGATCTTGGCTTATTTTTCTAATATAAACTAAAAGGAAAGTAGTAAAAGGCTCCTTATATAATACTTCAACCTAGAAGGATATGCTAATTTGAGGACTCGTTTTAGGTTAGACTGTCTAGACGGTATTTTGCTTTCAAAACCTTTACTTCCTCTTTCACCCGAAGATACAAAAAACTCTCATTTCGTAAGGATCGTTCAGCTTGAAGCCTAATAGCGCCCAATTGGATCTGGGACTCGGTTTGGTTCTTTTTGCATTTTCCATTATGGGACCAAATTCCACAGTTCGGGTAGCTTTCGTATCTTTTTGCCCGCCTCTTTATCGCGCTTTTTGAAATTCCACAAAATGTTGGAACTTGTTTCTTTTTCACCATTTCTTTCTTACGTTGTACGTGAGGTTGAAAATTTGTTCGCGGATTTCCGGGGGAAGTCCCAGTTTTGCGTGATGAAGATAACAAAGCAAATTAAAATCAAAAGAATACATTTCTGTTCTTTTAGGTCTGCCGGTAAAAGACCAAAATTTTCTTTTTCTCTCTCTATTTTTTTGACAAATAAGCCAAAAATGAGTCTTTAATTAAAAACAGATTTTGTTGAATACTTTTTGGTTAAGTGACTTGGTGGTTTGGGTGATCAAAAATAAAAACGTTTAAGCTCAAGGGGGCTAACTAGGGTTGACGTTTAGGTAAGGAAAGTTAAAAGAAAATAGTTGGGGCTTGAATGGTTAAGGTTTCTTAACTCATTTTTATGTAGAAAATACTAATTAGGGTCTTAAAATGTATACCCAAAGCAAGTTCTAATCACACGTATCATAAGCCACCCTCAATTAAATCTAGAATGAAAGTAAAATTGCAAAAACTATTTAAGAGTTAAAAATAAACTCATATACGGATGGAATTGGGTAAAAGTGTTTTATTTTACATGATTGAATATTTTTTACTAGATTATTGCCTTTAAGGCTATCACAAAAAAACATTTTCATTTTTTTTATTTCGATGTCATTTATTTACTTATTTATTTCCGAAAACGGATATTTATAATTTAGTTTATTAAAAATTGTTTTAAATTTTTGGTTTTGTGTCACGAATATTAATTGTTAAGTGATTTTTATAAAAATTTTCAATTGGATCTTTTTAGAAAAATATCACATGTGGGTGTCAATTAACTCATCCCTACACTTAAATTCACATTGTCCCCAATATGATTAATAATATAAAACGAGGAAAGGTAACGAGATAAATCCCCTAACAATGATGAAGTCGGCTCGTGCCTCAAAATGTGAGAATACTCAGGATCACCTGAAATATCATCAATTTATTGAAAACATTAAAATCCTAATCACACAAAATAAAAATAAAATGACATAAATTAAAAGATAGATTGACATAAAACAGATGTGTCCCCCACTCACTACATATTTGGTTTCTGATATACGTGACATCATTGCTCAGGTCATCTCCTCGGGAGTGCAGATTTTCGACTCGGTTGAAGGCTTGCTGTGCGTATTTGAATGATCTCCTTGCATGGTTGCTGCTGGTTTGGATTGCTTCATAAAGGTCTAACATGGTCGGGAATTCTCCAGTGTCTGAACTAGAAGCCCCGGCTTCTTCTTAATATGCCAGCATATCGAGACCCATGATGATTTCCTCGGGATCTGCTGGATCCCAAATTTGTCCCTTCCTGTCCATAAATCTCGGCTGTCCATTTGGTAGGTTTGTTATCATGTACATAATTGTGCAAATGCTCAAATCCAACAATCCTGGCATCACTCCTTCAGTTATCTCCGTCGTACAACCATAGCTCTCATATAGGTTTAGAATCCAAATTCCTCCAAATATGGGTGTTCGAGCACCTACAGTTGTATTTCTAGCAAAAAGATTACAAAAAAGTACCCAATACTGCATGGCAAACGATTCATCATACAATATAAAATGAATAAGTCCCTCAAACTAACAACTCGCTTTGACCACGAGCTTTTATCGAATGGCTAAGCAACCGATGTATGTAACGCATCTACAGGTCTCGAATCTGACAGCTTTTTGTTTTACTCGAGTTGAGCACTCCTATTCCAATTCTCTCCCAAAATGCTTTTCTCATGGCACCACTTTTTACATCCCTAGTGTCCTCATCTGGAAAGTTATGGTATGCTAGCATTCCTGATATTGCTTCTTCCTCTATTTCTTGTTTTGTATATATGCCAAGATAAACACTGAACAAGCCGAAGGATGTTTTTTTGCCAACGTCCACCTAGTCTGAATAAAACTGCTTCATCATCCCATGGGTCAGAGTCTTTCATGCTAAAGCTTAAAGATGCTAAAAATTCAAGAATAAGTTCATAAACAGAAGATTTGTTCTATGAAAACAGACGCTTCTACTTAATACTTAATAAATTATTATATCTTTCGAGCTGTCCGACAACCGCCAAGGTTTCTTCATCGGCTTGCAAATATGACTTTTCAGCCCTTCGTAACAGTTTTTGCAGCCGGTCAGAACACCATCTTTCATGGTTTCCTTGAATTGCAAATAGGATGGTTCATGATCCTGAAATTTTGACAATTAAGTTAAATATACAAAACAAATTTCTGGAATAGTTTCATTATTTTAGTGACAAAATGGGTTTCAAGAGACATGGCACCATATTTATTAAACATATATTTTAAAAACAGTTAAAAAGTTAGATATTCAAGAAAAACTATTAAATATAGGGGGTGTGTCTTGTGAAACATAGGGGTGCGGTTAACATTTTGAGATATGAAATTTTAACTCGAGCACGCGTGGTTTTGTTTGTAAACCTTTGATTAAACATGGGTTTAATATTTTCTTGCTTGAAAAACCAAAGATTACACATGTCTATTTTAATCATCTGTTAATAATTCAAGATACCCAAAAATATATATAGTGTTTAATCACCACATGTTTGACAATTGAACTCTTGTAAGTTGAATATGCTTAACAATGATTCAACCACGAATTATGAAGATAGTCTTGTTAACAATGAAAGAAAAAACACACTAACAACTAACTAAACATACTAATTAACAACTAATCAACTACAAAGATAAACATGAACAAGAAGGCTCAAAGTATTCATCATTCCATAAACTTTTAATTGCAAGGTCTACAAATAATTGCTAGAATTTCGGTTGTTTAGAGACCTAAACACGTAACTACAGGTAAATGACCATCATTATGCTAGAAGTTCATAATACTAACCTCTTGGACAAACACACTTGAAAAGAATGGAAGAACTTCTTGAAAGAAAGAAAGAAAATGGAAAAGGTGATGAAAATTAAAGTGAATACGAGTTCTTGCAGAAATCCTTTCGATATTTATGATTGAGAATTGATGGGGAACAAGACAAATAGTTGAAACAAGTCAGGTTGTGTCATTTTTTGTCAAACACGGGGGCGTGTCTCCATAGGCACGGGGGCATGCCTCCATAGGCACATCCCATATGTTACCCGATTTCAGGTTTTCATTGTCCTGTTTTTCAGTTTCGCACGTTATGCAATTTACCTGGTGAAGTTTTATCACTTCCAAATCATCAGAAAATCTACAAAATTAGTCCTAAAGTTAATTAAAACAAGCGAAATGACAATTACTTTTCTTAATTTCCTACGGTTACATAATATTTTAAAAGCCGAGAATTTGAAACAGCAAAACTAGACTCCTCAACACGCACTAGTGCACATAACAGATCGCGAAATGCATCTAAAAAAAGGCTCCACACATTTCATGTGGAATGTTTAGGATGGGATAGTGTGAAGAGCGGTTGCTTAGTTTCGTAAGCTGACGATTGATGGAAACGAGTTCCTCGCCCATCTCTTGAACTTTTTGGATAAGTTCAGCTAGGTGTTGAGATGTGATGAGGGTCATCTCAATCAATTGTTCGGTCAGTTCATGCAACTTGAAGAAGTATTCTTGCGTCATTGGCTCTCGTATTTCAAAACGTGGTTTCTTCGCAGGATTCCAGCTTGAACTTCCGTGACTTGATTCTTTCATCTTTTTAGATGTTTGCAAGCAAAAATGAGTGTGATGAAATCATCTTAGCCAGGCACGGCCCCGTGTTTGTCAAAAATCATCTTAAATTCGACCTGCAATGTTCTAGAGTCATCAGCAGAGATTGTGGAAAATTTGTGTCAGAAGCACGAGTGTGTGTTCCATGGGGCACGACCCCGTGACTCGGCTTGTGAGGTCCTATAAAATTTTAAGCCATAATATAAAACCTATGTACAGGTTCCGTGTTTAAGTTTCGGGTCTTCAGCGCGACCCTTCCTCATACTTAGTCTTCGTCGGGGCGGAGGTGTAATGCCTCCAAGAAAATCTTGGTTGGTCCATCGTTATACGGTCTTAAACAATGACCGTTCACTTTGAAACTCAAACCGTCATGGTTGTCAATTTTGATGGCACCATTCGGAAACACGTTTTTATTTGTGTAAGGTTCGGACGAACGTGATTTCAGCTTTCTGGGAAACAAACGTAAATGAGAGTTATTAGTGTTCTGTAATCGAGAGTTGTCGAATTTCCTTGTCTTTTCCTTGTAAACCCTAGAATTTTCGTACGCATGTTCTCTCAGTTACACTAGTTCGTGGATTTGCAGAAATTGATTTTTTCCTACAAGGCCATGATCTAGATTTGCTGCTTTGAGTGCCCAATAGGCCTTGTGCTCCAGTTCCATAGGTAGAGGACACGACTTCCCATAAATGAGTTTGAACGGTGTTGTGCCAATGGGAGTCTTATAGGCCGTTCGAAAAGCCAATAATACATCATCTAGCTTGGTAAACCAATCCTTGTAATTTTTTCCTACGATTTTCTCAAGGATTCATTTTATGCCTCAGTTAGTGACTTCAGCTTGCCAATTTGCTTGTGGATGATAAGCAGTAGTAAAGCGATGGTTCACTCCATAATGAGCCATTGCTCTCTCAAGCTAGTTGTCACAGAAATTAAGGAATCTAACAACGTTTCTTGCATGATTAGTATGTAGGGCTTGAGCTTCGGCCCATTTTAAGACATAATCAACTGCTACCAAGACGTAATGATTGCCAAACGACACCGGGAATGGCCCCATGAAATCATACCTAATATATCAAATACCTAGCATACTTGAACGGGTTTTTGAGGCATCGCATTCCGTGTTGAGATGTTGGTTGCTCTTTGACATGCATCACAGGTGTGTACCATGTTGTGAGCATCCTTGAAGATCATGGGCTAGTAAAATCTAGAGTCAAAGACCTTCTTGGCTATTAGGGTTGCTCCATGGTGTCCTCTTGTGAGTCATTCATGACAGTGCCTTAGGATCTGTTACGCTTCACTTCTGTATACGCATCTTCGGATAAGTTGGTCTGCACCAATTCCGAATAGATAAGGGTCTTCCCAATAGTAATGCTTAATGTCAGTAAAGAATTTTTTCTTTTGCTGATAAGTCATTCCTTTGAGTAGGATTCCGTTTGCAAAGTAATTTGCGAAATCGGCAAACCAAGGACTTTTATCGATTGAGGATTGGATGTTCATAAGGAATTCATGAGGAAATTATCCTTTATTTTGAATTCCTTGGTTTGTGAAGGACTTGAATCTTCAAGACGCGAGAGATGATGGGCCACTAGATTTTCTGCTCCTTTCTTGTCATGAATTCGAATGTTGAATTCTTGGCTTTGTATCCACCGAATCAATCTTGGCTTTGTATCTTGTTTGTTGAACAAAAAACAAAAGGCTGCATGATCGGTGTAAGCGATTGTTTTTTAAAGGATCTGGTACGAGCGAAATTTGTCAAATATGAAAACTACCACAAGAAGCTCTTTCTTGGTGGTGGTGTAGTTTTCTTGTGCATCATTTAGGGTTTTGCTCGCATAGTGAATAGGGTGGAATTGCTTGTGTTTCCTATGTCCTAACACGGCTCCTACCGTGAAATCGCTTGCATCGCACATGATTTCAAATGGTAGCGCCCAATCAAGGAAAACCATGATTAGAGCATTGACCAGTCTATCTTTTAGCAAATAGAATGCATTAATGCATTCGTTGGAAAATGCAAATTGTGCGTCTTTTTCATGAAGTTGAGTCATTAGTCGTGCAATTTTTGAGAAATCTTTGATGAAACAACGGTAAAATCCTGCATGACCTAGGAAGCTTATGATTTCTTTCATGGTTGTTAGATGTTGAAGTTTGGAAATAATGTCAACTTTGGCATTATCGACCTGGAGCTATGCTCGAGAGATCTTATGTCCTAACACTAATTCTTTAGTAACCATGAAGTGGCACCTTTCCTAATTCAAAACAAGGTTAGAATCTTCACATCTAACCAGCATGTTTTCCAGGTTTTCTAGACATTATTCAAATGAGTTTCCAAAGATGAAGAAGTCATCTATAAAAACTTCCATTGAGTGTCTAATCATGTCGTGAAAGATTGCTACCATGCATCTTTGAAATGTAGTAGGGACATTACACAATCTAAAAGGCATTCGCCGATAAGCAAAAGTGCCATATGGACAGGTGAATGTTGTTTTATCTTGATCTTCGGGAGCAATAGGAATTTAGAAATATCCTGATAGACCATTAAGGAAACAATAGAACTTTTTTGTAGATAGTCTCTCAAGCATTTCGTCGATGAAAGGCAGAGGGAGGTGATCTTTTCTTGTGGCGTCATTGAGTTTGCGATATTTGATGCAAATTCTCCATACTGTAACCGTACGAGTTGGAATAAGCACATTCTTCTCGTTAGTTACAATAGTCATTCCTCTTTTCTTTGGAACAACTTGGACGGGACTAACCCAAGGTGAATTAGAAATAGGGTAAATCAAACTGGCATCTAGCAGTTTGATTACTTCTTTCTTCACCACCTTTTGCATGCCCAAATTTAAATGTCTTTGAGGTCGAATGAGGGATTTGAAGTTTTCCTCCATTAGTATTTTATGATTGCAAAAGGATGGATTAATTCCCTTGATGTCCATGATTTTCCATGCAGTTGCTTGTTTATGTGCCGTAAGCATATTGAGCAACTTGTTCTTCTCATCATTTGATAAGGCGGATGAGACTATGAAAGAAAGTTGGGATGTGTTTTCAAGAAAGGCGTATTCAAGATGAGACAGAAGTTCTTTGAGCTCTAAAGCCAGAAGGTCTTCGATAGAAGGTTTGGCTTTGGGTTCTAGGTCTTGTTCGATGAACTCAATTGCTTCTTGATAAGACGATGTTCCATCAACTTCTATGTCTTGAATGATTTGATTCTCACAAATAGGTTCAGTGGTTTGGACTTCTATTAATTGAGTGTTGCAAGCTTCAATTTAACAAGTGTTCTTCAAATGACAGCTTATGATTGACTCGCAGATATCAATATAATAGAGTGAGTCATCATGATGTTGAGGATGTTTCATGGATTATCCTATGTCGAATGTTACTTCCTCTTCATCCACTCGAAGCGTGAGTTTACCGGTGCAAACATCAATGAGGGCTCAAGCAGTTTCTAAGAAAGGTCGACCCAGGATAAGAGGAACATTCTTATCCTCATCCATGTCAAGGATCACAAAATCAACGAGAAATACGAATTAGTCAATTTTAACTAAGAGATTTTCAACGATGCCCCTCAGATATTTAACAGAACGGTCAGCTAACTGGATGCTCATACGGGTAGGTCTAGGTTCACCTAAGTTTAGCTTTTCAAAAACCACATAAGGCATAAGGTTAATGCTAGCACCTAAATCAGCTAACGCGTTGCTAACAGAAAGATTTCCTATTTGGCAAGGTATGGTGAAACTCCCTCGATCAGTCATCTTTTGAGGTAGTTTGTTTTGAAGAACTGCAGAGCATTCCTCATTTAAAACTACATATGATAACTCTTCAAGTTTCTTTTTGTTTGACAATACACCCTTTAAAAACTTAGCTTAATTTGGCATTTCGGCTAAGGCTTCCACCAAGGGTAGATTGATGTGGAGTTGCTTGAAAAACCGCAGGAATTTGCCATATTGTGCCTCAATTTGTTGTTGTCTCAAATGACTGGGATATGGAGGTGGTGGAACATAGGGTGGCGGTGGCACGTATTTTTTGGCTGGTTCTTCAACAACAACATGTTGCTTTTGCTTGTCACTTGCATTACTTGAGTTTCAATTTCCGTTTCTTTAAGGATGGGCTATAATGCATGTGCATCACCTTGAGTGGTTTTGCCACTCCATATGGTGATTTCTTTGACTTGAGCATTAGGGTTTGTCATAGTGTTGCTAGGCAAGGTACCTTGGGGTCTTATAGATAATTGTTGTGCTATTTGACCTACTTGGTTTTCAATGGTTTGCAATGATGCTTTTTTTCTTTTGATGTTAGCCTCGTTTCTTTGGAACCTCTCCTCATTTCTTCAATCAAATTTCCAGATGTATTCATCTATGGCTTGCGTGGTTATCAACAATTGTTGCAATAATTCTTCTATTGATGATGCTCCACGGCCTTGGTTATTGCTACTTGGACCTTGGTACAGTGGTTTCTATTATTGGTAAGGTGGCCTACGGTTGAATCCAGGTGATAATTGGTTGTTACCAGCTTCTCTGTATTTCGAGTTACTCCTCCAATTTGAGTTGTTATTATATGAGTTGTTTGGGCCTCATATGTAGTCAACATTTTCAACCATCATAATGCCTCGTGGGAATTCGTTGGTCTTGTGTGAATTTCCACATGTGTTGCATCGTGTTGGAGGTTTCTTCAGTTTGGCTTGCAATTGTTCGAATCATTTGGTTAGTGCTTCTAACTGGGCTGTAATCAGTGTTTCAGAGTCTACTTGATGGATGCCTTTAGAACGAGGTTAGTTTCTTAAGGGATTATAAGCAAAGCTCTTCTTAGCTGCTCTTTCTAGGGCTTGGTATGCCTCTATTAGTGTGACACTTCTGAAATCTCCTCCCGCACTTTGGTCTATATCTTGTTTGCGTGCTTCGTTGATTGCATCATAAAAAGTTTGACATTGTAGCCACAGATCAAGCCCTTGATGTGGGCATCTCCGAAGGAGACCTTTGTATCTCTCCCAGGCTGCGTGTAATGATTCATCATCGTCTTGGCGAATGCTTGTGATGCTACCTCTCAGTTTGACTGTGCGATCGGGTGAAAAGTGTTTCAAAAGGAATTGTTCAGCCATTTCTGCCCATGTTTTGATGGAAGCAGGCGAAAGTGAATCAAGCCAGTCAATGGCTCGGCGGCAAAGTGAAAATGGAAATAGTCTTAGTCTAATAGTGTTGTCTGAATAGTTATTGATTTTGAAAGTTGCACATATACAAATGAATCGTGAGATATGAGTGTTAGGGTCCTCTTCTTGCAATCTGTGAAACTAATCAGAGTTTTCTACGAGTTGGATAACACTAGACTTAATCTCGAAATTGTTGGCCGCTATTGCTTGTTGGACAACACTAGACTCATAACTATCGATTGACGTGTGGCATAGTGTGTCATCTTCATTTCCTCGTCTTGGTTAGCCATGTCTTCTTCGGATGGTGTATCTTCTGAAATGTCTTCTTCGATGATTGTTCCTATTTGTCATGGTCTTTCGCGTAACCTTTGATGGAAAAATCGTTCGGGTTCCGAAAGAGGCGAAACAAGTTTAGGACTAGACGAGTCGGACATACACTAACTTAAGGAATCATAAACTAACTAAGAGTTAGAATGAATCAGGAAAATATAACCAAACTAAGTAACTAAAGTAAACTATCTACAAAAATAAAATAAATTTGAACAAAAATATATTAACAAGATATATAAACAAGATAGTCAAAAGTTTAGATTGTCTTTCAAAACTGTTGTGTGTCCTCGGCAACGGCGCCAAAAACTTGATGCGCGTGAAAAGTATATATATTTTGATAAACGTTTTTTCACACAGATTCAGTTTTAATTGGTTATTACTAATAATAAACTACACACACAAAAGGCAAGTGTACCTATCATGAGGTAATATAGTGATGGTAAGTACCGAGTATCAATCCTTGGACACACCTAGCCTACTCAACAACCTTAATGATTGATTACCATATTTGGTTTTTGTTTGAGAAAATGATAAGTTGCATTGATGTAATTAAGATTTTTTAGGGTTTTAAAAATAGTAATAAAAATAAAGTAAAAAAAGGTTGAAACTTTTGGATTTAAAATTTGGGAATAAAGGCTATCATCCGAATTAGATTACACTTATGTAACTATGATGAATTGGTGGTGTGATTAAAGATATTTATTAAAGTAGTTATGTTAATGTCCATAAATGTGAGTTGGAACGATTTCTCATCTATCCGCTCCATAGTGACTAGGACCACGTCAGGTTGAGATTTACTCCTTAGGTCAAAGCCCTAGTAATGTAGGTAAATCTTTTCTGACCTTTTTGACATATGATTTCTGAAAACATAACTTAATGTCAAGAAGAGTTTGATTAAGTTCCTTTCTAACATACCATTAATTTTAGAAAACCATAACAACTATTGTATATTTCTCAGACTAATAAAAAGGAACCTGTAAATGATCATAAAATTAAGATGATACGATTTCTAATAATCATTTCTAGTTCATTAGCCATGGATTTATTATGAAGACCGGTTTCATGAATAAAAGTTGATCATACATTTTTCAACCATGTATGTCTTTGGTCCATTGATCGGTTTTTTCAGTGTAGAAAACAGTTTGAATCGTTCAATACCAATCACAAACAACTCACACGAAGATTCAATAAACTCAAGAAGACCAAAAAGTATTAAAATATGATCCAATAAGCAACAATACACAAAGAAATGAAATAAGCTCAATATATTCAATAAACTCCAGCTTACAGTAGCCTCTTGCAACACAAATATTCGATTAGGGTTTTTGCAAGGATACCAACAATGAACAAAATGAAATCTATATATAGCAGTCTCAGTTTCGCAGACAGTTTCGCTGGTGGTGAAACTATGCTGCCGAAACTGTAGTTTCTCCCGACAGAAACTGTCAGTTTCGCCGGGAGAACTTGCAGCTTACTATGAGCGAAACAATAGTTTCGCTCATAGTTTTGCTGGACTGCTATATGTACAAAATAAACTAAACAACTTACGAAAGGAAACTAACATAAATCCTATTACATGGAAATATAAACAAATACTAATTTAAGGTGAGTCCAACCTATTATTGATCTTGAATACTCCCCTAGGTTGGACCTCACCGACTTCGCTCCTTTTGATTTATCTAATCAGCTCCAGCATCCCCTGCACCTGCTCCTGATGCTCCTTCTTCAGCTCCTGCAACTTTACCTTGACGAGCTTCAGCACTTGATCCTCCTTGGTTGCTTCCTGCTTCATTAGCTCATTCGGGACGAGCACTAGCTTGTGCAAACTGTTTTGTCAAATCCCAGATATCCATGTTTAAGACATCTTCAGCTCTTACCTTCTCTGCCAGCTCTTTCACCTCAGCTCTCACTCCTCTAACCTTGTTTGCCATAATCATGAACAGGCTTGCTTCTTTTCTTGTCTCCTCTCCAGCTCCTGCTTTTATATGGTTCTCACATAGTTAGAGAAGGTCTTCATCAGACAATCCAAACAGCTCCATCGGGTCGAAGATTCGATATTCGATGCCACCCTTCACTCTAATCACAGCCTCCCCCGTCTGGTTGTCATAAAACCACTTCTCAAACCCTTGTAGACGAGAGGGGGAGGGATCTGCCAATCTCACTCTTTGAACAGTCTTTGGCGGCTTCACACTCAACACAAACTTCCCCTTTCCTGTAACCCAGTCTTTATCTTTCTTTGATCTATTTCTCTCTGCTTTCATATACCCAAAAGCCTCGAAGTTGTCATTGAGCCCATTTTGGATTTCTTTCTCTAGAAACTTGGCTCGTTCACTCAAATGGGCTTCAAGTAGAGGTAACAAGGACAACCTTCTTAAGTCCCGCCTAGGCAAGGTCTTGAATGCCTTCCTTTTGTGTAAATAAGTAATTCCACCCCCTCTCCTCTTTATCATGAACATCCTGAGGTCGGGGTTGTACTTCCAGCTCACTATCCTCTTATCTGCCCCTTTCTTTTTCAATCCTTCCATATTTTGAAATAAAGGGGTCGATTCTTCAGGTTCCTTCTCCCACACAAACCAATTACTCTTCTCCATCTTAATAATATCATTTTAATCCTGAAAGGATCTCAGCCTCTAGTTTGATCAATTAGGTTGTATTCGCAGCGGATTTAGCACAAGAATTAAGCAAATTATACTAAGAACACAAGAGATATATCAATGTAATAGTAGGTTATAGAGAAAGAGAGGAATTCTGCAAAAAGGTGTTTTCTATTAGATCACACGCTTCGGCAAGGATTACAATTAGGTCATCTTCCTTTTATAGGAAGAATGACGTCAGCTGATGTCACTTGATAGTGACATCAAACCGTTATTCTAACAAACTACTGAAACTACCTAAACTACTGAAGATGTCAAACAGCTGACATCTTCTTACAAAATACTAAGTGTTAAACTTATTACAACAGCTGAAAAGAAACTACTGAAAACTACAACGACTGAAAAACAAACTCTTCAGTCGTTTTACAAACTACTGAAATAGAAAATAACTACTGATAAGAAAAAAGCTGAAAGGAAAACCATCACAACAACTGAAGAATACATCTTCAGCTGTTGTGACAAACTCTGAAGCTTCAGCACTTGTCTTCAGACTTTAACTTCAGATGTTTCATCAGTTGATGACTTCAGTAGTTGTCATCAGCTGATGTCTTCAGTCTTTGTCTTCAGTCTCTGTACTTCAGCTATTGATCTTCAGTACTTTGATCTTCAGCTGATAATCTTCAGTACTTGAGTCTTCAGTACTTGTACTTTAGCACTTGTACTTCAGCTGTTGATCTTCAGTACTTTGATCTTCAGCTGTTGAGGTCTTCAGACTTTGTCAAACAGCTGATGATGCTTTCAGCAGTTGTTGTGATGTCTTGTGGGACTTAGAGGTTTTTCTGATCTGGTTCATTGGTTCTTTTGGTCCAACAAACTCCCCCTGAACCAATGCAGCCAAAACCTCTAAGCTTATTGTTGGTCCCACTTATTATGGCAGAATGATTGGTCTATTTCCTTCTGGATCAGCTCAGAAGTTGACCCATATAAGCACTGGCCTGGGAAGAGGTCTCAAGGATCTGATTGGCATAGTATGGATGGGAACTCTGTTTTGGGGAACTGGACACAGAGTTGTTGTCCCATCTATGAGACCTACTTCCCAACTATGAGCCTGTAGGATTCTCTGGTGTAGTCTTCTCAAAATATTACTTGTTCCTCCATGGTAAGATTCTCTGCCTTACCTTCAAAGAATCCTTCAGGCCCATAGAGCTCTGAGATGTATTTGGCCTGTTTACCATTTTTGAGCTCCACAGTTTTTATAGCCCTATAGGCGAATTCATCAGGGTGATTACCCTCTAAGAACAACTGGAGCTCATTTCTCCTAAGATTCTTAAACCTCTTGTAGACTAACCCTTTTAACCACCCTATTCTCCAACATCTTTTGTGGTGGGAGGTTAGCCTGATAGGTTTTCTTGAAATCTTCTATGATCTCCCAGGGTGATACTACAATGGCCAAAGAGATCACTTCATCTACAATCTTTTTGATTTGGCCATTGTATCTCAGTGGAATGTTTTTCTTAATAATCCTGTGAGACATCCTTGGATCAGGCCAAATACCCACTTTGTCCTTTTGAAATTTATATGTATGCCTTAAAGTGAATAATCTCAGAGCTTGTTTCCTCATATTCATGATTGATGAGGAAGCAGCATAAGCTTTATCTACTCTTTTTAACAGCTCATCATCATGTAGCCTATGCTGCTGTTCTTCTTCAATCTTAACCTTCACAGCTTCCATCTGTGAGGCGGGAGTGATGGGTAAAGGTTTGGCTTTAGGTAAAGATAGAACTGCAGAGAGAGGCAGCCTATCTTCTTCCTCATCATCCTCTTCTTCTTCTTCTTCTAGCCTCAGCACCCTTCTCTTTCTCTTCAAGGGTGCATCGTCGGCTATGGGTTTTGATGGTAAAGGGGTTGGTTTTGTGGGTGGTGGTTTGGTTTTTAGTGTGGGAAATTGGGCAGGCTGAGCTAGCAATTTAGATGTGAGAGAGGATTTGGTTTGTTTGGCTAACTCAGTCCTGTTCCCAGCACTAGCTTCACTAAGGGCTTCTATGATCAGTCCTTTAGTGAATACCTCAGATGAACAGATCTTGGTGGCTATTGCCAAGATGTTGTCCTTGGACCATGATCTAATCTCTAGGACTGATCTCCCTAGATACTTCGAAATGAATCTTGTCATAGCCTCAAGTCTCTCTTGTTCCTCTTGGCTATGACAAGACCATCGGTATTCTATCTCTTTCACCTCCAACTTCCTTATTTCTTGATCTAGCTCAACAGTGTTAGTGTCAAAGCCTTGCCTGAACAGCTGATCAATGATGTTATCCATTGACCTGCTATGTTCAGCATCAGCCTCCTTGACAAGAACAGCTAGATCTTTCTCCTTCTCTCCCTTCTTCTCCTTCTCTCCCTTCTTCTTCTTGTATGTGACATGAAAGTCTTTTTGACTTTCAGTCACTTTAACCAATTCAGCACTCTCCTTCTCCTTCTCCCTCTCAGTCTCCATCACCAACTCCCTCTCATGTACCACCTCATCCTCAACTTCTTTCTCTTTCACTTCCTCCTCCACTCTCTTTCTCTTGGCTTTCACTGAAGTCTCCCCCTTTTTGGTTGCATTGGGTGCAAGGGGTTGACTGTCAGAAAGCATCTTCAGTACTACAGCTTCCACCAAAGGCTGTATAGTATAGGGAAGCCTCTCATCAAGGATTCTGATCACAATATCTGTGATAATGGGTGTGATGAGAGGCAAGGAATTTTGAAAGATAGCAGCTAATTGCTCAGGGGGGATCTGTTCCTGAGAACTAGTGCCAGAAGCAGGGGTAGGTGGCTGAGTTTGTGGGAGTGGCTGAGTGTATGTGAGACCTTCAGGTGAAGGTGCCATCTGTGGGTGTATGGTGGCAGATGGACTTTGTTCTTGAGTCATTTTGGCGAGTAGCTCTTTGAGTCTACTCACCTCATCCTCAAGAATGGTGTTTTGAGCTACTACATCTAGAAAAAGCTCAGGTCATCATCAGTGGTAACTGAATCACCTGACCTCCTGATTGAATCAGGATGTACATGTGCTGAGTGTGGCTCAGTGATCACATGTGCCCCTTTTCTTGGTACTGGGGACTTCCTGCCTCCGGATTGGATCCATCATCGGCAGTTGCCTCTGGTGAGGTCTTAGCTATGTTACCAGCTTCATCCTGTTCATGTGCTAAAGCAGGAGAAGTGGCAGCCTCACCAGATTGTCCTATCTCCTTTGCCACACTTGGAGATGAGACATTGATTCTCTGTGTTGTGGGCTCCCATCAACACTTGTATCCACCCTCTCTGTGGTTGGAGTTTTCCCAGTTGTGATTGGTTCCTGGGGAGAGGGTGGAGTGTTAAGATGAGTCAACACTTTAGCAATTATTAATGTAGGCTTTGAGGGGCGGTTGCAGTAGGAGATGGGTAGAAGCAGTATGCACATGGGGAGATGTGTGCTCTTCAATGGCAACCTCCTCAAGTGAGAAAGGTTCCAGATGTGTGGCAGCCCCAGAAATGGTTGCATCAGGCTCCTGTAGAGAGGATGCCTGTGCGGTTGTGGTGGTGGAGTCGTGGTAATTGCTGGGAGAATCGTGCCAGCAATTACTTCCTGCCTTTGTTGTGCAGGGGCATCCTCAGGGGACTCATCTCCCTGAGTAGCCTTTTTGGTTTCTTTTGTTTGGGTTTGGTGGGGACTTTGGATTTTGAGGTGGAGGCTGTGGGTTCCAGCTGCGTGGGTTTTCGCAGCTTGGCAGCCTTTTTCAACGTTTGGTCAGTGTTGTGCCTGGAGTATACCTCAGGCAATACAGCCATGGCAGGGACTCCAAGGCCAACAAGTCCCTCAGCTTGTAGCTGGTTCTCTATTATGGCCATTATGAACCGTGGATATAGTATCCAACGGTTAGCAAAAGGTTTTGTGGCCATATCCTTAAGTTCCAAAAAGATTATTTCAGAAAAATTTAAGTTTTGTTTCTCAAGGATAGAGAATAATACCTGCTGCCACCTAGTGGACATTTGATCCCATGAGGAGGTCTTTGGGGCTAAGCAAACATTTACCATGTGGAATATAAGTCGTTCGGCATCATGGAAATGTTTCTTGAGCAGGGTAGAGGCATGAAGGTCACCCTGATAGTCATGGTGTGCAAATGAAAGATCAGTGGTGCCTTTTGGATATTCGGTTGGGAAGGTGGCATCATCCAATTTTAGGGTTTGGCGGATGATTGCTGGATTGATAACGGCCTTCTGGTTGTTGACGAATGACTGGAGAGAGACCTCGGCGTCGTTCTCTCCAGTAAGGGTGACATTCGTCCAGAACTGGGTAAGGGAATCGGCATATATTGTGGGATTGAGGAGAAAGGCCGTTTGGTAAGGAGAATCGACCATGAGATCTATGCGTTATGAAACTTGGTCCAGAATGGGGATTTGGTAAGGTATGCGACACAGTTGTGTCTTGGCTTGAGCTGCATGGTCGCCATTAATGGTGTGAGAGAGGTTTCAGAGTTTTTAAATATTAGGTTATGAGAGTGAAAAACTCTGAAGGTAGGGTTGGGTATTTATAGGGTACGGATTGAAACGGCTGAAAGAAAACGACTGAAGGTTTTGGTGTTAGGCATCAGTGTTGAAACGACTGATGACATGGTTTTAACCTTCAGAGGTTATAAACATCTGAGGACTTGGTGTTAGTCATCAGTAGTTGAAACTACTGAGACCGTGTTTTGTCCTTCAGATGTTGCAAACACTGAAGACTTGTTGTTAGTCATCAGTAGTTATAAACTACTGAAGACATGTTTTTCATCTTCAGACGTTGTAAACAACTGAAGACTTGGTATTAGTCATCAGTAGTTGTAAACTACTGACATCAGTAGTTGGAAACTACTGAAGACATGGTTTTGGCTTCAGTTGTTGTAAACAACTGAGGACTTGGTGTTAGTCATCAGTAGTTGTAAAACTACTGAAGACATGGTTTTGTCCTTCAGTTGTTTGGTATGAAACAACAGAATAAATCAGCTGAAGAGTAAAATTACTCATCAGCTGTTGTCGTCAATTCAGTTGTTTCATGCTGACCTCAACATTTACTCATCAGCTCTTTGGCTGACTTTCAGATGTTTCATTGGCCTTCAGCTCTTGTGAATATTTATTCCTCAGCTCTTGTGAACAAATGTTCATAAAACTGAAATAAATTATTCTTCAGAGCTTGTGAACAATTTGTCTTCAGTACTTATGTGTAAGATTACACATCAGTACTTGTGAACAAAATTTGTTCTTCAGTACTTATTTGTTTGAAAACTATACATCAGTAGTTGTAACTACATCAGTTGTTTTCAACAAATAATGTACTTCAGTACTTTGAAGCATTTTAGTCTTCAGTAGTTATGAAAAATGCTGAAGACTAAATTACTCATCAGTACTTATTTTTGACTTTTGCATACTAATGCTCATCAGTACTTGTGAGCTGAGAGCATCAGTATTAGTCAAATTATTCTAGCTGCAGCATACCAAGCCTTAGTACCAGATTTTGAAATGTGGCACTATCTAAAGGCTTAGTAAATATGTCTGCAAGCTCATCAGCACTAGGCACAAACTTTGGATCAATCAGACCTTTTTCATAGCAATCCCTAATAAAATGATGTCTGATCTCAATATGTTTGGTCCTAGAGTGCTGGACTGGATTTTTAACAATACAAAGAGCTGAAGCACTATCCATTAATAATGGAGTCTTAGTCTCTGTAATGCCATAATCCAAGAGTTGATTCTGAAGCCAGAGTACCTGGGATGTACAACTTGCAGCAGCAATGTACTCAGCTTCAGCAGTGGATGTAGCAATTGATGTTTGTTTCTTACTCTGCCAAGAAACTAAACAATTGCCTAGGAATTGGCAACCACCAGAAGTGGATTTTCTGGTGACTTTGCATCCTGCATAGTCACTATCAGAGAAAGCAACTAATTTGCAAGAATGCCCAGTAGAATACCAAAGACCTAGAGATTGGGTACCTTGCAAATATCTAAAGATCCTTTTGACTGCAATCAAATGGGATTCTTTAGGTGCAGCCTGAAATCTAGCACAGGCACATGTTGCAAACATAATGTCTGGTCTAGAAGCTGTAAGGTACATCAAGGACCCAATCATACATCTGTAAAGGGTTTCATCAACCGCTTTACCTTTCTGATCAACATCCAGTTGTGTGGTGCTGCTCATGGGAGTAGAACAGGGCTTACAGTTTTGTAAATCAAACTTATTAACAACTCTTTTGTATATTTGGACTGATGAATGAAGATTCCATCAGCCCTTTGTTTGATTTGCAACCCTAGAAAGAACTGTAATTCTCCATAGCACTCATTTCAAACTTTTGCTTCATTAGCTTAGTGAATTCATCACACAACTGTGGATCAGAGGATGCAAAAATTATATCATCAACATAAATTTGAACAAGTAGCTTATGTTGTCCCACATTCTTAATGAATAAAGTTTTATCAATGGAGCCTCTAGTGAAATTATTCTGTAGAAGAAAATTAGATAATGTTTCATACCAGGCTCTAGGAGCTTGTTTCAACCCATAAAGAGCCTTATCAAGCTTATACACCCAATCAGGATGTTTATTATCCTCAAAGCCTGGTGGTTGACACACATAAACTTCTTCTTTTATTTACCATATAAAAAGGCACTTTTGACATCCATTTGAAAAACTTTAAGATTGTGAAAGGCAGCATAAGCTAAGAACAATCTAATTGCCTCCAGTCTGGCTACAGGGGCAAAGGTTTCATCATAATCGATGCCTTCCTCTTGTGCAAACCCCTGTACAACCAGCCTGGCCTTGTTGTTGACAATTTGGCCCTTTTCATCAGTTTTATTCCTAAACACCCATTTAGTGCCTATTGCAGACTTACCTTGGGGTAAAGGAACAAGCTCCCACACTTGCTGCTTTTGAACTGAAGAAGCTCAAGCTGCATTGCTTCAACCCATCCATTGTCTCTTAGTGCAACATGATAATTCTTTGGCTCTTGCTGACTGATGAAGAGAGCATAGAAGCAGAAATTGGACAATTGACTCCTGGTTGAAACTCCAGCATTGATATCACCAATGATTTGAGACATTGGGTGATTCTTCAGCTCTTGATAGACAATAAGATCAGTGCAAGTGTTTGTAGGACCTTCAGCAGCAACAGATGGTGATGTAGATTCTTGAAACCAAGTAGGAGATGGTAACTCAAATGAAGTAGAGGATTCAGAAATCTCATCAGCATTTGTTGTGGATGGAGCTGCTGAAGCTACAGGAGCATCAGGTTTAGTTGACTCAGGCAGGTGGTCACTAAACCTGAAAAGGTGAGTACTGGCTTCATCATCATCAGTACCACCAGGTGGAGAACTGTTGACAGGAACAACAGCTGGAGGTTGATAAGGAACATATTGCAGTATGTCCAGATCAAATAACTCCACAGGGTTTTGTGGAATCTTGTCCTTTGGAGATTCATTAAACTTCACATGCAAAGTCTCTTCAACCATCTTTGTTCTGCAGTTGAAAACTCTGTATGCCTTGCAAGTTGATGAATAACCAAAAAATACCCTGCATCCACCTTTGATTCAAACTTCTGGAGTGGATTGCTAGTGTTGAGAATGAAACAAGGACACCCAAAGGCTCTAAAAAAGGAAATCAAAGGGCCAAATGATGAAGTACTTCATAAGGAGTCTTCATCAACCTCTGATTCACTAATACTCTATTCTGCACATAGCAAGCTGTGTTGACAGCTTCAGCCCAAAAGGTCAGTGGCAATCCTGAGTCAGCCAGCATTGACCTTGCAGCTTCAATGAGGGTCCTGTTCTTTCTCTCCACCACTCCATTTTGTTCAGGAGTTCTTGGAATGCTGAACTGCCTTTTGATTCCCTTTGACAGATAGAAGTCATCAAGTGTGTGATTTCTAAACTCTGTGCCATTGTCACTCCTCACACACTTGACTGGAAGGGAATACTGCTTCTCCACATATAACACAAAGTTCATTATAGCTTTTGCAGCTTCATCTTTGGAGTGCAAGAAGAAAGTCCATACAAATCTGGAGTAATCATCCACAATTACCAGACAGTATTTCTTCTTTGCCATGCTCATCACTCTGACAGGACCAAAAAGATCCATGTGCAAAAGTTGCAAGCAGGCATTGGACTTTGGTTCTTCTATTGGAGGGAATGAGACTTTGTGTTGTTCCCCTTTAAACAAGCAGTGCAGTTGTCTTCACATTTGAACTCCTTCAAAGGCAACCCTCTTACTAAACCATGGTGTATCAGCTGATTCATGTTTTTGAGATTCACATGACCCAGCCTTCTATGCCATAGAGTAGATTCTTGAGGAGAAGCCTTGGAGAATAGGCAAGGATGGCCTTTTAGATCAATTTTCTTTGAAAGATCTAAGGCATATACTCTTCCTGTCCTGTTGGCCTTCAGGAGAGTATATTCATCCAACACCTTGTCAATCAAACTCAGAACTTTGGATGACAGAATCCGACAGTTCTGGCTGGTGAAAAGGGCAACATGGCCTTTATCACACATTTGACTGACACTCAAGAGATTGTACTTGAGATTCTCCACATGGTTAACATCATCAAACCTTATTTCCCCATTGGAAACAAAGCCTTTGCCGATGATGTAACCTTTTGCATCATTGCCAAAGGAAACAAACCCCTTCTTTCCTTGAGAGTAGTCATTAAGAAGTGAGCTGCTTCCTGTCATATGCATGGATCCTCCACTGTCTACATACCAGATGCTTCTGTTGGCATGTTGAAGAACCCTGCATCATCACAACAAATTAGTTAGGTTTTGAGACCCAAACCTTTTTGGTTTTGGGTCTGTTCTCATCAACAGATGTGACACTAACTGGTTTGTTATGTGTGACAGCCTGAGGTGAAGGAGATGGTGTAGAAGAGGAATCCTTTGGCTTGGATTTCCTTTTCTGTGGTTTCAACACAGGAGCATCTAATTGGTTGACTCTTCCCATTAGATGTTGAACCATCATAACAAGCTGTGTCTGATTTTGTGATAAAGCCTTTAGCTCATCAGACACATTAGTGCTTGCTTGTGATGGATTCCTGTGTTGCACCATCTTCTTTTGAGCAACCTCAGCTGTTGCCTGATTAACCCCATCCTTCTTTTTGGATTTCTTCTTGGACTTAGGGGTTTCAGGTTTTGATGTTGCTAGTACAAACTTGGTCTCAAACTCAGTTTTCATTACATTCATTTTCTCTTTAATTTTCTCCTTTTGTTTGAGTTTGGAGCCCTTTTTGTACCAGCAATCATCAGTAAGATGATTGAACAAGCCACATATTTCACATGGCTTTTCTTCATCTTTAGTTGATCATCTACTAAAGAAGATGAAACTACTGAAGACTTGTTCTTCAGCAATTTGCTATCAGTACTTGCAGTTTTCTTCCTTGCAGTACTTGCTTTCCTGATATCTTCTTTAGTAGTCTTCAAACCCTTTCTACTGGCAGTTTTCTTCCCTTCAGTACTGGCAGTAGTTGGGGTTTGAACTTCAGGTGTTATCACTTGCTCTCCAGTACTTTCAGTACTTTTAGAGACAACACCTGAGTTGATCAACTTTTTGATCATGTGACAGTCAGCATTTGAACCATCAACTGGTTGTAGCATCAGCTGATTGGTTTTGTGAGGAATTAATGCTGACTTCAACCTCTGATGATGTTGTATCAGATAGTAGGTCACATGATGAGAAGGATTGGTTATTGCTTTCTCCATCAGATTCTACTTCTGCTCTGGAAGTAAAATCTGTTGGAGGAGCAGTGTGATTATAACCAATGCCAAACTTCACATTGGAAGCTGATTGCTTACTCAGAAGCATTTCAAAACCCTTGCAGGATTGCACCCAGCGATCACACTCTACCTGGGTAGCTGCAAGTGTTTCCTTGAGGTCTCTGTACTTCTCTAGAAGTACCTCTTCCCTAGCCTTATCATCTTTGATTGGCATTTAAGTTTATAAATCTCATCATTTTTATCATTAAGCACAGACTCAAGTTCAGCTTTTCTTTTGGAAAGGGTTTGCTCTAGCTCAAGATTTTTATCAATTAAAGCTACATTTGCTTCTCTAATAGATGCAAATGCAGCTATGCAAGATTCAGAACATATCTTGGCTTTGGCCTCAGAAGATACCTGTGATGAAGCATTGGAGGATGACCCATCAGCAGACTCCAGGGCCATGAGAGCAAGGTTCCCAAAAGGATGATCACCACCATGTTGACCAGCACCAGGAAACAGTTGTTCATGACCAGATAAATCATCTGGTAAACTGCTCCAGTCAACAACTCCTGGGTGAAGAAGCTGTGTTGTTGAGGTTGGGTTTGATGATGAGATTGGAAGGTTGAGGCTAGGAAGAGCATGTGGTTGCTGAGCAGTGGGTGCTTGAACTTGACTTGACTGAGGCATGTAGTAGCAGGGGTATGGGTATGGCATATGACCCTGAGGCACAAAGTATGCAGGTGATGCCTGAGCTGGTGATGGATGACCAGAACTGGTGGTATGTTGCCCTTGTGCTGTGAGCTATTGCTTGGAAAAGTCACAAAGGGTGCAGAGGAGTTAGATCCAGATGATCTACACTCTCTAGCAAAGTGTCCAAGCCTATGGCACTTGTGACACCTCAACTTGCTCTTGTCAAAACCAACTTTGGTTTTGCCAGAGAGACCAGGAAATTTCCTGCCAGTTCTCTTGTAGAACTTTTGAGATCTGATATTTATCATTGCCATTTGACTCAAAATATCCATCTCTTCCAGATCATCATCTGGAATGCCCTTCAAGTCCTCCATCAGAAAGCACAGGTTATCACTGCTACCTCCTGAACTACCATCAACACCAACAAAAGCATGTTCAGAATTGGTAGAGAAATCAATATGCTCATCATAGGCACTCTCTGATGCAGCATATTCTGACTCTTGACCTATCAGTGCAGCATTGCCTGATACAAAGTCATCAGTGAGCTTGCCAGAGGTGGACAACTTCCTTTTCTGCTCTATCTCTCTCTCAAATGTAAGCAGTTTCCCATGAAGTTGGGTGAGAGATAGAGTATCCAGATTTGCACTGGAGCGTAGGACAATGGTATAAGTGTCCCATCTCTCAGGCAGGGATCTGAGGAAATGGTTGTTCATCTGACTATTGGAATACTCTTGTTTAACCATTTTCAGCTCAGAAATAAGACAAGAGAATCGCTCAAACTGTTGAGTCAGTGTCTCACCCTTCCTATGAGAGAATGTCTCATATTGTTGGGCGAGGATTTCCCTAGTATTTGCTAAGACCTCATTGGTTCCTCCGAATGTTCCTTCAGAGCAACTCAGAGATCATGAGCAGTTTCATGATGCAAAAGCCCTGAATAGATTTCATTTGGAATTGCCATAGCCAGAATTCCATGGGCTTTAGCATCAATTTCGAACAGCTTTAGATCTTCGTCCAAATATGATCAGGTTTCTTTGGAACCCTCTCATTTGATTCAGGAACACTCACAGTAGGCTTGTATGGTCCATGCACCACTGAATTCCAACAACCAGCACTGTTGACAGACAAGTGATGGAGCATACGACGTTGCCAAATGTTATACTCACTCCTCACAAGCATCGGAGGCTTTGTTGAGGAGCCAGTATTATGAGGATCATTAGTTGGTGTCGTCATCTCAGACTTCAAGCAAATTCAAGGTAAACAAAAAATCTAGCTCAAAACCACGAAAACCTCAAGTTTAAAGGCCAGAAGCAGCAAAAACTCAATCTCTATAACCGATTCTTGCAAATTTGCTAATTCGATCAAACGTAGATAGCAAAAGAGCAGTTTCAATGATCAATTGTTAAATCGATCAATGATTAACCAGCTCTGATACCATTTGAAAGGATCTCAGCCTCTAGTTTGATCAATTAGGTTGTATTCACAGCGGATTTAGCACAAGAATTAAGCAAATTATACTAAGAACACAAGAGATATATCAATGTAACAGTAGGTTAT
Source organism: Flaveria linearis (assembly GCA_024085815.1). Taxonomy (NCBI): domain Eukaryota; kingdom Viridiplantae; phylum Streptophyta; class Magnoliopsida; order Asterales; family Asteraceae; genus Flaveria; species Flaveria linearis. Next base: position 64,998,230 of record CM044001.1, on the reverse strand, counting down.
AGAGAAAGAGAGGAATTCTGCAAAAAGGTGTTTTCTATTAGATCACACGCTTCGGAAAGGATTACAATTAGGTCATCTTCCTTTTATAGGAAGAATGACGTCAGCTGATGTCACTTGATAGTGACATCAAACCGTTATTCTAACAAACTACTGAAACTACCTAAACTACTGAAGATGTCAAACAGCTGACATCTTCTTACAAAATACTAAGTGTTAAACTTACTACAACAGCTGAAAAGAAACTACTGAAAACTACAACGACTGAAGAACAAACTCTTCAGTCGTTTTACAAACTACTAAAATAGAAAATAAAACTACTGATAAGAAAAAGCTGAAAGGAAAACCATCACAACAACTGAAGAATACATCTTCAGCTATTGTGACAAACTCTGAAGCTTCAGCACTTGTCTTCAGACTTTAACTTCAGATGTTTTATCAGCTGATGACTTCAGTAGTTGTCATCAGCTAATGTCTTCAGTCTTTGTCTTCAGTCTTTGTACTTCAGCTGTTGATCTTCAGTACTTTGATCTTCAGCTGATAGTCTTCAGTACTTGAGTCTTCAGCACTTGAGTCTTCAGTACTTGAGTCTTCAGTACTTGTACTTCAGCACTTGTACTTCAGCTATTGATCTTTAGTACTTTGATCTTCAGCTGTTGAGGTCTTCAGACTTTGTCAAACAGCTGATGATGCTTTCAGAGTTGTTGTGATGTTTTGTGGGACTTAGAGGTTTTCTGATCTGGCTCATTGGTTCTTTGGTCCAACACATCCTCACCTTCTGGATCACATAAGTCAAAGGCCTTTCGTCCACCTCATAGAACTCAGGCTCTGAGTCATAATCAACTAATGCTCATCCTCTACCTCTTCATCCACCAGACCTTTCTCAATGGGTTGCTCTGTAGTTTTAGCTTGTTTTCCATTTGCTCTTCTCCAGTAAAATCCCCAAGATTGATCCCTAAGTCAACAAATTCAGCCTCGAATACAACATCAGCTTCCTCAATATTCTCAGCTGCAGGTTCTTCAGTTCTCCTCGCAGATCCTCTAGCTTCTTCTGTAGCTACTCTTGAGGTTCCTCTCCTGCCCTGGATGAAGTACCCACGTTCAGAAATAGGTACTTAGCAGTATTAGTCAGATCATCTAACTCATGTTGAGTTAGCTGATTGGGCAGGCCGGCAACAGCTTTTAGATCATTTACCTCTTTCAATAATCTCTTGATTAGATTATTTTGATCTACCAACATCCTCTGCATACCTTCCAACATTCATCTTTTTGTCTCTCCCTCATCTCCTGATTCATCAGCTTAGTCTTTATCATGATTAGTTCGTTAGAGAGAGAGATGTTGAGGTTTCTGATCACATGCACATCTAGACTGGTTTGTCTCTCAGTTTGTGGGAGCTCAGAGAATGTTTGATGTTTCTATTTCGTCCTCCTCTCATGCTCCCCAGTATCAGCCTTCTTCTTAGACCTCCTTTCTTTTTCCACCCTGGCTTCAGTCGCCATCTCAGTCACTTCGTCTTCAAAGTTATAATCTTTCTCCTTAGCATATCTCTTTCTCTTCTTCACCGCCTCCGACTGACTTTGTCTAGTCTTTTCTATTTGTTTGGCCTCAGATTCTATCACCCTCCTGATATATGCCCATCGGTCTGGAGTATACATGTTCTCCCATAAATGAGTAATCCTTCCACTGAAGTCGTGCCTGATAGCACAACAGTCAGCAAAGATCCTAGTATTCATCGACACCAGATTCTTTACTTCTCCGTGTCTTTGAATGTTGGGGATTTGATCGTTATGATCATTTGGATGAATCTGGGATAAAGTAGCCATTTATCCTTTTTCAAGGCCATAACATTTTCTGCCATGCAGCTAAAAATCAGATTGGCTATGTTAGCCTTCTCGCCTCTGCAGCATATAACCATTGCCTTTGCCCAGTCTAAATTTAGGCCGTCGGATCCACCTTTTCGATGATCTAAGCACATGATGAAGACATGGGCTATATATCTCCACTCCTTGGACAGAAAGGATTTTTTGATCTCCTTTCTGGTCCCGAAAGGAGGGCCCTCGTAACCCATGGACAAGAAGGCGTCATACACCTCCTGATCAGTTAGATCGATATCACCTCTTGTATCTTCGTCAATCTCAGCACCCTCAAAATGACCTCTTCTGTAATAGTCACCTGGTGATCCAAAACTTTAGCGATAATACTCTCCGAGTCTCCCCTTGTATTGTACTATGTGGTTCGCCAAAAATCTCGTATGTGTAGCTCATAGATAGTAGTGGAGTGTGAGATGACATATGCTATCGGGGATCTCTGTAGCAATCTGATGCAGTCTCTGAATCCGGCTGCTTTAGGGTGAGCATCATCTAGAATGGTTGTGATGTTGTTCCGCACGTTGAACTTGAGATTTGCAATTAAGAGCTGAGAGACAAGCAGACTAAGTTAGAAAAAATTAAACAAAATTAAAATTTAAAAGTATTTACAGAAATAATAAAATAAACAAATGATTGTAAAATATAGAAAATACAGATATATACATACATACATATATATATATTTAAATACAAGATGTAGTTTCGCAGAGACGAAATTATAGTTTCGCAAAGATGAAATTATAGTTTCACAAAGATGAAATTATAGTTTCGCTAAGTTTATTTTAAATCTGACAATTGAGGAACACACTTTCGACATAAAAAAAAATAGTTTCGGCAATTCATAAAGATAGATTCGACTGGGTGAAACAACAGTTTCGCCAGGCGAAACTGAATTTTGTTGGCGAAACTGTTAAGTTCGCTCGGGCAGCATAACTACACAGTTTCGCTAAATTAAAGGAACTTTCGTTCAGTTTCGCTAGAAGATGGGTAGTTTCGCAGGACAAACTGCGAGACTACCCAACAGTCACAGTCAAAATCAGTTAAAATGAGCCTATGAAAACTATATTCCTGAGTTCGAAACTCACTTTAGAAACCAAATCAGAGGGAATCGTGACAAAACAATGGAGATGTAATGATTTGAGATGAAAAACCGAAATAAAGCTCTAAAACCCTAAAATACACCAATTCCGTCGAAGAGAGGTTTTTGCGAAAGTGATTGCGAAAGTGATTGCGAAAGTGATTGCGAAAGTGATTGACTTGGTTCGAAAAGGTGTCTATGTACATCGGAGTTTCGCAAGGGAATAAAAACATAGTTTCGGCAAAGCGAAACTATAGATTCGTCAAAAGATCACAGTGCAAGAGTGTTGGCGAATCTGCTGTTTCCCTAAATGAAACCGCAATTTCGCTTAGCGAAATTGTCTGCGAAAATCTAGTTTCGCATAAACTCTAATAAATTTTTTTTAAGAAAAGGTTTGATTTTAACCAAATAAATTAAAGTAAAATAAGAGTGAAAATAAAAATAAATAAAATAAAAAAATAATAATAATAATAAATAAATAAATAAATAAAAATTGCCTTTTGAATACTTTATTGCCCACGATATCAACACTCATGAAAAAAAATAAAAATAAAATAAAAATAAAAATAAAATAAAATAAAAGGAAAAGTAAAAAATATAAAAACTTAAAATAAATGATAAAAGGATATAATATCATCTTTTTCTCAAAGTTTTTCAGAGGGTCATGACTTAGTGAGATTGCTGATATGTTGTTCGCTTAAACCATTCCCTGTTCTTTTCAACTCGTGATCTGCAACTGTTTATCATGTTCTGAATTATCTTAGTAACTCAGCAACTTGGTCCCAACTGATATTTGATAAAGAACTAGTCTCGTCATCAAGGTTTATTGAGCATAATCATTGATTTTGCCTGATCACTATACTGAATCTACTTAAATACAACCACAATGACTAGCATAATATACATATGGGACACTATAATCTACAGATGCAGACACACATATATGCAAGGTATACATATGAGACGCAGACTCGACCTACAACTGATTGATGAGAGCTTCAGGTCAATGCTTTAGCATAGCAGAGAAGATCATCTAGGCGTGTTGATGAGAGCTTCAGGTCAATGCCACCATATAGCAGAGAAGATCATCACTCCAGGTCAATGCTTTCGCATAGCAGAGGAGATAAACACACATCTTTTCTTATCTAATGTATGAATGTATATACAGTAATGTTCTATTGAGATTATTTAATGTTTGACTTAGAGGGCGTTATCACCGAGTCACCATCCCAGTGGGAAACACCATAAGCTTCACATCGATAACCTAATCCTATAAGTAAACTCAGTACAGGTGTAAGACAGCAATTAGCAACTCTCAACCAAGTTTTAGACAAGACTTGTATCTTTGTGCAGACCAAAATATCATGAGGATAATCCTTATTACTGAGTTATGATCTATAATTTGGCTGCATGATCACTTGTTTACTTCGTTTTTGGGATGAGTCTACCATGCATATCCCAGCATAAGATGTTCCCCTCTTTCTTACTTCATTTTCTTGAAGTCCTAATAGAATAAAAAAAATTAAAAACTTATTATTAGCATTAATCTCCCCCTAAATTTTCATTTGATAGCTCACTTAATAGAAAATTTCTATTTTTCATGATTTCTTAACAACTAATAGGAAAAGAAAAAGAAAAAAAAGAGTAAAGAGATATGGGACATAAGAATTCTCAAGGCAGACAACAAAACAAGACCAGAAAGAAAAATGTACATATATACAGGTTAAACAGATTTTATTTTCAGAAAAAGATTCGTCAGAAAGATATCAATCCCAACATGGAGATCAGTTCATAAAAACATGGTTTATCAAAAGTTTTGTAAAAAGATCAGCCTTTTGTTTTCTTGTTTCAATAGGAATGATATCAATGAATCCCTTTTCCTATGCGTCACGGATAGCATGAATTCTTGTTTTAATGTGCTTGGTTCGAGTATGATGAATAGGATTCTTTGCAATTCTTACTGCAGCTTCGTTATCATAAAACAATGGTGTGTGAAGGAAGTTTATGCCATAATCCATCATCTGATGTTGGATCCAGAGCACTTGGCAGCAACAGCTTGATGCAGTGATGTATTCAGCTTCCCCTGTGGATAAGGAGACTGTTGTTTGCTTCTTGCTTTGCCATGAAACAAGACAGTCACCCAGATATTGACATCCACCAGTGACTGATTTTCTGTTTATCCTGCAACCACCATGATCACTATCAGAAAAAGCATGTAAATCAAAGTTCCCACCTTTTGGGTACCAAAGACCCAAGCGGGAGGAACCCTTAAGGTAACAAAAAATGCGTTTAACAGCTTTTTCATATGATTCTTTAGGGTTAGCCTGGAAACAAGCACAGTAGCACACTGCGAATGTAATGTCTAGACGACTAGCGGTAAGGTACATGAGAGATCCGATCATCGAGCAGTAACGATGAGCATCCACGGACTTCCTATTTTCGTCAGGCGTCAAGCATGTTTGAGCAGTGAAGGGGGTCAGTTCTATGGCTGAGTTGTCCATTTGGAACTTCATGAGGATTTCTTTGATGTACTTCTCTTGGTGAATAAGAATGCCTTCAGATTTCTGTTCCACCTGTAAGCCTAAGAAAAAGCACATCTCCCCTATCATGCTCATTTCAAATAGATCCTTCATCACTTCTTAAATTCTCTACACAACTTCTCATTTGATGATCCAAAGATAATATCATCAACATACACCTGAACTACAAGCATTTCACCATCAACCTCTTTCTTGAACAATGTCATATCTATAGTCCCGCGAGAAAAACCTTTGCTGAGCAGATACTGTGTCAGGGTTTCATACCAGATACGGGGAGCTTGATGCAACCCATACAATGATTTGTCTAATTTGTACACTTTGTCTGGATGGTCTGTATCCTTGAAACCTGGTGGTTGACATACATAGATCTCCTCATCAATGTCTCCATATAGAAAGGCACATTTAACATCCATCCAAAAAACTTTGAAATTCTTGTGGGCTGCGTGTGCCATAAAGATTCTGATGGCTTCAATGCGCGCAACTGGAGCGAACACTTCAGTATAGTCTATTCCTTCCTCTTGAGCAAAACCTTGAACGACCTAAACGACCCTTGTTTCTAATAACTATACCACGATCGTCCGGCTTGTTCCGAAACACCCATTTGGTACCAATGGGACATTTGTTTGGAGGAAGGTCAACTAATTCCTAAACCTTCAACTTTCTGAATTGTTGCAACTCCATTTGCATAGACTCGACCCAACTTGGATCTTCAAGTGCCTGTTTATAATTCTTTGGAACAATTTGAGATAAGAAAGCAGAATAGAGACACTCATTAATCAACCCACCTTGACTTCGAGTCCTCACACCATTAGTAATTGATCCAATGATGTAATCATGTGGATGGTCTTTCAAGGTCTTAAAGTTTGTGTTAAGCGTTGATGGATTGGATTGGGGTGTAGATGTGGGATTGGATGGTTGAGATGGAATGGATGAGCTTAGCTGGGAGATGGAATCAGAAAGTGGAATTAGGTTGGAATTTGATGAGGATGGAACATCTGATGGAGAGATTGGGTTGGATGAAGATGAGGGATTGGGTGGTGGTGGTGGAGAGGATGGAATATCAAATGATAAGTTAGGTAATGAAGTGATGTCTGGCTGTGGTTGTGGTGGAATTGGATTAACAGATGTGTGAGGAGTGATGTCATCATCATCAGTATTTGGGAGATTGAATATTTGAAGACGATGGTAGAATCGAAAAACCATGCTGGTTCACTTCCAATGCTCGTGGAGTTAGATTCCTGCCAATCAACATAATACGATTCTTGCACAATCCGCGTCCGTTTATTGTACACACGATAAGCTTTTGTGTCTCTGAGTACCCCACAAAGAAGCATTCATCAGAAACTGCTCCAAACTTCGTCTTTTGATCTTGAGTATTCAGCAGAGTACAAGAGCATCCAAATGGGTGTAGAAAATCAATCAAGGGTTTGATACCGCAAAACAGCTGATATGATGTCTTCATCTTGTCTTTGACTATTAGTACTCGATTTAGAACGTAAGCTGCACAATTTACTGCTTCTGCCCAGAAGATAATTGGATGCTTTGACTCAATCAGCATAGTCCTGGCTGCTTCCACGAGAGTTCTATTTTTCCTTTCGGCGACACCATTCTGTTGTGGTGTCCAGGCAGTGCTGAACTGTCTGAAAATACCTCTTTGCTCACAGAAAGAATTGAATATATGATTTCGGAACTCAGTTCCGTTATCACTTCTGATAGCTTGAACCTTCCTCTTCCCCAGAACCTCAATCAATGGAATTAACTTCATTAACTCTTCTGCTGTTTCGTTTTGTGTGCAAGAAATCTCACCCATGAGTATCTTGAATAGTCATCTGTGACAACCAAACAATAAGATTTCTTAGCAATTGACTTTACACTTATTGGACCAAATAAGTCAGTGTGTAACAATTCAAGGGGATGAGAAATTGAGTTTTGAATTTTAATTTTGTGTGACTTTTTGTGTTGTTTCCCTTTAGCACAAGCCATGCACTTCTCTACCACTGAATAATCTTTCAGTGGTAGTCCTCTTATTAAATTGTTCTTAACCAACTTATTTAAAATTTAAAGTTAATATGTCCTATACGTCTATGCCACTGAAAAGATTCATGAGACGAAGCTTTAGACAGAAAATAAGTCACGGTAGAAGTTGATTCATTTGATCCCATATTCAGCAAATATGTATCATTTCACCTTGGAGCTCGCATTATCACGAACTCCTCATGGATAGAAAACTTGGGCTTCATGAATAGGCATTTGTTTGCAAGAAATAGCACTGGTATATCCTTATCACAGATTTGTGATACATTAAGAAGATTGAACGCCAACTCAGGAACATAGTTAACTTTCTCTAAGGTCAGTGATCCATTTGAGACATCTCCTTGGCCAATCATCTTTCCACCCTTCTTGTCTCCAGCAAAAAGCCACATATCCTCCACTAATAATTCTGTAATTTGACAACAGATCCTTCAATCCAGTCATATGTCTGGAACATCCACTATCTACATGCCAAACACTTTTTACAGCGGCTCTGGATGATTCCTAACATTTGAGAAAAAAAATAGTTAGACTTTGGAAATTGGGACCCAAGTCTTAGTGTACTTAGGTCTTGGAGTAATAGATCTTTTGCAAAAGAAACCATTCACAAAATCTGTCGATCTAGTTCCAAAAGGTTTAGTGTGCATACTGTTACTACCAGATTCAGGACATTGCTTTACTAAGTGATCATCCTTTCCATATCTGAAACATGAGATCTCAACTTTGTTCTGGAACAGTTTGATGAAGGAATTTTATCAATAGATATTTCTTCATCGCATTCAGGCACTTTTGAATCTGAATCACTGTATGAGTCATATGACTCTTTCGACTTCCCTTTGATGACTTCCACTTTAACTGATTTCTGTTCAATTTTATCCTTGTTATTCTCAGTGGAAGAGGATATTTCTTTATCTTTTGGTTTTTGAAATCCTTATCGGTGTAAAAGATGGAATTGGATGAGAGAAGAATTTGTTAAAGCAGTTTGTTTTTGTTTGACTTTCAGAGACATGACCTAAAAGTTCAGGTTTATCATCCACACAAACATCATTAGCAACATCATCACTTGAATCATCACAGTCAGAAACAGAACATCCTGAATTACTATTACATGAACTATTGTCTGAATTTAAAACAGTATTTGACATGACAAATCTACTTAAACTATTGTCTACAAAAGACTTCTTGGAATTTAAACTAGAGTTACTAGAGCTGCCAAGACCACTACTGCCACCATAATCATATTCCTCTCGCACCTCCTTATGGCTTACTCCAACTAAACCTGCAAAGAGACTGTTAGTATCATTCTATATAATCTCTTGTATCAACTCATTGGAAGGATGAGGAGTGGGTGTATGAGAATAATAGAAAGTACTAGGTGGAGGATGGACACATACATTATCCTCATGACCCAACCAGGTCTTGATTTTAGCCCCCCTTTGTCTTTTGCATAATTCCTCCTGTTTCATACCCGAATGAATCCATTTTTCCAACTTATTTTTAAGCTTTCTTGTTTCAAACTCAGCTTCAGTCAAGTAATTGACTTCACAGTTCTTTTCCAAAAGAGTTCTTTTCAAATGTTCATTTTCTTTTAAAGCTTCTCTTAATTTAATAAAATATTTTGATTCATTCACCTTAAGTTCCTTGTTTAGCCTTTTTAATTCATTTTCATTATTCATTAATAATCTATTAGCTTTGTATATGCCAATTAAATGTATTTTACAAGCAGAGGAACACATATCTTCTACAATATCATAAGGAAGACCCATTACCAGTTTTTCAGTCGCGAAAGCACGATCACATTGGCATGCAGGAACAGTTCTTTTGTATTCCTCCACAGCTGCTTGCTTGGCTGCTTGAATCATTTCTTCCATGTTTGGTTCTGATTTCCTTTCTTGATTAACTTCAGCATCTGCAGTCTTTGAGTCATCAGCAGCTCTCCCAATTTCCATAGCATCAACCTGTTCCTCATCAACTTTCCTTGGCACCTTCTCAACTTTATCATTGACATCCACAGTTTTGCAAACCAGACCTTCATGAACGACTTCCTCCTAAATCAAATTAACTCCCTCTTGAACTTCAGCTTCACTTTTCTTTACCTTTTTGTCTTCACCGGCTTTATTATCAGCAGCATCGTCATCATTCTCTTGAATCATACCAACACAAGCTTCTCCACTTGAAACACCATTATAATATCATCACAAGCTTCATCTTTGAATTCTCTAAAAGGATCAAAACAATCAATGTAGTCATTATAAGTATCAGGCACCTCCACTACCTCTGCAATTAAAGCGTGGTTAATTTCTTCCTTTGATTCTTCAATTTCAGCACTCCAGTCAAAGTTTGTGAGTAGAGCAGTTTCTTTCTTTGGCTTGACCTCTTTAACCCTTTCTGTGATTGGAATGACGTTAGAATTGCCAAAATTGACTGGTTCTGAGACAACTGGAGAGGGACATTCTCTCTTGAAGTGACCTAGCTGTTTGCAGTTGAAACATCTGAGCTTAGATTTATCATACCCAAGCTTGTTGTTCTGACCCTAATTCCCAAAATTTCTTTTTCCGGTTCTCTCCATAAATCTTCTAGCATGAAGAGTTAGCATTGCCATTTGCCACTGAATGTCTGTCTCCTCAAGATCATCAGGATCCACCTGATACATGTCTTCAACAGTCATACCTTTACCTTTCAGTTCACCTGCAACCAGAGCTTCATAGCTTTGAACAAACAACCCGAACAACGACATAGTGTCAGATGAAATCTGAGTATTGACTAATGCCTTTGAGCTCGAACCACGTGTGATGTACCACCAACCGACTTATCTGAACTGACATGACCAGCTGATCCTCCATAACCTCCATAGGCTGCACCATAATACTAAGAGTTTGCAGTGGATGAAATCAATGCAGCATTCTGAGGTTGAATTATCCCCGGCATCATTCCCTGGTTATATTCTCTTCTTTTGAGATCAAGATCAAATGACTTAGTTTGTTGATTACATCCATGAACTTGTAATCAACAAAGTTCCTTTCTTGCTTGAGCAACTTGATTTGGATACTCCACTCTGGAGGAAGTGAATCAAGTAGCTTAGTAACTTGCTCATGGTTTCCCAACTGCTCATCGTACTTCTTAAGAGTGCTTGAAACTGATAAGAAACGGTTTGTTATATCAGTGAGGTTCTCATGCCTGTATCCCACAAATAAATTAAACTCCTTCTTGGCTTGAGCTTTCTTGTCCTTCTTCAAATCTTCATTACCATCATAAAACTCACACAATGCATCATACAGATCCTTAGCAGTTGTGTGTTCGGCAAATCTGTTGTAAATGTCCAGATGCAAACAAAGAGTCAGTGCTCCAAGAGCTTCTTGTCCCGGTCAAGTAACTTAATGTCAGTCTCAGTATAAGTACTTGGGTCATTGTTTAGTGAGGTGACAGCAACAACAGTAGTTGTCGGTTTGTGAGGTCCATTTACAATTGATTCCCACTGACTGTGATCTGTGTAGAAAAAGAAAGCCCTCAAACATCTTTTCCAGTCCTTAAAATTCTCACCATTTACAAGCCTCGGTGGCCTGTTAGGTTGAATACTCTCCAAATCATTCATGGTAATATTTGTTGAAGTCGTCATTTTTCAAGTGGAATAGTTTCACTGACTTTCTGTAAATTCGCTGGAATAGTTTCGCCAAACTGTAGTTTCACCCAGGCGAAAGTGTTTAGTTTCGCTGGAGGGCGAAAGTAAATTGCTTAGTTTTTCAAGAAGATGACTACTTTCGCTGACAATTTCGAAAGCACTTTCGCTAGCCAGAAGCAGTAAATTGCTTAGTTTCTCTGTGAATTTCGCAGGAAACAAGCTTGAACTTTCGTTCAAAATTCTTTCAGCAGCAATTTCGCTAGTAAGTCAGGCTCAAACCGAGGAACTTTTGTTCAAAAATATCTAGTTTCGCAAGAAAGTAGTAGTAGTGAAAGTAATAGTTTCACTGGAAGATTCAGTAGTTTCGCTGTAAGAACACAACAGTTTCGCTGGATGAACCAGAAAACCCTTTAAACCCCAAAAACGATCTAAAATCACCCAAATCTCAATGAATTTGAAATGGAATGATTCACGAGACTTCCCCAAACAGAAACAAGCAAGATTCAATCAGTTTCCATGATAAAAACACTCTGTTTTGATATAGAAATGAAGAAAACTAGGTATTGAACAAAAATGACCAAAAACCTCAAACAATCAAGAGCACTAAGGCTCTGATACCATATTGTTGGTCCATTGATCGGTTTTTTCAGTGTAGAAAACAGTTTGAATCGTTCAATACCAATCACAAACAACTCACACGAAGATTCAATAAACTCAAGAAGACCAAAAAGTATTCAAAGATGATCCAATAAGAAACAATACACAAAGAAATGAAATAAGCTCAATATATTCAATAAACTCCAGCTTACAGTAGCCTCTTGGAACACAAATATTCGATTAAGGTTTTTGCAAGGATACCAACAATGAAAAAAATGAAATCTATATATAGCAGTCTCAGTTTCGCAGACAGTTTCGTTGGTGGCAAAACTGTGCTGCCGAAACTGTAGTTTCGCCCTGCAGAAACTGTCAGTTTCGCCGGGAGAACATGCAGCTTACTGTGAGCGAAACTATAGTTTCGCTCACAGTTTCGCTGGACTGCTATATGTACAAAATAAACTAAACAACTTACAAAAGGAAACTAACATAAATCCTATTACATAGAAATATAAACAAATACTAATCTAAGGTGAGTCCAACCTATTCTTGATCTTCAGTATGACATACAGAATTACAAATCATAAGTTTATAACTTCTTATTCAAATGTAGGTGCTACCCATCGAAAGTTTTCCCAAGACCACCATAATATTATCACAATATAAATCACACCATTAGTTCGTCACAAATTACATAAGTTTCATCCAATTAGAAAGATAATGGGAGTTTAGCTCATAATGAGTTTGAAAACAACAACAAACAACAAAGAAGATACATATGAATTCATCAGTGAAATGGAACAATCAAACACGTGATCCACAATGGATGATGTTTAGTCAATACCGAGCTTCTTCCAAGTGTTGTATGCACCTCCCGAGCCTCCAAATGATCTTTAAGTCTTGATTCCCAAGAGAATTCTGCAGAGTAATTCTCCCACAAAAAGCTTGCCAAAATGGTGAACTTAGGCCTCTATTTATAGGCTTTTAGGAGTGTTTAAGCATGGCCCCGTGCCTAAAAGGCATGGCCCCATGTTAGTACAATGCTTACAAAAGTGGTCGGCTCGTACATGCAAAGGATGTCGGGCACGGCCCCGTGACAATTAGGGCACGTCTTCGTGTTTGGGGTGGGGCATGGCCCCATGCTTCATAGGGTATGGACCCATGCTTACTTTTAGGGGACTGTACTTTTATCCTGTCAGATATCCAAACACGGGGGTGTGCCAAATTTAGCACGGAGGTGTGTTTCAGGGAAGACATGGGGGCGTGCTTAATGAGGCATGACCCCATGCTTGGACTCAAATGATCAGATTTCTTCAATTTCTTGTTAAATATGCTTCTTTTTTCCATCTTGTCCTTTTTAACACCTGAAAACACAATTTAACAATTTTAAGTACATAATCATCATTTTAAGGAAGATATTGAGGAACAATTGATGTGCTTTTTGATAGGGTTTTTATGTGTAATTTAGAGCACATCAATGGTGCTACCAAAACTCTTTCTCATCCTTCAAGCATCGTTATTAGTGTAGTTCATACATGTATCATATTCTATCTCTAGGGGTTTTCAAGAGGTAGACTCACCAAATCCTTCATGTTATGCCAAGATAGTCTAAACAGATCGTGTTCTTCGATTTCAATTTTTCCAGCACCAGCAAAGGTCAGATAGAAGGAACTGGTTGAGGAATCATAACTTCAATTAGTGATAGGATCATGAATGCTCAATGGAATTACATGTAGAACATGTTTTTCTTTGTCTCTATTTGGTTCTCCTTCAACTCTGTTCCCTATCTTATCTTAAGAATATATTGATTGTACTTGTTAGGCGTACCTTTATATTCTCTAATCAAGGTGAACATCTTCTATAGGTGTTTATAGTTAAGATTTATAACTTCTAACTCAGTCAGGAAGAAGGACTTGGACCCATTCCTTCTTTCAATAAAGTACCTCTTAGCTTTCAAATCATAGCCCAGGTAATTATGTTTGTACCATCACCTTTTAGGTGTCCATCTTGGTCAGATTTTGAGAGTTCTTCTTTAGTAGATTGTTCGCGCTTGTCCCAATCTCTTCTTATTTGTGCGGCAGCTATAGTGATTACCACTTCATCTTCCAAGAGATATGATTGGGTTTTGTTGGAAACTCAGCTACTTAAGGTACTTGTTGTAGTGATGGAGATACATGCTTGGTAGCTGGAGTATTTTGAATGGTAGGAAGAGAAAATTATTGATGAGTATTAGGTGTAGGATCCTTAATAAGTTTCCTATATGTCCCCTCAGCAACACCGTTTGTTGAGGAGTTCTAGGAGCACTATATTGCCTTGTAATACCTTTAGATTCATAGAAAGAATCACGGGTGTGGTTTTTAAATTCAGTACCCTGAGCATGTCTAGTTATTTTAACCTTTTGATCAGTTTGGTTCTAAACTTTTATAATGAATGATTTTAAAATCTCAGCAGTTTCATCTTTAGTTTCCAAAAAGAAAACCTAAGTGAACCTAGTAAAATCATCCATTATTACCAAGCAAAATGATTTTCTTCCCAAACTCAATACACATGTTGGCCCAAACAAGTCCATGTGCAACAGATGTAAAGGAGTTATGACTGAATTCATTTCTTTGGCCTTATGAGAAGATTTTTGTCGCTTTCCCTTTTGATAAGTAACACAGTGGTCAGCACATGCAAACTCTTTGTTCGGTAGTCATGTGACAAACCTATTTCAAACTACTATGTTCATGTTTTGAGATTTACATGTGCTAATCTTATGTGCCAAAGGGAGGACTCATTTAAAAAAGTTTTGAAAATAAAGTAGGAAACATTTCCTGAAAGTGACGCGTTATGCATGTTGAGCTTGTACATATTGTCCTTCGTAGGAGCTCTTAAGAGTATTTTGTCATTAGGAATTTCAAACGCACATGATAGAACAATACATTCATGCTCTTTGAAAAGAGTGTTATGTTTTTTATCACACAACTAAGACACACTTAGTTTGTTATAGTGTAAGTCTTTCATATAATTCACCTTATCAAAGCTTACCATTCCATTGCTGACTGCCCCCTGCAAGTAATGTCTTCTACTTTTGTATCACTTCCAAAAGTAACAGATCCACCATCATATGGTTCTAGATTTAGTAGGCATGATTTGTCAATTGTCATATGTCAGGAGCATCCACTATCCATAATCCATAAATTAGTTTTGGCTTGCGCATGATCCTACACATAAACAAATTGGTTAGTGATGAATAGGGACCAAGCCTGTTCAGTCTTAGGTCTTCTGGATCTCAGTAGTTTTATATCAATGGTAAATACTGAAGAGGTAAGTGTTGGTTTTGGGTCATCTAAGGATTCGGCAGATTTCTTTGGTTTCCAGACTCTTCTTTTGATTTTGCCTGATGTTTTGATGCCGTCCATCTTATGTTCACCCTTTGAAGATTTTAGAGATGGTGAAAGTTTCTCAAAAGCCTTCTTCTTCTTTTGGTCTGCAACTGATGACTTATTCGAACGAACTTTTAGAGGTGTTGATTTTCTTTAGAATCAGTACTTGTGGGACTTGACTGCCAAACAAGTTTATGACTATCATCTTTTCTTTTAGATGGTTGTTGGATAGCGGTTGACTTCTTTGAGGGCTTTGGCTTGATGGGAAGTTTGATGGACTAAGCTAGGGGATTGTATTCACAATCTTTTGCAAAATGACTATCTTCCCCACACATTGGGCATGCAAATTTTATCTACTTCTTTGTTGACTTCATCATTTACCTGATCTCTTGTAACTTCTTCTTTATATTCTTATTCTTGCCTCCCTTAGCTTCTCTTATATTCTTTTCCATCTTTTGATCAGCATGGGTGGTTAGCTTTATCTTTTTCTTTGGGAAACTCTTTTAGTGGGTTTCAACTTCTTTAGAGATAGTCTTTTGAATATATGGTTGGGTCTCATTTCAAAAGAGTTCTATGTTCCAACACAACAACTTTTGTTATGGTTCTTCTTCTTGCAATTGTTCTTTAAGTGAAGCTTTGTCTTGGAGGAGAGTTTTGACCCGACAGACGGCTGATTGAATTCGGAAGATGGCTTTTCCTTTAAAAACTCCATCTTTCATCATGGTTTTGTTAGCTTTTTCCTTGAACTCTTGTCTCCTTGTCTCCTTCCCCTCTTATTCCTTCTCTTTCTTCTCCTCCTTCTTATCCACTTCCTTAATTGTTGTATCCTTCTCCTCCTTCTCTGCTATCTCAATCTTTTCAATAGATACCCTTGTGCAGATGGGTTTGGTAGATACTTGCTTCCTACATCAAGGTTGCAGTTAGGGGTATATGTGGGAGTGCATGTCGTTGGTAGTTCCAAAGATTTATACCCTAAACCTGTCTTGGTTTGATACAACCTTTGGGAGTTTTTGGTGAAAACAAGTAATTTTTTGAACTTTTTAGTTTGAATATTATATTTATCATCATATGTTTTAGCTATGGCTAAATAACATTATGCCGATTTTATTTTGCTAAGGATGTCATTAATTTAGGTCTCAAGGTTTGTTTATTGATGTTTTAATTATGAAACAATATTTTCTATCTCTATTATCTTTTCCTTTTTTAGCTTGATCATCTTTCTTAAAGTAAGGTTTAAGAAGATTGATTGATTCAACATCATTCACGAGATCTAAATAGTGATTTCTATACGAGTTGACCTTAGCTATGCATTCAAGTGTACAGTAGGGTTCAGAAGTTACATGAGATAAAGAGGTTGAGCTTTCAGCCATCAATTTGTTAATGGGTGTAACATATTCCACTTGGAAGCTCCAGTCAAGCACCTCTTCTCCTGAGGCTATAGATGTTGTATTCCTTTGGCTGAATGAAGTGGAAGGACCTTAATAATTTCAGTATTATTATGGGTTAGATGAACTTGGAGGAGATGGGTTTGACTTTGGTGTTGTGCATTCCTTGGCAAAATGTCCCAGCTAGTTGCAGTTGAAATATTTTACCTTTCATTTATGAAATTCGAATCCTGATCTTCTTTACTTTAGGAATTTTCTTCTAGTTCTCTATTAAAACGGCATGGCCCTAAAGGATGTCATGGCTATCTGGTAGTTGATATTCATTTCTTATATGTCATATAGATAAATCTATCCTAAAAGAGAGTTGAAAGAAGTTGGCTTGGTCACTGACAAAGGAAGAATTTGATGGGTATGATTGTGAAAAGAGTCGTAAAGCTGGCTGATTCCATCTGCTGAATGATATGTGATTAAGATTCAGCAGTTAGAGATTTACGGTAGGTGATTATTTGTACTTGATGAGTCACCATAGGAGTTTGATAGACTTGGTAATGTGAGTGATAGTGAACTGCTCATGAATGGGGGGGCATGAGATCTTATGATTTTAAGAGGTTTGAAGATCCGGCTAATGATCCTTCATCTCCATCCATCTCCATTTGATAACTCTTAGGATGTCATATAACTCCTTAAGAGTCATAGTTTAGGTTTTAAGTTTCTTTGATAGACACAGTGCAAATTGTCCATGTCTTTGGTAAGGATCTTAAGAACTTTAAAATAACATCATTGTTCTCTATCATCACTCCTGCTTCATTCAGAGAGTCTAGAAGTTTAACATATCTAATATATGTATCAGTCATGGTTTCTTCCCTAGTGAAACCAAATTTTTCAAACTTCTGTTTCAAGGTATCTCTCTTATTTTTTTTCATATTCTCCGTTCATTCAAATCTGGCCTTCAAAGCTTCCCATATATTTTGAGCAGTTATGAATTTCTTGAGGCCATGCAAGATGATGTTGGGTATGTTCATTTAGATTAGCAAGACCCTTTGAATCCACATCCACCTTCTTTAGATCTTCATCTGGGTACTTTATAGGATCTTTGGGAATCATTACTCCTCCTACATTGGCAGCTTGGACCATAGTGACATATGGTCCATTCAAAATAGAGAGCTATAATCTTATGTCTTGATTCCTTATGAAATCATCCATTTTGATTTTATAGGAAACATAGTCATTTGGTGTAAACATGGGAGGTTTGGTCTAAATTCCATTCTCCAAATCATGTTTATTAGAAATGGCTACAAAAGTCATTTTGAGAATGTACAGAGGTATAATGAAAGTGTATTGTTTGATAATGTGATTAAAAGAAGAAACAAGTGATTTTTTGAAAAATAACTTCAAGCAAATCAAGAGCCAAAGCTCTGATACCACTTGTTGGATTGGGTCTTGTTAAGATTAACAAGAAGTTCTTTTTAGATCAGCGGATAACATATGCGGAATTTAAGTTAACTGCTTACTATCATAACACAAATACTTTAAGGAAAGATAAATACACAAGAAATTATTTGAAAGTACTTACTTGATTAATATTTTGAGTACAAATAATACAATCGGTAGATACAATCAAGTGGCCTAAAATCTTGCCTCAACTATACAATTGTGAGGCTTTAATACTATGAAATCTAAACAATAAGAATAAATTATTTTATATTCCAAGTCTATAACAAAATAGATAATTTGTGTATCAGAGTTGGCAGCTTCAGTACTATGTTGTCTCAAAATGGTGAAACATAGCAGCCGGTGGCACAAACATTCTTGTTCAAAGTAGCAGTTGATCAGCCGATGATGTAGTAATCTGCTGATCGGTAACAGTCAATCGGCAAATATTCAGAAGATTGTTGATTGGTAGTTGCTCAACATGTGCTGATTGGAAGTGGATTCTACACTTGGCTCAATTTAGTAGTTGGTAGCTAGTGCTAAAATCCTATGTTTTGGTAGTTTCATCCTTAATAGCTCAACACAAACTATGCTTCACAAATGTTGGTTCAGAAGTAATATCCACCTATCATGCAATACCCAACCATTAAGCTATATTGCAGGATTGGTGTTGGTCTCTCAACATAATATTTTCACACAAACTCACTAAATCTCACTCGTGTGATGATACAGATCCTCAAACTAAGTTAATGATAATATACTAAGTTAATGAACACAAGAAATGGTTTTTCAAGATACTTGTATATATTACTTCTCAACTCAGTGTTTAAAAGACTCTTACAAAGCATGCATAATAAGTTACATTGAGAAACTATATATACTACTATCTTTAGTCGGTTATACTTAGAAAACCAGCTAGAACTTACATCTAAACAAATAATACATTGCTAGAAGTAAGGTATCTATGATAAAATACTATCCTAGATTAGGTAGTCATAACATGTCCATGACTTACCTTTTGTTACCTACTAAAGTTGGTAACTGTACTAATTGATAAAAGGTGAACAATGGAATAAAGTATGGTCAACTACATGGGCATGGGAAAACGCCATGCTGTATATAAGAATAAGTCCTTCTGAGGCCAATAATACTTCGAAAGGATCAACTTCTTTTGAATCTTCTGCAAGTCTTCCGGACTTCATTCTTCAGAAGTCTTTGCCTTGGGTCTTTTAATGTTGAATACTTCAGAATGAAAACTACTTAGTCTTGGAAGACTTAGTTTTCCTTCGGAAGCTCTTCATACTTTAGTCTTTGGAAGATCTTCCGTTTGTCTTCGGAAGAGTTGCTTTTGCTTCGGAAGACTTTCTTCAGTTATACTCAAAATCTTCTAAGTGTAGTTTTGGTTGCACCAGCCTCATCTGATCCAACAAACTCCCCCCAGGCTGATGCTACTAAAACTTCACTCTCTTCTTCTTCTCAAAAGTTTGACACCAAAGAAATGAGATATTTGTCAGTTTCCTTATTCTTTCCAGGAGTGGTACTGAGAAGTTTGTACAAGTGATTGGTAGAGAGGAGGTCCAATCTATTGCTATGAATGACATGTACCCTTGTTATGGCCCTTTGAAGAGAGTTAGCTGATGGGAATTATAGTCATATTCTCATCTAACTATAGAATCTGAAGTAGTGCCTTGAATCATTTGCAAGAATGAGCTTCCTTTAGTAGTGGCACCTTCTTCTTCATCCTTTCTCTGCTTCAACTCCTCTTCAGTTCTTGCCTTCTTTGTTAACTTAGCAAGATGAAGACCGCTGACATGATTTCTGATGTGAGCGGCTACTTGGAAGTTTGAGGGATTAGAGAATGTTCTCTTCTAACTCATCAATTCAAATCTGCATAAATGTAGCAGAGATGGTGTGTTAAGTCTGCTGACTTCACCATTCTCTCTTTCCACATCAAAGTTATGAGAAGAGTCATTGAACCTCCACTGGACAATTTCCTTCCTAGGAGTGAGGGGCTTATCTGGTAGTTTATCCCTTTTCTTGGTTTCCAGTAAAGTTACCAATCTTCTTCTCATCTTCTTATTTTCTTCTTTGAGGGAATCAGAGTTTGTAGCCAAGAGTTGAAGAACTTGGTCCAGTGTTCCTCTGGGCAGATCAAGGAAAGAATCTCTTATGAGAGAAAAGGAAGAGCCATCAATGTATCTCAGTGTTATGGACTCTTCCTCATAAGAGATATCGCTCAGGGTTGTGCAGTTGATGAGCTTTCCTTTGATCTCCTTGAACTCTTCTAAGATCAGAGGCTTAGACGGTTGAGAGGATGGCTTGGGTAATGGTTGGGTTTTATGTTGTGTTTTGGGTTTTAGGATGAGTGGTGGTGGTGAATGTTGAGTGGTGGTGGTTGTTGAGTGGCAGTGGATGATGGTGGGATTAAGGCTGATGGTGTAGGTTCAGGGGTATAAGGTTTAGTAGTGGGTTTGGTTTAATGGGGAAGGGAAGATGTGTGGGCTCAGCTTTTGTTGGTTGTGGTTGGGTGTTCGTTTAGATACCATCCTCTGTACACTCTGAGTTTGGTATACCTCTTTCCTTCTTCCTAAACAAATGTCAGCTTTGATATCATTAACATGTCGTTGTAGGGTTTTATTAGACATGGGTCCTACTTGCCTGCCTATGAAGCCGTGGGCCCTGAGATAAGCTTTCATCCAGGCTTTGTCTCCCACCTTCTTCTTAGCCGCAAGTCTGGCCTCCTCCTCCTTCTTCTACTTCTCTTTCACCTTATCTCTTGCAGCCTTCTTCCTCTCCTTCTGGATCTGATCTTGTTCTTTATTAAAAAGGAACAAGATCATCTCATTTTCATAAGGAATCAACTCCTCTTGAGAATAGCCCCTTCAGCATAAGAAGTCTATCCTCTACACCCTTTACCTTTGTTCATCTTCTTCTCTCTTTCTCCTCTTTACTTCCTCTTCGGCCAACCATACTGCTTTCTTCTTCTCCTTTTGTAGTAGAGTTGCCTTCTATAGTTTTATTAACTTATCAACGGGAGTAGGAGCATTTCCTCATTATCCACACCTAGATTGATGAGCCTATCTATCACCTCACTCTTTATTTATTGTTGATAGACTCTTACGCTACTACTGCTGCTGCCATACTGCTTGCAGCTAGTAGCTTCCTAGTGTTAAGTCTATCTTTTCTTTTTAGTCTTTTTAACCTTTCTTCTTCAAGAATCTCTTCAGCAGCCATCTTCCTTTTTCCTTTAAGATCTGAGGAAGATTCGGCCTTTGGAGATTCTGGCTTGGGTAATTCAGGTTGGGGAGAGTGGGGTTGAACTTATGGTGTTGAAGAGAAAGGGATTTTGAGAAATTCATCATTGTTTATATTAAAGGCTAGATCAAGAATAGCCTCTGTGATAAGCAGATCATCAGACATGGATGACAGTTCAATGATCCTTTCTGCAGCTTGAACTTTAGCTTCAGAAGAGATTTGAATATCACTACCTGTCCCAACTGATTCAGTTACTAGGCCGTGAGTCCTTATTTCCCTTTGAAGTCAATCTCAGGTTCAATACAGACCTTAGGTTGGCCAACTTCTTTCTCAGTGGTTGGTGGTGCACTCAACCTTTGAAGTTCTTCAGCTATAAATTATGCTACTACAACATCGGGTGAGGGTTGTTCAAGTGAGGAGCTTATGAGATACTTGGTTAAGAATCTGTGAAGATCAATAAGCATCCTGGGATCCACTTGAACTATAATGGGAGGTGGCTGTGGAAAGATGACTGTGGAGTATTGTGGTGTAGGATAAGTTGAAGATGGAATTGAGATGGCAAGGGTAAGATCCTCATGTGTTTGTCTCTGTACATTCTCCCCCTTTTTGGTAGCATGATCTTGATAAGTAGATGAGCTAGAGGAAGAACTTAAAGAGACTTGAATTGGTACATGCCTAACAGACTTCTCAATCTGTGTCTCAGCTAGTTTGGCCTTGAGATTTTCAATCTTAAGTTCCTGAGTGGAAGACCTGTCTTCCAAAATCCTAACCTTAAATTCTAGGTTTGATATTTTAGAAAGAAGGTACTAAATGGTGAGTTGCAGACTTCCCTGATCTTCTTTAGAAGAATCACGGGGAGATGAGATAACATAACTTGTATAATCATACTCACCCCAGATGTGGTTTCTTGGCGCCCTGGTTTCCCTTGTGAACCGATGTCTCTTTTAGAGATATCAATTGGCAAGGTTGTCGTAGACTCTGTCTTAGCAATGTTACCACTGTCCTTAGAGGTCAATAAGACACTCTCAGTAGTGGTAGCTGAGCCTACATGAGTCCCCTCCACACCTGAGGGACTTACCTCAGTTTGGCTTAACTGATGTAGGCTAGAAATCATAGGTTCCCTGGGACTCAGTTGATCTGGGAGTGGTGTGGTAGATGAATATCATAACCCTGAGGAAACATTAGATCCTCATCAAATTGGGTTAATATGTCATTGAAGGATATAGCAGTTATACCTAATGACCCCGGACCTTAGTCAACATCTAATGGCATTGAGCCAGTAATGTGCGTGTCCCTTTTTGGCTGCTCAGGGAGTGTTGGGACTCACCGTAAGGGATTGAGGCTTGGATAATAGGCTCATCAGGTTGAGACTAAGGAGACTAACACTGATATTAAGGTCAATTATGGAGGATGGTTGGACCTCTGCTGATTTGTTCCACTCTAGCCTTTTTGGCTTGAACAGAGGGGACTTGTTCAATCAGAGTAGACTGAACAAGAGTTTATTTAGGGTGTCTTTGGTAGGTCATTTTGATAGGGTGGGAAGAAGTTATTGGCTGTGAAGTGGTGGTGTCTGGTGTGGGTTCATCGCCTGCTAGGTTTGTAGGGATGTCACCAAGAGCCATTGGCTCAAGCATACTTGGAAGGAGGTCTGTGAGCCTTCCAGTGAAGTTGGAGGATATCTTCTTTAGCATTTTGAAGATACCCTTCCTCATTTGAGGAATGAATAGAATATCTGCATATTCTAGCATTTCCTGATTGAACTTATAGTTGATTATGTGCTGGATATACCTAGGATACACGTAAAATGTGCTCCTAGTGAGATTACCTCTTAAGCTATTCAGCATAAACCTAGAGTAGTTAAATCTGAGGCCTTGTACCAACCCGTGGACTTGGCATCCCAGATCATGAGGGATTTGATCCCAACCCCCTGACTTGTTGGAAAAGCTATGTAGGATGACATGCAGTAAGAATTTTTAGTTGTAGGAAAAGTTAAAAACCGTAGACTGTGGACTTGCTGACGTCTCCTCCATATCACATTTGGGTATGTATGGCTTCCTAGTCTTGTTTGGGGAACTCTGTGAGGGCACCTTCATCATGAAGCTCAAAATGATCCCTGATGGTGGTTTCACCAATGGTAATCTCCTGTCCGCATACTCTTGACCTGATAACTCTTTGACCGTTAAGCATGTCGTTTTGAACATTGGCCCAGAATTTGGCCATGTGGTTTGAGTAAATAGCGGGGTTTACTGTCAGAGCAGTGAAATATGCTGATTGGGTCAGGAATTAGATGATTGGGGCAAAATCGCCATCCATGGAAGAGTCAAGGATGGTGACTTGGTTGTGCTGGGGATTAAAGGCCATTGTTTCGAAGGGGTTTGAGAGTGAGTAATTTGAGAGTGAGTGAAGATGACAATGGAGATTTTAGGGCTTTTATAGTGGTAAAGAAGATAATGAAAGAAGGTCGAAAATATTTAAATGGTGGTGAAGAATCAAACCGATAAGGTGAAAGGATGTTTTTTGTTCCGATTTGATAATGACGGTAAGAAAGACCTTTTGAATATTCTGACAATCATCAATAAAATTTTACTTTTTAAAGAATGGGGCCCAAAGATTTCCGTTACACAGTAAAGTTTTCTTTCGAGAGTAAAATTGCTTCCGAGAGAAAGCCACTTTATCTTCAAAAGCAAATTATATCTTTGAGGACAAATTTTCTTCCAAGGGTAAAGTGTTCTTTGGAGAGAAGAAGTTAGTAGCCTACGAAGGAAACTTGATCTATAATGAAATAATCTTCTGAGGCTAAAAAATTTTCGGAAGAGAATACTTATGCAGAGAAATTTACCTTTGAAAGATGAATAAGGATTTCTTCTGAGGGTAAATTTCTCTTCAGAAGAGAATTTTGGAGAAAACCTTTTGTAACAGGGCTTAGATTGTAAATAGACAACTTAGACATGACATATTTTCAAAAGATTTTCAGAAGAGATTTACTAATCAATGTTGATCATCCCAATAGCCATAATTAAATACTTAAATCTTTGTTCATCAAAGGCTTTGGTGAACAAATCAATATATTGTTCATTTGAATCAACTTTGACTAGATTGATCAAGGTTTTCTCATTTATATCTCAAATGAAATGATACCTGATGTCAATATGTTTTGTCTTGGAGTACTTGACCTGATTTTCTTTGATAGAAATCACAGTCTTATTGTCTATGTGGATAGGAGTCTCTATGAAGTTGAAACCATAGTCTAACATTTGATTCTGAATCTATAGCAGTTGAGCACAGTAGCTTGTAATAGCAATGTATTCAGCTTCAGCAGTTGATGTAGAGACACATGATTGCATCTCGCATTGCCAAGAGATGAACCTTCAACCAAGAAATTGACATCCTCCTGATGTGGAATTCTTGTTAATGTTACAGCCACCGTAATCGTTGTCAGCGTAGCCTAGAAGATTGAAATCATTGTTCTTAGGATATCAAAGGTCCAGTTTAGGAGCTCCTTTATGATATCTAAGAATTCTTTTGACAGGAATTAGGTTCGACACCTTTGGAGTAGCCTGATATCTTGCATAAATGCAAGTTGCAAACATGATATTTGGTCTACTTGCAGTGAGATGCATTAGAGATCCAATAATTGCCCTGTACTGATGCTGGTTAGTGTCCTCCCCCTCAGAATCAGGACAAAGATTGTGATTTCTTTGTATAGGGGTCTTGGTTGGATTACAATCTTTCATCTCAAATCTTTCTAAGATATCTTTGACATACTTAGATTGATTGATGAAGAACCCTTCTTCCATCTGTTTCACTTGAATTCCTAGGAAGAAATCCATCTTTCCCGTAGAACTCATTTCAAATTTTTTCTTCATGATGCTTTCAAAGTCTTCACATATTTGGTTATTAGATGAACCAAATATAATGTCATCAACATAGACTTGTACAAGCAACATGTCCTTCCCAGACTTCTTAATGAACAATGTCTTATCTATGGTGCCTCTATTTTAGCCATTCTTCAGAAAAAACTGAGACAATGTCGCATACCACAGCGTAGGTGCTTGGCGTAACCCATAAAGAGCTTTGTCCAATTTGCACACATAGTTAGGGTGCTGTGGGTCTTCAAATCCAGGTTGTTGACACACATAGACTTCTCTGTCAATATCCCCATACAGAAATGCATATTTCACATCAAGTTGATGGACTGTGAAGTTCTTGGATGCTACAAAAGCAAGAAAGATTTGCACGGCCTCAAGTCTTGCAAGAGGTGCAAAGACATCAGTGTAATCTATCCCTTCCTCCTATGTGTATCCTTGAACTACAAGTCTAGCATTGTTCTTGATGATCAAACCTCTACCATCTTTTTTATTCCTGAATATCCACTTGGTGCCAATAGGGACTTGACCAGGTGGAAATGGACATAGGTTCCATACCTTTTGTCTCTTAAATTGAAGCAAATCCTCTTGCATTGCTTCAACCCAACTATTGTCCTTGAGAGCTTCTTCCACCTTCTTAGGTTCCTTCATGCTGGTTCTTTTTACCTTTTCATCTTTTACTTATCTCAGAATCCTTATTATTAGAACTACGTTTTGATTCAATTTCCTTTCATTTTGATCGGAATAGATTTTCTCTTTATTGTGTAGTTTCTATTCTAAGGCTTCTATGAGTTTTGGGATTGCATCTACAATCACTTCGTAAATCATGCCCTATATGTTTGGGTTCAAATTGGGTGTTTCTTGGTTATTAAGATGCTTTTTTACTTGTCGCGGGTGTTTATCAATGGTCCACCCATTCTTTAAGATATACTATATTAGAACATATAAAAGTTTGATAAAGGGTTCATTTATGTGACAAGCAGAAAATTTCCATTCGTCTTTTACCAGAATTAGCTATAATTTGGGACAATAAATCATTCAATAAAGGGATGATGTAACACTAGGCAATTTCATGTCACTTTTTGATCAACAATAATATTATTTTTTGGATCGCACACGTTTTTGTCATTGAACTTGTGTGATTTCTAAAAATAGTTTTCAAACAGTCATAATTGGTGTGAAATTATATGTTATATTATTATTTGATTAAATTTTTAGCTTAGTTGTAAAAATTATGAATTTTCTAGCATATACGCACTTCGTGTATTTTCGGCTTTTAAAGCCTAACTGTTTTGAAAATGACTTTAAACTAGGAAAATAAATACTATTTCAAGTTAGTAATGTTCAATTGATTTTATTTGATCAATTGGTGGTATCGTTTTAGAAAAAGTCCAATCACATAGCATTAAATGGATTTATGAAATGACGAATGGCCTTTCTAGTAAAAAAGAATAAAACCCAACCTTCCAACCCTAATCCCCTGTTTCAGTCAGCCCCTCCCTTGCCCCCTTTCACACCTTGCAAAGCACACACACAAAGCACACATTCTTTGATCATATTCTCGCATATTGGATGTGGTTTCCATCGTTTCATGCATCTAACGCATAATTGTGATCATCATCTAAGCATTTCTAGTAAGTTTTTATGTTTGATTTTATATTTCTAGTAAGCTTGAAATTGATTGAAATTTGATGATTGATTATGTGTTAGTATTTAATACTATGATGTTTGTACGGATTAGTTTTCTGAAATTGTATCATTTAGGTCAAAAAACAAAACTTTCTTATAAAGGAAACTTTATATTGTGGTTTCTGTAGAACTGGTATGAATGTGATGAAATTGAATTAAATTGATGATTCTACGATGTTAGTTGATGCTAGTAGCTGAAAATTCATGTTTTGAGCTTTTAAGTTCGGCTTGATTGTCGGGTACATTCTGTTAAAGGAAATTTTTTGGGTATTTTGGTTTATATATGATGTTCTATACATGTTTGATGAGTTGTGTTGATTGTATTATGATATTTAGGACCTAAGAATGTATTGTGAATCATTGAATTATGAAAAATGCTTAGTGTGAACATACTAGTTATTTATGAAATATTTTATGACATGATGTGATATATGTTGAGAATGCTATGGGTAGAACTTGATATGATAATTTGATTGATGTTAGAATGACCATCGGAACATGTTGGAAGATTTTAATTAAATTTGTGCAACTTATGTTCTTGTTTATCTAAATTAGACATGATGATGTTTTAGGTTATTTTATTGTTATATGGGTAATTGTTAGATGAAAAATGTGCATAATTGGAATGCTTTATAATATGCTTCACGATTTTAAAAATGGATTACACACGTGTAACGATTTCATACTTTCCAAAATAGAAACTTTTAAAAAATAGATTTTTGACATGAAACATTATGTGAATTATTTGAGCATGACTAAACAAATTTTTACTTATTTGAGTCTGCAGGACCGGGTGAAGGGTTATACACTTTACAACACAACAACACAAAGAGGAAAGTGTGGAAAAACACTTAATAATTCAAATGGGGAACTAGGAAAATCAGTTTAGAGAACTAAGAAACACAAGTATAAATGAGATAGAAACTAGAACAACACTCAATCAGTTGGTTTTCAAGGTTTATGTATATTGATCTATAGTTCCTTACAATTGGTTTACAAAGTTCTACAAATAAGTTACAAGGACCAGAAATACTTATACTACAACCTACAGCCGGCCATACTTTGAAGGCCAGCTGGATACATGATCTAGACAACAAAATCCATGTAGAGTCAAAAGGCAGATTGCCTTTTTACTAGTGACTATGACATGCCATAGCTCACATCCTAATATATTACATAAAGGATAAAGTACATAAAGTGGAAAGTTACAGACTTAAGACCTCAATGTGCAGTTTACCAAAAGCATGGACCTTTTCACTAACTCATGAAAGGTTGGTGACTTATCAGAGTGGTAGCGGAAAGTTGTTCAGCTTTAGGTAAAAAGTACATCAGATAAAGCATGTAATATAAAAGTCTTTGGAAGAAATCTGTCTTCAATAGTTGTCTTCAGAAGACTTTGTCCTTGAAGCTTCGGAAGACTTCATCTTTTGGCTTCCGAAGATATTGGTCTTGGCTTCAGAAGATTTCACACTTAGAATAATTTCTAAGGCGGTGTGAAACTTCCAAAGCATTCCACTTCAATACACTTGTGCATGCATGTAGGAGAGACTTTGAGTGTTTGGGTTGCATCAGCCTTACTAATATCCTTACAAACTCCCCCTAGGCTGATGCTACCAAAACACTTGAAGACTTCAGATGTTGATAGTCCTTATTATGATGATGACCATCCCTTTCTTCATGAGATGATCAGGATCACTCAGACTCTCATAGTATCTTCTCATGTCAAAGAGATCATGCAGAGGTAGATTGGACATATCCTGCCATGTGTAGACATGTTCAACACCTTGATCTCTTATGACATGCCATCTTTTTGGATTTGTGGTGTATGTCCAAGATAAGATGGGTCTTCCTGATGCCAGAGGAGATGCTTGAATTGGAGTTGGTGGGGCATCCTCCTGTTGCACACAGGATGTTCTGACTCATCCTGAGGTTTGGAGGTGGATGTTTCCTTCTTCTTCTTCTTTGACTTTGGTTTGGAAACCATCCTTTTCCTCCTCTTTGAACTTTTAACTGAGAAGACTGGCCTGCAGCACCTGATGATCTTCTTTGTCTTTTTCAGTTAGGTCTTCCTCTCTCACAGGTTCAGATTGAGAGGGGACAGATCCCTGCTGTGGATCAGAAGTGGAAGCTTGCTGAGGTTCAGCAGGAGGTTCAGGTTGTGTTGTCTTAGGCGTTTCAACCTTAATCTCCACTTCCTGAGGGACCTGACTTGGTGGGGAGTGTAAGTCAACAAGTTCACCTCGTTGGATCTTCTACTTGATTACTCTGATGTGCTCATCCATGGTGGATAGAGATATGGGACCAAGTCTCCTTCCGGAGAATCCATACAGCTTTAAGAAGCTCATCATCTTCTGCCTATCAGCAGACTTTTTTAAGTTTTTATGGGTTATGGCTCTTGATTTTGCAGCTTCTTCCCTTAACTTCCTTTTGGTGATCTTTCTTTCTTTGGCTACATCAAGTTCAAGTTGTTTGAGGTACTCAAACTCAATGTCATCAAAGGGTAAGGGAAGAAGTGTATCAGCTTAATAAAGGCCTGTGGCACTCAGGTAGTTGATCATATTGATCTTATCCTTCTCTTTGTCTACCTGAGGTTCTTGTGGTACCACATCCTCTTGTTCATGAGTTTCTTGAACTGGTGAGAGAGTAGGCATATGCTTATAGAGTATCTTCTGTCTTCTTTCTGCTTTGATTTTTAGAAGTAGCTCTGCATCCTCTTCTTCTTTTCTCTCTTTTGATAGTTCCATGTCAGCCAGTTCATTTAACTCATCTAAGGGGAGAGCAATGATATTATCTATATCATAGTTCCTGGTCTACAATTAGTTGATCCTGACTGCCCTTAACTCATCATCCTAAGCATTTGGTCTGGGAGCAGCCCTGATAGCACTTTCCATGAGTCTTGCAGACCCAGTAGAGGAACTTTTTCCCCTTAGCTTCCTTTTCCTCTCTCTCTCTCC
Source organism: Flaveria linearis (assembly GCA_024085815.1). NCBI lineage: Eukaryota > Viridiplantae > Streptophyta > Magnoliopsida > Asterales > Asteraceae > Flaveria > Flaveria linearis. Next base: position 64,968,557 of record CM044001.1, on the reverse strand, counting down.
TCCTCCTCAATCTCCTCAGAAGTTAATTTCCTTTTCCCTTTGTCACTCACAGACCTTTGTGACTCAGGGTGGAGAGAGCTTTGGCCTTCATTGCTTGGTGTAGCTTCCAAGCTCTGGCCAGAGAGAGGTTGAGATGCACCTTCACCAGTAGGTGTCTCAATGAAGGTTTGAACCTCTACAGTAGTTGGTTGTGAGATAGGGCTCTCAAGTTCTACCACTGGGCCTTCAGTCAAGGTTTTCCCTTTGAAGCTAATCTCAGGGTCTACCTCAACATCCAGTTCGCCGATGGTATTACCTGATTGCCTTTGTCTTCTTCCAAGGCTAAACTCTACGGTGTTCCTATCTTCAACTCTTTGAAGAATAAGAGTTCTTCTGCCAGTATCATACCTCCACCCAAAAATGTGACTTAAAGTTGGTGGGGATGATAAAACTCTTGGGATGTCTTTCTCAAATACACTCCTAATGACTGAGTCTATACTATCCACATCAATGTGAACTTGAGAAAGTTGCTGAGTATGCACAACTGCAAGGGAGGATGGTGAGTCCTCAATGTCCATACTCCCTGAGGAACTCTTAGGTTCTTTGATTATAATGACTTCCTCCCTCTTTTTGGTAGCATCACCCTCTTGCATAGGTAAGCTAGGAGTTAGGTCAATTACATCCACAAGTTCTTGTGTTCCTGGTTGAAATCCTCTTAAGTGTCTCCCGTCTAGTTTTTCCATGAGATGAGATATCTCAAGTTGCTGATCATTGACCCTGTGTTGGAAGGTAGTCACTTGAGATTCAAGATGACTAACCTTGGAGACTAAATAGGTGTACGTTTTTGACAGTTTTTGCACCTTTAGTCTCAGATTCCCCTCATCTTCATCAGAAGAATCACTAGGACCAAGGTCCTCTTCCTCATCACCAGCATGGTGTTCTTGGCTGCTGGATTTCCCCTGTCCAGTGACAGCTTTAGTTGAAGTGTCAATGGGCTGAGTTGCCGTGGTTGAGGTCTGAATGATGTAATCACTTGCTAAAGTGAGAGCCTCTTCCATATGGATATCCTGAACAGGTTCAGAAGTATCCACCTCAGTGATAGGTGACTGATGTGGGCTAGACCCAGGTGACTCAGGAGCACTCATCTCCCTTAGAGGAGTGGTCTGGTAGGGAGACTCATGGTACTCACTGACACCTAAGTCTTTATCAGTATAGAAGTCAAGGTTGGGAATTGGTTGGTTTAAGTCTAAAGGCTGGGGATAGTAGTTGTCCCCTGAAGGTTGTTCACTTGAGTGTTGAGACTCAGAGTGAAGGCTTAAGGCTGTTGTGCTGGTGAGCTCATCAGGCTGAGCATGAGGAACCTCAGCACTGATCCTTGAAGTAATGGGAGTGGTTTGCTCCTCAAGGGAAGTGAGAGCTCCAGTGTCCACTTCCTCCTGTATAGGTGAGTATATAGGGGCCTGCACAGACTCAATAGCTTGTGCAGGGGTTTGTTTGTGTTTTCCTTGGTAGGTGAGGGTGATTTGTGGTTGTTTTGGTGGTTGGGGTGTAGAAGGTGTGGGTTCAACACTAGCTTGTATTGCTAGGTTCTCACCTTAAGCAATGAGCTCTAACATTTTTGTGACAAGGGCTGTTTCTACCCCTGAGAAGCCAATAGTTGGCTTTATCAAGATTTTAAAGATGTCGGGCTTCATCTGTCCCAATTTAAGAATATTACATGTTTTCCTCAACTGTGAGCCCAGTTCACAGTTGAGAATGTATTAAACATGTCTAAGAAACATGTAATACTCTAAGGAGTCTAAGTTTGCTATCAGGTTTGTATAAACAAATTGAGAGTACCTGAAGTTGACCCCTTGAACCATTCCATGCACTATGAATGAGAGATCTTCAGGAATCTGGTCCCATCCTCCATACTTGGACAAGCTGTGGATGATCACATGAAGTAAGTACTTCCACTTAGACGAGACCTTCCCTTTCCTGAAGGTCTTTACAGAGAAATCTCCTTCATATCCGATCTGCTCAAAGGAATGATTTATAGCTTCCTTTGGAAAGAACACCTCACTTCTTCATCACCAAGCTGAAGATGAGTGTTGATGATGGCCGGAGTGATGAAGATTGTTCTCCCCTGCACTGTGACAGACAGTGCCTTTTCCCCATCCATAATGACCTCTTGGTAGGTCTTCCAGAACTCAAGCAAATAATCCTCATAGAGAGGAGGATCAATGGTAAGGGAGGTGAAGTAGTTAGACAAAGCCAAGAATTGGCATACCTCTGAGAAATGTGGATCTTTCTTAGAGTTTAACAGTGCAACCTGATTGTGTTGCCTGTGTAACTGCATAGAAAAATCAGGGTCATTCCGTCTGTCAAGGTTGGCCATTTCGAGTAAGCTTAAAGGTGAAGGAAGGATGAACAAAGGCGATTTCAGAGAGAAATCTAGAATTTGGGTTTGGAGAGAAGATGAAGATGATAAAAAGAGGGGTGAACCGACAGGGTTTATGTGTGAAAAGGATTTGAAACAAAGTTAATGAAAGAGGATAAACTTTGAAATCCGGAAGGCGGTCCCACCTCTGAAAAAGTAGTTTGCTTTTTGCTCAAAAAGTGATTTTCTTGGAAATCGAAAATCTTCCGAAGGTAAATTGTCTTCGGAAGTTTTAATAAAAAGCTTCCAAAGCCAAAATGACTTTGGAAGAATTTTTCAAAGAGTTTTGACAAATTTTCTTCGGAAGAGAATTTTAAACTTGGATGCTTTGTTCAACGAAACAAAGCTTCCGAGAGTTAATTTCCTTCGGAAGAAAAATGGTCCTTAAAAACATATAAGTGCCTAAGAGATTTTTAAGCTTCGGAAGATATTTCAGAAATTTCTTCTGAATGCAAATTTTGCTTAGACAGTTATTTGTCTTGAAGTTATTTTTTCTTCCGAAGATAAAATCATATCTTCCGAAGGATCAAGATTTGTCAAAAATCAAAGAAAAACTTTTCAAAAAGTTTTCATCCATAGAAAACATGAGCTTATGAAGGTGATAGACTAGACAACTTAGGACACATAGATTTTAAGAAATAAATGAATTAGTTTTAAGAAAAAGCTACTCAAATTTAATCATCCCAATAGTTGATATAAGATACTTAAATCTCTTTTCATCAAAGGCTTTTGTGAACAGATCAGCATATTGTCCATTTGTGTTAACTTTAACTAGTTTAATTAATCCCTTTTCATAATTATCTCTCATTAAATGATACCTGATATTTATGTGTTTTGTCCTTGAGTGCTGCACAGGTTTCTCTAAAATAGAGATAGCACTGTTGTTGTCTATGTGAATAGGAGTGTCCTTGAAGTTTAAACCATAGTCAAGCATCTGATTTTGAATCCAAAGAACTTGAGCACAGCATCTTGCAGCAGTAATGTATTCAGCTTCAGCAGTTAATGCAGAGACACAGGATTGTTTCTTGCATTACCATGAGACAACCCTTCCACCAAGGAACTGAAATCCCCCAGATGTAGACTTTGAAGTCATATTACAACCACCATAATCACTATCTGTATATGCATACAGATTGAAGTCAGAATTCTTGGGATACCAAAGACCAAGTGTTGAGGCACCTTTGAGGTATCTTAGAATTCTCTTGATGGTGATGAGGTGAGACATCTTAGGGTTGGCTTGATATCTTGCATAAATACATGTGGCAAACATGATATCAGGCCTGCTAGCTGTAAGATACATAAGAGATCCAATCATAGCCCTATAAAGGTGTTCATCCACACACTCCCCCTCAAGATCAGGCCTAAGAGAGTGGTTTCTTGCTATGGGTGTCTTAGCAATCTTATAATCAGTCATGTTGAATCTTTTGAGCATGTCCTAAACATACTTTGACTGACTTATGAAGATTCCATCTTCAACTTGCTTCACTTGAATTCCCAGAAAGAAATTGAGTTCCCCCATGGCACTCATTTCAAATCTATCCTTCATTAGCTTCTCGAAGTCTTTACAGAGCCTTGGATTAGTTGAACCAAAGATGATGTCATCTACATACACTTGAACTAGCAGTAAGTCATTTCCCTGTCCTTTGATGAAGAGAGTTCCATCTATAGTACCCCTTCTGTATCCATGCTTGTAGAGATACTGAGATAGAGTCTCATACCACTTTCTTGGTGCTTGGTGTAGCCCAAAGAGAGCCTTAAACTTGCAGACATAATCAGGATGATCAGGATTTGCAAAACCAGGTGGTTGTTTGACATACACCTCTTCATCAATCACCCCATACAGAAAAGCACACTTGACATCAAGTTGATAGAACTTGAAGTTCTTGGACGCAACAAATACCAAGAATATCCTAACCGCTTCTAGTCTTGCTACAGAAGCAAAGACATCAGTGTAGTCAATTCCTTCTTCTTGTGTGTATCCTTGAACAACTAGTCTAGCTTTGTTTTTTATGACAATACCTTTATCATCTTTCTTATTCCTAGATACCCATTTGGTTCCTATAGTGGTCTTCCCATGAGGAAGAGGACATAGTTTCCAAACCTTCTGTCTTTTGAATTGAAGCAGCTCCTCTTGCATGGGTTCAATCCACCTTCCATCCTTCAGAGCCTCATCAACTTTCTTGGGCTCTATCTGAGACAAGAGACAAGAGTGAAGACAATTATTTGCTTCATGGGTTTGTCCACTTGTTCTTACCCCAGTGTCAACATCTCCAATGATGTTTGTGGTAGGATGAGACTTGTGGATCCTTAGCTGAGGGATCACAGCAAGTTGCTGAGAGAGATCTAAATTAGAGAAATTTAGATCTGGCATAGATGCTTCTTCCACCACTTCAACACACTTATCGAGAGAAACTTGATCCAATGAGTGTGTGACATCATTGATATGTTCATCTATGGAGTGGTTATCAGCATCAAGAAATTCTTGATCACTGTCACCACCACCATCATTTTCTTCTACATTTGAAGTTTCTTTGTTTGTTTGTTGAGCCTCTGAGCTGGAACTTGAAGGCATCTCAGATGTATCAGCTGAATTTATCATTGTTTTGCTTACAGAAACTTCATTTACTGAAGTAGTTACAACTAGAGCTGAAGATGTGTAACTTGAAGGTCTTCTTAGATCAAATCTTGGATCAGGATCACCTGGAGGTAAAATGTTTGTAGACCCTGAAACATTCTCACAAGATTTGTTAAAATAGTTGATAACTAAATCAAGATCAAATAGCCAATCCGGACCAGAACCTTTCACACTGGGAGTGTGCTCATTGAAAGTCACATTGGCTGACTCCTCAACTACTCTAGTTCTAAGATTGTATACTCTATAAGCTTTAGCTTGAGAAGAGTATCCAATAAGGTGTCCATCGTCTGATTTCTCAGCAAACTTGGCAATTTGATCTTTGGTGTTCAAGATGCTGCATGGACATCCAAATGACCTAAGAAAACCAATGAAAGGTTTTCTCTTATGCCAAAGTTCATAAGGAGTCTTACCATGATTCTTAACCACTAAAACTTTGTTCTGCACATAGCAGGCAGTGTTGACTGCCTCTTCCCAGAAGGTGATGAGCAGTTTAGAGTCAAACAACATAGTTCTTGCAGCCTCAATCAGTGTCCTGTTTCTCCTCTCAGCAACACCATTTTGTTGAGGAGTACTGGGAGCACTATATTATCTTGTAATACCCTTTTCATCACAAAATGTGTCAAGGATTTGGTTCTTAAATTCAGTTCCTTGATCATATCTTATGGTTTTGACCTTGTGATCATATTAATTCTCAATTCTTAAGTTGAAATTCTTCAGAGTCTCAGGGGTCTTATCCTCAGTTCTAAGAAAGAAGACTCAAGTGAATCTTGTAAAGTCATCTGTGATCACCAGACAGTAAGAGGTCCTTCCTAGACTCATTACACTGGTTGGGCCAAAGAGATCCATATGTAACAAGTGTAGGGGTGTAGTGATGGAGTTTTTTTCCTTAGGCTTGTGAGATACCTTATGTTGCTTCCCTTTCAGGCATGCAACATAATGGTCATCACTTGTAAACTCTTTCTTTGGCATTCCAGTTACCAAATCATTCTTAATCAACTTATTCATGTTTTTAAAGTTTACATGGCACATTCTTTTATGCCAGAGAAAAGATTCATCACTATTGGCTTTAGATAGAAAGCATGAAACTTCTCATGAGGGAGATGTTTCGTGCAAGTCCATCTTATACATGTTCCCTCTCTGGGGGCTCTAAGCAGGATATGCTCATGAGGAATAATCACCTCGGGCTTGAGAACAATGCACTCATGCTCAGTAAAGAGCATGTTATGACTCTGATCACAAAATTGGGATACACTAAGATGATTGTACCCAAGCTCCTTGACAAAGTTTACCTTCTTAATGCTGAGCTTACCATTTGTGACTTTGCCCCGTCCAGAAATGTAACCTCCTTCATCTCCTCCAAAAGCAATTGGTCCTCCATCAATCCTTTCAACATTCTAGAGTAGTGACCTATTGCCTGTCATGTGCCTGGAACAGTCACTATCAATGATCCAGACATTTTTGTTTGTCTTGAGCTGTTCCTGCACAAAGAGAATGATTAGTTACATTTGGAGACCTAAGTCTTATTGGTCTTAGGCACATCAAAGGAAGTAGAAGGTAATGAAACAGTAATAAATCCTATAGTTGTGCTTTGAGGATCTCTTATTGTTGTTGATGGAGAATTTTCAGTCACTTGGTCTTTCATTGACTTCCACACCACCTTTGGAAGTTTGGACTTGACCTTCAACACTTCAGAAGCTTTTGACACTTCAGAAGTTTTGATGACTGTACCTTCAGAAGATCCTGCTAACACTGCAACAAACTTCAGTGCTTCAGAAGTATTCCTTTCTTCCGAGACCAAATTTTCTTCCGAAGGCAATTTTCCACTTGCCTTCTTCTTTCCTTTGGAGCTTTTGAAGGAAACAGATTTTCCTTCCGAAGCTGAATTCTTCTTAGATCTCTTGGGAGTCTCTTTCTTGGTCACAAGAAGAGTACCTCTTAGATTATATGGAAAATCCTTAGCAAGATAAGAAGTACTCTTACACATAACACATTTCATCTTTTTCTTCCCAAGAGTTTTCTTCTGAGAACAAGGCTGATTTTGATCACATCCCTTCTCCACCTTCATCTTTGCAGATGCTGAGACAGTTCCTTTAGGCTGAGGACTGTTCTTGGAGTTGGATGGTTCAGGCTATGTAGCAGTGGTACATAACGGATCAACCTTCTTCTTGATGCTAAGATGATTTGAACATGAACCAGAACTCTTGGTAGAAGAGTTGAGATTGATGTCTTCAGTCTTAACCGTGTCAAACCCTACATAAATAAAGACTTGTTTCTGCTTAGAGTTGAAAGTGGTCTTGATCTATTGAGCCCTCCTAGCCTTTCTCTTGCTCTTTCTAATCAAGTTCTTCCTCATAGACTTGGTCATCCCAGGCTTCCTGCTCTCCTCAGAAGGATAGTGACCCTTCTTAGAATCCTCCTCTTCACTCTTCTCAAAGGAATTCTGCACTACCACTTCTTCATCCTCTTCACTCAAGGGGTTTATGTAAGGAAGCTCATCTTTACAAGTTCCACACCTAATCTTACAGACAAGATTATGTGTGGAAGAGCTATCTTACTAGATCCCAGTCCCTGCTTATTTTGATAACAAACTTTTTCATGCAAGGATGAGGATATGATGTTCTTGAAGGTCTCTTCTTCAAGAACACATTTCTCTACCCTGGCTTTGCTGATCACAAGCTCAGCTTGGCATTCAGTTAACATAGTTATGAGATCCATGATCTGAGTTCTACAATTTGTATGCGCATATTTTAAAACTAAAATGGTTTTCTCTAAGTCCTCTATCTTTAACTTATAATCATTTTCAGTCTTTCTAAAATCAGATTTCAAGATGTTTAAGGACTCAAGATCAGATCTCATCTCTAAGTTATAGGACCTGTATCTATTGACTTTAGCAATACATTCAGGAGTACAAAGATGTTACAATACCTTGGTTTCATCATGGTCAGCCATTAATTATTGGTTTGGAGATGCATCTTCCACCTGAAAGCTCCAGTCAAAGCCTCCTTCTTTAATAGCAACTGCAGCTTGCTGCTTTGGCTTCTCATTCTGGGTAGCTTTATCAATGTAGTTTGGTCTGGATTATGCTTGTTCACCATTTATTCTTGGTGCCTTACACTCCCTAGCAAAGTGACCCATCAAGTTATAGTTGTAACACTTAACTTTGCTTTTATCCAACCAAATTTTCCAATGGCTGTATTGCTGGGAAACTTCCTTCCTGTCCTCTTGTAGAACCTCTTGGCTCTGTGAGTGAGAAGAGCCATTTGCTGGACTATCTCCGTGTACTCCAGGTCATCTGGATGGATATAGTCCAGGTCTTCAAGGGTGAATAGGAAGCTGCCATAACTTTCATCAGAAGACAAAAAGGCTTGAGAAGAACTTGTCTCTTGGAATGGGCTTCCTTGAGTATAGTTCTCCCTTGGTGTCTCCAGGAAGGTGATGAAAGGACCCTTTTATGAGATGTCAGGGTAGCATATGAGATGATGTTGAGGTTCTATGCTATCCCTTTCAGTCACATGAAGGGCTAAACCCATTTGATTGCTGGAGTTACTAGATGAACCTTGCATGTTCATCTCCATCTGGTATCCACTGAGAATGCCATACAACTCTGTCAGAGTAAGAGTCTTAAGGTTCACAATTCTCTTGATTACAACATAATAATATGTCCATTGCCTAGCAAGAGAGGACATAAACTTCCTTACAATGTCCCTGTTCTCAAGAGTTACTCCAACATCCACTAGGGTATCCACAATCTCAACATACCTGAAGTATTGTTGAGTCATGGTCTCACCTATTTTGAAGGTGAAATTTTCAAAACTGCTGCTTCAGGAGATCCTTCTTATTCTCCTTGGCTTCAGTAGAACCCTTATATATTAGTTTCAATGCATCCCACAACTGCTTAGCTGTTTTGCATTTCATGAAACCTCTGTATACAGAGTTTGGAATAGCAGTGTGAAGTGTTGTCATGGCTTTTTGATCAATTTCTACTCTCTTTCTGTCTTCTTTTGAGTAGTCAGCCACATGCTTGGGGATCATACCACCTCCAGCAGCAGCTGAAGGAGTGCTTGGAGTGTAAGGTCCAGAGACAACAGATTCTCATATTCTTGAGTCTTGACACTTGATGAAACCTTCCATTCTTTAGCACCAACTGTCAAAGTCATCAAGAGTGATCAGTAGGGACTTTGTCATGGTTCAAGTTTCCATATCAGCTTTAGAGATAGCTGCCATTTGAAGGGTTAAGTATTTTTCTGTGTGTGTGTGTGTCACACCCCGAAAATCACAGCGGAAGGTCGCGTGACGTGGTGGTAACGAAAGTTGGAGTTAGTCCAACTTTTATAGTCAAACGTGTTTTGTCAATAACGTCATTTATGTAAAACCATGCATTAGTCAGTCTAAATTCATACTAATTATCAATGATCTCAACATCGTGGAAATTCTTATTGGTTGGAAATACGTTGTCTTTTATTTGATAAAAGATGATTACACGTCAGACCCTCCAAAGACTTATTCCCAGAAATTCTACGCAGAGCTCACCTATAACCCTGAAAAGCATGAAGGGTAATAAAGTCAACATAAAGTTGGTGAGCTTTCGGGGTTTTTCATTCTTGCAAAACATTCATTTTGAAAATAATATGATGAAACAAGGCATAATATATCCCACATACACTAGCTAGGTACTATGATAAATTCAGGTCATAAGTCCATAATCAAACCAAAAAACACGTCGTTGCCTCTCAACAGTCTAGACATATAAACTCCCTCGCCACAACCTGACCAGTGCGACTGGTCGTGAGAGCGGGCCATTCTAACCCGATAGATCTACCAATATACTCTGTGGCCTCACTCCTGAGGTTAATGATTATAGGGGGATTTAGGAGCTCAATGGTGTCTATCCATACCACTGACCCAACTTATACCTTCATAATATATTATCCTGTTTAACCCATCATATATTTTAAAGTATTGTTTCATACTTTTTCCCTAAAACAGTTAAAATAATATTTAAAATGAGGCCGAAGGACTCATCTTGAATGTGTTTAATGAAAAGAACCAACTGCTAGGCCTTTGATAATGATTACCTAATCATGTGCATTATGGTTAATATTTGATTATTTATACTTACGAATGTTTTTCACCCACTTATTTAGTTGTTTAAAATAGTATGTTTTTATTATTCAGAAATGTATACTTTTGTAAATTTTTAGTAAAGACTATTATTTTCCCTTTTGTATACTTTTGTAATCATGTGCGGTGGTTGGAACTGATAAAAGACTATGATTGTGAGATCCATTACCACCCGGGCAAAGCCAATGTAGTGGCCGATGCCCTCAGCCGAAAAGAAAGGCCTGAGCCGATTCGGGTGAAGGCTTATCAGTTGATCATGACCTCCGACGTGATGACACAGGTTAAGGAGTTTCAAGATGAGGCTTTGAGTTCCGGGGGAAAGAAGACGGCCGGAACTGAAGGGCAAAGGGCGAGCGCCAGAGCTTTCACCATGACCAGAGAGGAGGCTAGGACGGACCCCGATGTTGTATCAGGTACGTTCCTAGTAAATCAAACTCTTGCTTCTGTGTTATTTGATTCTGGTGCTAGTAGGAGTTTCATTTCTGCTACTTTCTGTGCTAAATTATCTGCTAGTAGTAAATGCATTGATGAGCCCTTTGATGTAGAAACTGCTATTGGTAAGTCCACTAGAGTTACCGATGTGATAGAGGACTGTGCCATAGAGTTAGAAGGCCATAGGTTTGCTGCTAGATTACATGTGATGCCCCTAGGAGGATTTGATGTAGTGTTAGGTATGGACTGGTTAGCAACCTATGAAGCGAATATCGTGTGCCGAAAGAAGATGATTAGACTGACGGCGACCGACGGAAGTCCGGTGACAATTTATGGCGATCAAGTTATGACGATTCCGAAGGTGATCTCGATGGCGGTGGCGGGAAAGTGTATGAGGCGCGGATGTAGCGCCTACTTATGTTATGTAAAGAATGTAGAGACGCCAACACCACAACTATCTGATGTACCAGTTGTGCGGGACTTTCCGGACGTGTTTCCCGAAGACTTACCGGGATTGCCACCTGACCGAGAGATCGAATTCCAGATCGACCTGATACCGGGTGCCCAACCTGTCGCGAAAGCACCGTATCGCTTGGCTCCGACGGAGATGAAAGAATTGATGGATCAGTTGCAGGAGCTGCTGGATAAGGGGTTTATTCGACCGAGTATCTCACCTTGGGGTGCTCCGGTTCTGTTTGTAAAGAAGAAGGATGGTAGTATGCGGATGTGCATCGACTACCGCGAGCTGAATAAGCTGACGGTAAAGAACAGATACCCCTTACCAAGGATCGATGACTTGTTTGACCAGCTCCAGGGTGCCAGTTGGTTCTCGAGGATAGATCTTCGATCTGGCTACCATCAATTGAAGGTGAAGGAGCAGGACATTCCTAAAACAGCTTTCCGTACGCGTTATGGACATTATGAGTTTCTCGTCATGTCATTTGGTCTAACTAACGCGCCAGCTGCTTTTATGGACTTGATGAACCGAGTGTGTCGGCCAATGTTAGACAAATCAGTGATTGTGTTCATCGATGATATCCTGATTTATTCGAGGAGTGAAGAAGAGCATGCCGGTCATATTCGGGAAGTGTTGGAGACTTTAAGAAGGGAGGAACTGTATGCTAAGTTCTCCAAGTGTGCCTTCTGGTTACGCGAGGTACAATTTCTGGGTCACCTAGTAAATGCAGAAGGAATAATGGTGGACCCAGCAAAGGTTGAGGCTGTGATGCAATGGAAATCACCAAAGACGCCATCCGAGATTCGTAGCTTCTTGGGATTGGCGGGCTATTACAGGAGATTTATTCAAGACTTCTCCAAGATAGCCTTACCTTTGACAAAATTGACCCGAAAGGACGTGAAATTTGTGTGGGGTCGAGAGCAAGAGACCGCCTTTGAGGAGTTGAAGACAAGACTAACACAAGCTCCTGTCTTGACTTTGCCCGAGGGAAATGAAGACTTGGTGGTCTATTCGGATGCATCCTATTTTGGGCTAGGTTGCGTGTTGATGCAACGTGGAAGAGTAATAGCCTATGCATCCCGACAGCTGAAGACCCACGAAGTCAACTATCCCACACACGATCTCGAATTAGCCGCAGTGGTTTTTGCATTGAAGATTTGGCGGCACTATCTATACGGGACGAAGTGCACAATCTTCACTGACCACAAAAGCTTGAAGTATTTCTTCGAGCAGAAGGATCTAAACATGAGGCAGAGGCGGTGGTTGGAACTGATAAAAGACTATGATTGTGAGATCCATTACCACCCGGGCAAAGCCAATGTAGTGGCCGATGCCCTCAGCCGAAAAGAAAGGCCTGAGCCGATTCGGGTGAAGGCTTATCAGTTGATCATGACCTCCGACGTGATGACACAGGTTAAGGAGTTTCAAGATGAGGCTTTGAAGGAAGATCATCTTAACTCCGAAAGGATGAGAGGTCTAGTGACGGAGTTGGGTGAGAACACTCTAGGTGTTAAGACCCGATTTGGGCGAATGTGGATTCCTCGATACGGGAATCTACGTGGTAGAATTATGGACGAGGCCCATAAAACCCGATACTCCATTCACCCCGGTGCTACCAAAATGTACCACGATATGAAGAAAGACTATTGGTGGCCAGGTATGAAACGCGACGTAGTGGAGTACGTAAGTAAGTGCTTAACTTGCTTACAAGTGAAGGCGGAACACCAGAAGCCCTACGGGAAGATCCAACCGTTGGATATACCCGAGTGGAAGTGGGAACACATCACCATGGATTTCATCACGAAGTTACCACGTACCCCAAAAGGGTATCATGCCATATGGGTGATAGTTGACCGCTTGACAAAGAGTGCCCACTTCCTACCGATCCGTGAAACGTATTCATCTGAAAGATTGGCGGATCTGTTTATCAAAGAAATTGTAGCTCGTCATGGGGTGCCGGTGTCTATTGTATCTGATCGCGACACCCGGTTTACCTCCAAGTTTTGGAAGAGATTTCATGATGCGATGGGGACGAGACTACATATTAGCACGGCATATCATCCTCAGACAGACGGTCAGTCTGAGAGGACGATCCAAACACTCGAAGACATGCTTCGGGTGTGCGTGATCGACGTTGGGGGAAGTTGGGACGATCACCTGCCGTTAGCAGAATTCTCGTACAACAATAGTCATCACGCCAGCATTGGCATGCCACCTTACGAGATGCTATACGGTAGGAGGTGTAGGACGCCCGTATGTTGGGGAGACATTGGGCAGAAAGAACTGGGAGGTGTTGAGGTGATTGAAGCAACGACTGAGAAATTAGAAAAGATCAAGGCCTTCATGAAGGCGGCGAAAGATAGGCAAAAGTCGTATGCTGACAAGAGGCGGAGGCCGATAGAGTTCAAGGTTGGTGACCGAGTTATGTTGAAGGTCTCACCTTGGAAAGGAAACATTAGACTCAGAAAACGAGGTAAGCTAAGCCCGAGATACATAGGACCTTTCCGGATTGTCGCACGGGTAGGAGAGGTGGCCTATCGACTTGAATTGCCAGATGAGTTAAGTGGAATTCATCCTACATTCCATGTATCTCATCTAAGGAAGTGCTTAGCTGATGAAGATATGATTGTTCCACTGGAGGACATTGAAGTAGACGAACGGCTCAACTACGTGGAGCAACCAGTGGCAATCATTGATCGTAAAGAAAAGAGGTTGAGGAATAAAGTGGTTCCTCTTGTGCGTGTACAGTGGAAGCACAGGAAGGGATCCGAGTCCACGTGGGAGACTGAAGAAGAAATGAGACAACACTACCCACATCTATTTGAGGAGTAACAGGTTTCGGGGACGAAACCTATATAAGGGGGGTGGACTTGTAACACCCGTATTTTAACAAAGAATAAAAGAAAAAGGAAGAAAAGAATAGAAAAGAAAAACAACTAAAAGGAGGGACTAAAAGTGTCAATTTGACAAACTTTATATTAATTCTTTGTACAAAAGGTGGTATGGCCACCCACGTTGCCTGCATTTCATTTCAATCGATATTTTTAGAGAGAGAAAGTAGCAGGAGCAGAAAACCATCGGAATTTTGAAGAAAGATCCGAGAAATTCGAGGTTTTTGGTAAGAATCCTCTAGTTTTGAAGTTTTAGATAATTCTAGAACCGTATGTGTGCTTATAAGTGTGTCTTGTGTGTTCGGGTGATGTGGTGTGTGTGTTCTAGGTGTTAGAACAAGTTGAGAAGGTTCGGGTGCAGGGTGTAAATTCGAAGAAGACGACTAAGGTGAGTTCTAGACCCCTTTTTACTGGTTTTTAAATGTTTGGGGCTGGAAAATGCATGCAAAAATATATTTTTATAAAATTTGGGTTTGATACCCGTATGATATGAATGTGTGTATGTTTATGTTTATGTTAGATTATGCCTAGAATCATATGTATATGTTTAGAACTAGGCATTATGATGTTTGGGACTTGGATTATGGATTAGACACATGAACAGGTTGTTAATATGTCTGAAATTGGGACTTAGAATAAACAAGAAAAGTTGATGTGTCCAGCAGTGCTCATACGACCAACAGTGGTCGTATGATCAGGATTTTTCTAAGTGTTGATGAGTCTAATAGGACTCATACGACCAACAGTGGTCGTATGAATATGTGAAATTTTCTAAGTCTGAGGCCCAACAGAACTCATACGACCAACAGTGGTCGTATGATGATGATGAAATTTCTAAGTGTGGACTCATACGACCAACAGTGGTCGTATGATCCAAATATGTTTCTAAGTCCAGAGTTGGTATGACCAGCAGTGGTCATACGACCAACAGTGTGGTCGTATGACCAGTTGATAATTCTAAGTGTTAAATGAAAAGTCCAGCAGTGCTCATACGACTAATAGTGCTCATACGACCAGAGGCTTATACGCCCAACAGGGCTAAAACGACTAGAACACTTAGCATTTTTCAGGAATTTCCAGTAAAGTTCGAAGTTCAAGGTTTGACCAGGGTTGACTAGGGTTAATAAATGATGATGTCTCATGCATATTATGATGAGTATGATTAACCCTAATTGTTACTAATATTATTATTAGTATATTACTGTTAACAATATTATTAAAATATTGTTAAGTATAGTATGATGCTAGGAATGTTGATAAATGCATGAAGACGAATGTATGATGATGTTTGAATGTAATAATATCCTTTTCTTAATATTGTTAATATTATGATTAGGAATATTATAAAGAGTATGAATAATATTATTTATAATATTATTTGTATTATTATTATTATCATGCTTAGTAATAATAATACTGTATGTTCTATGTGGAATGATCATGATCAATAATTATTATCATTAATAAAGTGAAAGATTAATGATAAAGAGGAATGGAACGTGAACGAATGAACGAAAGTCTTGCAAGCAAATGAATGGAGGTGCACACCCCTGGCAGGTGTTAGCTCAACTGTGATGCGGGTTCGCTACCCCGAAGGATGCACACAGGATCAATCCTTGAGATTGATATAGAGGTGAGTGACTTGGTGTCACAAAAGACTCACAGGAATGTAGGTCAATCTTCGTGATTGGCTTAGAGGTGAGTGACTTGGTGTCACAAAAGACTCACAGTATATGGGTCAATCTTTGTGATTGGCTCAGAGGTGAGCGACTTGGTGTTGCAAAAGACTCACAGTTTAATTAAAGAGGAATGATAAAAGTACGAATTGAACGATGATGCAGATAATGAAAGTATTACCTATGTGTACGTACGATGTATGATCACTTGTGCCAAATGAGGAATGGTTTTTGAACGAAAAGTAAAGTATTTTAACTATAAAACTAGAACTCACTCAGCAACGCTGACTTTTATGTATTTTCCAGTTGGCAGGTGACAGGTTGCTGAGGATGGCACACAGGGGTGGCTACTTGGCAGGAAGACTGACATCCATTTTGTTTTGACGATACTGTTGTTCTGTAATTCATTCAATCAAATATTTTGTGACTTAGAAACTAGAATGTATTGCTTAGCAACAGTATTTAAAATGAATGAATGTTTTTGTTAAATATAATTCCGCTGCTTAACTTGTAATATGTATGTTTTATGCTGTGAATGACCAACTGTGAGGTGCCCGGGGAGGGGGCCTTACATGTCATAAAACTATAT
Organism: Flaveria linearis; assembly: GCA_024085815.1. NCBI lineage: Eukaryota > Viridiplantae > Streptophyta > Magnoliopsida > Asterales > Asteraceae > Flaveria > Flaveria linearis. The sequence goes on along the minus strand of CM044001.1, from coordinate 64,952,358 downwards.
TTTCCAAACTTATATATATATATATATATATATATATATATATATATATATATATTAGTCTTTATTCATAGTTTAATTAATAGTTTTGTTACTAATAAATTTCTATGCAAAACTCCTATTTACTTTTTATAAAATAATTCTTTTTATAATTATTAAGATTACTTAATTACTAATACATTTATTATTATTATTACTATTTTTACAAAACATAAAACTCATTAATTTGTGGTTATTGTTTAAAATGTATATATATATATATATATATATTATAAATGTAATTAGTCATGAGTTGTTCAAAATATATTTTATGTTTAATAAATATGTACACTATAATTTCTCTTAATCATGAGTTGTCCAACTATAAATTTATTTTATAAGGTTTTGGAGTCGCGTTTGATGTCTTAGTCGTGTTCCTTGGTCATAACGTCCTTTTGGTCTTATATTTGATCATGATTTTTAGTCTTACAAATCTAACTTTTATCTAGTGAAATCTTTTAATATGTCCAAGTATCATACTTCTATTGCACCGTTTCAACTTAGTCATTTTATCATTATTTCATTGTGTTCTCATTGTCACCCAAAGTCTTCAATCTTAGTTTTCATCCTAGATCATCATGTTAACAACAATTTTTCATCCTAATGTTTCTATCAAAGCTATAATCCATCAATCTTCCACCCTATCTCTTCATTCACACATACATACGCTACATATACATATACGCATTCTTACCTTCTAGATCTCCCAAATAATATGGTTTCATCAAACATTATCCTATTCTAAACATATTTTCAGATTTATTCAACTATTTCATACACATTATTAGATCCAAAATTATCAAAACAACAACTTTTGTTAACTTAAAAGTGGGTGAAACTAGGGTTCATCAAGATCTTTATCTTGATCACCCATGCATGAAAAAATGTAAACAATCTAATCAAAATACCTTAAACACAAAAGAACGAATCAATGCATACAATGATAGCACGTTATCTTCAACCTTCGTTTATAACTTCGGGTTCTATTCGAAATTTCAACTAGAATTCTTAGAGAGAATGTAGGTGAGGTAACTAATGGTGGTGATGTTGGTAACGGTTGGTGGTGTTTGTGGCGATGAGGGCGACGGGTGGTGGTGATGGTGGTGATGATGGTGACGGGTGGTGGTATTGGCAACGGTGGTTAATGGTGATGAAGGTGGCGGTCGCGGTCGAGGGGGATGGGGGTGGTGGTCGCGGCAGGCGGTGGCACGGCGGTAGGTGGTGGCGTGGCGGTAGGGGGTGGCCGATGGGGTTGTGGTGGTGTGTTCGTGTGTGTGTGTGGGACAGTGGAAGAGTTGTGAGAATATGAAAGGGTTGTGTGGGGTTTAAGGAGAGATTTGTGGAGATATGGATGATTTGTTGTCATCCATGCATGTCTCCCAAATCACAATTATTATTATTATTAATTTATTATTATTGTAATAATTATTATTATTATTATATACAAATTATTGTTAAATGACTTCAAGATTCGTTAATATATTAACGTAGCGTTTTCCATTTAATCAGATATAATTATTAAATAACCATAGATTTGTTATAACGAATGGTTTCGAGTGTTGACCGGTTTGACCGGGTGTCACAGTCTCCCCCCGTTTAAGAAATTTCGTCCCGAAATTTACGTTGTTGAGCCTGAGCCAATTCTGGTTTGAACAGGTGAGGGTACTTTTGTTGTATTTGATCTTGACGTTCCCAAGTAAATTCAGGTCCTCTTCTAGAGTTCCATCGAATTTTAACTAATTTGATTTGTCTCCGCCTGAGTTCCTAAATTTTCCAATCCAAGACTTCTATCGGCTCCTCGATAAAGTGAAGTTTGTCGTCAATACTAATTTTTTCTGGTGGAATAACTAGGGATTCATCCATCATGCATTTCCTTAACTTAGACACGTGGAAAACATTATGCACATTTCCAAGTTCCTCTTGTAGTTTGAGCCTGTATGCAACCTTCCCAACCCGTTCCATGATTTCAAAGGGTCCTATGTATCGTGGGCTCAACTTCCTTCTTTCGCCAAATCTCACAATGCCCTTCCATGGAGATACCTTCAAGAACACCCTATCACCGATCATAAATTCTAATGGCTTTCTTTGGTTATCTGCGTAGCTCTTTTGCCGACTGTTAGCAACTTCCAGTCTTTTTCTGATCTGAACGATCTTATTTGTTGTCTCTTGTATAATTTATGGTCCTGTTAATTGTCTTTCCCCGATATCTACCCAACATAACGACGAACGACATTTCCTTCCATACAGCGCTTCAAATGGAGCGGCTTTGATGCTAGTGTGATAACTGTTATTGTATGAAATCTCTGCTAATGGTAGATGAGCATCCCAATTTCCGCCAAAATCGATCACGCATGCTCTTAATAAATCTTCCAGAGTCTGGATGGTTCTTTCACTCTGGCCATTCATTTGTGGGTGATAGGTCGTGCTCATATCTAGTCGGGTACCCATGGCTTTATGTAGGGATTGCCAGAATCTCGAGGTAAATCGACTATCCCTATCAGATATGATTGAGATTGGTACACCGTGACGTGACACCACTTCCTTAATTTGCTAATTTGTTCATGCTGTACGTCTCCCTCATGGGTAAGAAGTGTGCGGATTTTGTCAATCGATCGACAATTACCCCGATGGTATCATAACCACTTGTTGTTCTGGGTAACTTTGTCACAAAATCCATGGCAATGCATTCCCATTTCGACTTCAGAATTTCTGGTTGTTGCAGAAGTCCAGATGGTTTTTGATATTCCGCCTTTACCTTGGAGCAGGTCATACATTGGTTAACATAGGAAGCTATGTCTCCTTCCATGTTAGGCCACCAGTAGAATTCCTTCACGTCGTGATACATTTTGTCGATCCCCAGGTGAATTGAGTACCTTGACTTATGTGCTTCACTGAGAATCATTTTGCATAAATCCCCGTACTTCGGGACCCATACTCAATTTACAAAATACATCAACTTATCAGGGTCAGGTGTTAACTCCTTGATCATTCCCCGCAGACCCTCACTTTCTACATTTTCATCCTTCAATGCTTCGATTTGAGCATCGCGAATTTGGTTAGTAAGGTTCGAGTCTATGGTGAGTCCCAACGCTCGTACTCTTAAAGGCTTTTCTCTTTCTTTCCTACTAAGTTCATTTGCCACGACGTTTGCTTTGCCCAGATGATATCGGATATCGCAGTCATAATCGTTTAACAGCTCTACCTAATGGCGTTGCCTCATATTTAAATCCTTCTGATTAAAGATATGTTGCAAACTCTTGTGATCAGTGTATATGATGCATTTGGTCCCATACAAGTAATGTCTCAAAATTTTAAGAGCAAAAACAACAACTCCTAATTCCAGGTCATGGGTAGTGTAATTATTTTCATTCACTTTCAACTATCTTGATGCATATGCAATGACTTTATCTTTCTGCATCAATACACATCCAAGTCCTAATCGTGAGGCATCATAATATACTACAAATCCATCTGTACCTTCTGCTAGGGTCAGTATGGGTGCACTACACAACTTTTGTGTTGGATCATAAGGAAGGCTGGTGCAACCAAAACCATTCACTTAGTCAATTTTGGTGCTACATTCAAAGTCTTCTGAAGCTAAGTATGGGTACTTCCAAATTTTGAAGAGTTCTTCCGAAGACCAGTGAAAGATCAACTTCTGAAGACAAACTTTACTTCCAAAGACAAAGAAGAAGTCCCCAAGCCTTGGAAGAAGCAGTCTTCCGAAGTATAAATGGCTTCGGAAGAAGTTATTCTTCCGAAGCAATTTAACATTCGGAAGACACTGCTATGAACAGTGGACATAAGTATGGTCTCTGACATTCCGTTGCAGACTTCTGATACAGCATGGCTTCTTCCTAAAGAGCCATGTAGTTGACCATACTTTATTCCACTGTTTACCTTTTTATGGTAGTACATGTTACCAATCTTAGTTGATGACAAAAGGTAAGTCAGGGACATGTCCTGACTACTAAATCTCAGATAAAATATCCGAGATACCTTAACCTATAGTCTTGTAGTATAGGCTTTTGGTTATAGGTTTCCAGCTGGTATCAAAGTATATCCGGCTGTAGGTAGTATTATATATGTAGTTCTCATTGTAACTCATAAGATAGAGATTGTGCTTGCAAGAGTCTTGTAATCCTTTGAGTTGAGAAGCAATATATAAAAGTACCTTGAAAATTTACTTCCTGTGTTTATTACTACGTGTTACTTGTTATTGTGATCAACTCTTGTTGGACTCATTCTGAGTGTTGTTTTAGGTGAGTTTGAGAGAAAACCACTTGTTAAGTGACCAATATCGATCCTGCAATTGGTATCAGAGCATTTTAGGCTCTTGATTGCGTGATCTAACCATCCAAATCAACTTGTTTTTCACTCCTCCCTACAACCCACTCACTCAAATGGCCGCTCTCACTAAAGCTGATATGGAAACTGGTACCATGACCAAGTCCCCACTGATCACCCCTGAAGACTTTGACACATGGTGCACAAGAATGGAAGGCTTCATCAAGTGTCAATACTCAAGGATGTGGGACTCCGTTGTTAATGGTCCTTTCATACCAAGCACTACTTCTGCTACTGGTAATCGTATCATTCCAAAAGATGTGGATGATTACTCAGAAGAAGATAGGAAAAGAATAGAGCTTGATCAAAGGGCTATGACTTCTCTTTAAACTGCTCTTCCAAACTCGATCTACAGAGGCTTCAAGAAGTGTAAGATAGCTAAAGATCTATGGGAAGCACTGAAGCTCATGTATGAAGGATCCAAGTAAACTAAAGAGAACAAGAAGGATCTCTTAAAGCAGCAGTTTGAAAACTTCACTTTTAAGGCTGGTGAGACCTTGACTCAACAATACTTCAGGTATGTTGAGATAGTGGATACTCTGGTGGATATTGGAGTAACTCTTGAGAACAGGGACATAGTAAGGAAGTTCATGTCTTCCCTTCCTAATCTATGGACACACTATTATGTTGTGATCAAGAGAACTTCAGACCTTAAGACTCTTACTCTCACAGAGTTGTATGGTATCGTCAGTGCATTCCAGATGGAGATGAACATGCAAAACTCCTCTGGTAACTCCAATAACCAACTGAGTTCAGCCCTTCATGTGGTTGAAAAGGAAAGCATAGAACCACAACATCAGTTGCTATGCTACCCTGACAACTCACAAAATGGACCCTACATTACTCTACCTGAGACTCCAATGTCTCAACAGGCTCAACACAACTCCTTTCAGGATAGTTGTGCCTTTGTCTCCGAAAGTGGACACTCTGGTGATTTTCAATATTGCTTTGATGATCTTGAGTGCTTTAGTCCAGATGATGTAGAGTATGTGGACATTGTCCAACAGATGGCTCTTTTAACTTACAGAGCGAAGAAGTTCTTCAAGAGAACTGGAAGGCAATTCCCTCAAAACCCTGCCAACAGCAAGTTTGGGTTTGACAAGACCAAAGCACAGTGCTACAACTGCAACCAACTGGGTCACTTTGCTAGGGAATGCAAGGCTCCCAAGAACAACCCGGGAACCCCACAGGCCTCCACACATCCCTTAACCTCGAAGTCTGAAGAAAAGACAACTGAAACAGCTGCAATAGCTCAAGATGTTGACTGGAGCTTCATGGTACAGGATGTGACTCCTGCTCAAGCACTCATGGTCGGAACAGATGATGCTCAGGTATATGAACATCTTTGTACTCCAGCTTGTATTACTAAAGTTAAACTTTACAAGGATTACAATATGGAAATCAGATCTGATGTTGAGTCTTTAAATATCTTAAAATCTGATTTTAAAAGAGCTGAATCTGACTATCAAAAGAAAATAGAGGAGTTAGAAAAAACTGTGTGTCTTTTAAAACATGAACAAACCAACTACAAGACTCAAATCAAAGATCTGATATCCAAGCTGTCTGAAGCTCAAGCCTAGCTTGTCACTGCTGAGGCTCAGGCCAGGAAGCAAGCTATTGCTGAGCAAAACTTCCAAGCTATTCTTGCATCATCCTCCCATTCTAAAATGTTTTATCAAAACAAAGGAGGGTTGGGAACCAATGAAATCGCTCCACCACACTCTTATGAGTCTATTAGACAACCTAGATGTGGTACTGAGGAGCAAGAGGTTCCAACTGCTGACACTTATTCACTAGACTTGAAGGATGAGGCAACAATAGTGGCCACCACAGGGAAGAAACAGGTAAATGCACCCATCTCCTGCTGTGAAGATCAAATCCTAACCACCAAGGCAAGAAGAAGCAGAGCTAAAGCTGCTAGAAAGACTTCCAAAAAGGTTGCTAAGTCCAAGCTAAAGGTTGACCCAAAGCAAAAAGGTGTCTTTATCTCAGCTGGATTTCAAGTGTTAGGTATTTCTGATTCAGGAAAGGAGTGTAATACCAGCACTCCTGTCCTATCAAAGGATCAGAAGTTGAAAGGGAAAGTTGCTGATGAAGAAAAGAAGCCCAAGAAACAGCAACCCTTAAATTCCCAAAAGACTAACATCGCATGCATAATGTGTGGTCTACACAACCACATGGCAAAAGATTGTTACTACAATCCAGCAAGCACACATTATGCAAATAATGTTAGAAAAGAATGAGTCAGGGAAGGTTTCACATTTGGACCATTTCAAATGGTCCAAGTGATGAAAAAGGGAAAGTTGGTCTCGGAAGCCAAGTTGCTTTCCGAAGAAAGTACTTCTTCCGAAGGGTAAATGGTTTCAGAAGCTAAAGCTTCACAGGTTCGGAAGAACAAGAAAGCTTCCCTGAAACCAAACCAGAAGAAGACTACTTCGGAAGAAAAGGTGGTGAAGGCTTCTTCCGAAAAGAAAGAAGCTTCGGAAGAAGTCCATGCTGCAAAAGCTTCAACAAGCTATCCTCAAAGATCAACCAAGGGATGGATTGGAAGATCAAGGAAGATGCTGCAGCCTAAACCTCTTCTTCAAAGACCTCTATTGAACCCTAATGCACAAATATTGGTTCAATTATGTCATCATCTTTGGAAGAGCCCAAGACCAGCAAGGCTTGGGCTTCCAAATAAAACTAACAATCTCATCCTATGTGCAGGGACATCCATTTGACAAGAACAACATTGTCTGGATTGTAGATAGTGGATGCTCCAGGCACAAGACAGGGAACAGATCTCTCCTTCAACAATTCTAGAACTATGATGGCGGGCCCGTCCAATTTGGAGGTGAGGCCGGAGGATATATTTCTGGCAGATGAAGTATATCCAATGGTAAGTTAAAGGTAGACAAAGTTCACTTTGTCAAATAGCTTGAACACAACCTGTTAAGTATTTCTCAATTCTGTGATCAAAAGCACCAAATGCTTTTCACAGAATATGAGTGCATTAACCTCAAACTAGGGATGACAATTCCTCCGGAATTGGTGCTTCTTAGATCTCCCAGGAAAGGGGATATGTACAAGCTAGATATGAACAATGATTCTCCTATGGGTGAAGTATCATGCTTTCTTTCCAAAGCTAATAGTGATGAGTCAACACTATGGTATAAATGCATGTGTCATGTGAATTTTAAGACAATGAATATATTGGCTAAAAATAACTTGGTACATGGTTTGCCTAAAAAGGAATTTTTCTGCAAAGATAACAGTGTTGCATGCCTGAAAGGGAAACAACACAGGTCATCTCATAAATCCAAATGTGTGAACTCTATCACTACTCCATTACACTTATTGCACATGGATCTTTTTGGTCCCACAAGTATAATGAGCATTGGAAGGAAATCATACTGCCTTGTGATTGTTAATGATTTTACAAGACTTACATGGGTATTTTTTTTAAGAACTAAAGATGAAACTGCTGAAACATTAAAATCTTTTACTTTTAAAATAAAAAATCAAATTGGTCACAAGGTTAAAATCATTACAAGTGATCAAGGGACTGAGCTTAAGAACTGTGTGCTTGACTCATTCTGTGACCCAAAAGGGATTGCCAGAGAATATAGTGTTCCCAGAACTCCTTAACAAAATGGTGTTGCTGAGAGGAGGAACATGACACTTATTGAGGCTGCTCGAACCATGTTAGCTGATTCAAAACTACCTCTAACATTCTGGGCAGAGGCAGTTAGCACTGCATGCTATGTGCAGAACAGGGTCTTGTAGTTAAGCCCCATGGAAAAACCCCTTATGAGTTATGGAACAAGAGGCCACCGTTCATTGGCTTTCAAAGATCCTTTGGCAGCAGGTGTACCATACTTAACACAAAAGACAACTTAGCAAAGTTTCCTGAGAAGTCAGATAATGCTATCTTTGTTGGATACTCTTCTAGCTCCAAAGCTTATAGAGTATACAACATTAATAATCAACAATTTGAGGAGTCATCCAATATAGTTGTTAATGAGCACACTCCTTGTGTTAAGGGGAATGGACATGATTATATCTTTGACTTAGAATTGTTTTCAAACTATTCTAAACCATCTTATGAGAATGTTTCAGCTAGAACAGGTGCTCAAGGTGATGCTGATACTGATGCTAATCAACTATTTGAGCTACCCATACCTCTTCCAAATTCTCCAGGAGCTGAAAGACAACAAGCTTCAACCATTCACAGATCTGATAGTGTAACTATCTCAAGGACTAGTGAAGCTTCAACAAGTGAATCACTTGATGAACCTCAAAACTCATCAGGTGATCCATTACAACACCAGGTTGAAGGAAGTAGTATTTTGAAGGAACAGGCAACTGTTAATACTACTTCACAGCCAACCATTGATGATGTTTCTCATTCATTCAATCAGTCCCCATTAAATGACCTTGAAACAGCAGCTGGATAGAGTGTTCCAGTTCCTGATCAGAATATGTCCAACTTGGACCTATCTCTGCAACTGGAAGTGATTCCTCGTCTTAGGATTCACAACATTCATCCAACTGAGAACATCATAGGGGATGTCACTGAAGGTGTGAGAACAAGAGGACAGATACATCATGGGAATGTCTGTTTGTACTAATGCTTTCTATCCCAGATGGAACCCAAAAAGGTAGAAGATGCCTTGAAAGATGGTAGCTGGCTTGAATCAATGAAAGAGGAGTTGCTGTAATTCAAGAGACAAAAGGTGTGGAACCTATGTGAGCTACCATCCGGTCAAGTACCAATAGGTACTAAATGGGTTTTCAGAAACAAAAGAGATGATAGAGGCTTGATCATTAAGAACAAAGCAAGACTTGTAGTTCAAGGATACACACAAGAAGAAGGAATTGATTATACTGATGTCTTTGCACCAGTTTCTAGACTTGAGGCAGTTAGAATCTTCCTTGCTTATGCTGCATCTAAGGATTTCACTGTCTATCACTTGATGTCAAGTGTGCCTTTCTATATGGGGATATAGATAGGGAAGTCTATGTATGTCAACCTCCAGGATTTGAAGATCCACAGCACCCCAACTATGTGTGCAAGTTGGACAAAGTTCTATATGGGCTGCACCAAGCACCTAGGCTGTGGTATGAGACTTTGTCTTAGTTTCTCCTAAAGAATGACTACACCAGAGGTACCATTGATAAGACTCTCTTCATCAGGATGTCTGGAAAAGACATTTTGCTCGTTCAAGTCTATATTGATGACATCATATTTGGTTCTTCAAATGACCAAATGTGTATGGACTTTGAGAGCATATGAAGTAGAAATTGACATGAGTTCTATGGGAAAGTGGACTTTTTCCTTGGAATTCAGGTAAAGCAAATGAAGGAAGGGTTCTTCATCAATCAATCTAAGTATGTCTCAAACATCTTAGAAAGATTTGAAATAAAAGATTGTAAGCATGCCAAGACACCCATACCCAGAAACCACAATCTTTATCCTGACCTTGAGGGGGAGGATACTGATCAACATCAATATAGGGCAATTATAGGTTCTCTGATGTATCTCACAGCAAGTAGGCTGGTATCACATTTGCCACATGCATTTGTGCAAGATATCAAGCTGCTCCAAAGGTGTCTCATCTAGCTGCTGTTAAGAGAATCCTTAGATACCTCAAAAGGGCACTTAAACTAGGTCTCTGGTATCCCAGAAACAAGGATTTTAATCTCTATGGATACTCTAACAGTGACTATGGCGGCTGCAACATTGACAAGAAATCTACATCAGGAGGATGTCAATTTCTTGGTGGAAGGATCATCTCATGGCAATGCAAGAAACAATCCTGTGTCTCTACATCAACTGCTGAAGCTGAATACATTGCTGTTGCTAGCTGCTGTGCTCAACTGCTATGGATTCAAAATCAGATGTTAGACTATGGATTCAACTTCATGAGTACTCCTATCCATATTGACAACAATAGTGCTATCTCCATTACTGAAAATCCGGTGAAGCACTCCAAGACAAAGCATATTGACATCAGGTATCATTTTATTAAAGATATTCATGAAAAGAATCTAATTAAGCTAATCAAAGTTGATTCAAATGAACAGTATGCTGATTTGTTCACCAAAGCTTTTGATGAACAAAGATTCAAGTATCTCATATCAGCTATTGGAATGATAAACATTGACTAGCCTAACTCTTTTGAAAACCTTTTTTTTGTAAATGTTGTGTCAATACAATCTAAACCCTGTTACAAGAGATCTTTCAGAAATTTTTCTTGTGTAAATTCCTTCCGAAGAGAAATTAACCTTCGGAAGATACTTCTACATCTTTCAAAGCATAATTTCTCAAAGGTTAATTTTCTTCTCGGAAGAGTCTCTGATCTCGGAAGAAGCGATTGATTATATATCAGATCTAATTCTAAGGTTACTTACTCTCCATTCGGAACTAAATTGTAACCCTCGGAAGCAAAGTTTTTGCTTTGGAAGTAAGAATTGTCTTCGGAAGACAATTACCTTCGGAAATGTTTTACCCTCGGAAGAAAGATCACTTTGTAACCCAAATTTCTTGGGCCCCACACTGTAAAAAGTAAGGATTGTGTTAATGATGTCGGATTATTTAACTGATTTTAACCTTACCGCCCTGTCACTTCATCCACTAAACCGTCACATCCTAAACCCCATTACCGCCTTTCATCCTCATTTAAATAATCCCGACTATCCTATTTTACCTTCTCACAATTTTACAGCCCTAGAAATTCACTCCTCACTCAAAATTTACCCAAATTCAAATTCTCTCTGCAATTTACTCTTCTCCAATGGCATTCAACCCTCAGCACAACCAAATCGCACTTCTTGATTCTTCAAGAGATGCTGATTTGTCTTAAATCATCTCATTTCTAACCCAATCTTCCTACTAAACTGCCCTTACTGTAAACCTACTGTGTATTCCAATCATATGGAAGAATTCTGGGCAAATGGTCAAGCCAAAACCCTAAATGGGGTTCGTATACTGAGGACCAGAGTTTGTGATCAAGATTTGATCATTACTGAACAGCTCGTCAGGGAGCATCTCGAGCTTCATGATGACGGAGCTCCTACTGAGTTCCCTAAAGAAGACTTGGATGGCACCTACATCCTCATGGGATATGGTGGAGATATGAGCAGGTCAACTGTCTACAAATTCAACTTCTCATATCATTAGAAGTTTCTCCTGCACATTGTTCTTCATTGCTTATCTAACAAGTCTGGGGGATGGGATCAAATCCCATATGAACTAGGATGCTTAGTTCATGGGTTGGTGAGAGGTCTGCGCTTCAATTACTCCAGGTTTGTGTTTACCAATTTACTTGGAAATCTTAGAAGGGAGACATTCTTATGTATCCCCGATACATTCAACACATCATCAACTGCGAGTTGGAACAGAGCAAGCTTGTCTGTGCAGCTGCTCTGACTGTTCCTCAAATGCGTCCTGCCATCTTCAAGACTTGAAGAAGGTGTCCACCAACTTCACTGACAGGTATACTTCTTTACCTCCAGGTATGATTGAGCGCATAGCTCCTGGTGACATTCCTGTCAACCTAACAGGTGATGAACCCCCACCAGCAATCTTTACCACAAATCTCACATTACCTTCTCCACCCATCACCATCACATATCAAAGACACCCAAACGAACCCTTATTCAATTCACTCTGATTGAACAAGCTCCACTTGTTCAACCCAAAAGGACTAGAGTGGAAACATGGGCTCCCACTCAGTCCGAGGTCTCTCTATCCTTCACTCTTGACCTCAATATGGGCTTTGAGTCTCCTCAGTCTCAAACCCAAGAGCCCGAAACCCAAGCCTTTAGCCCAGAGGGTGAGTATTTACACTCCCCTGTGCAGCCAATTAGGGACAGCCCCACCAAAGGCTTAATGCTTGTAGACATTGATCAAGGTCCTGGGTCAGTGGGCTTAACCTCCCTATCTTATACTGACCTTCTATTCAAAACTAATGAAGAGATAACATCTCTCCATGGCAATGAAGTTGATCTACAACACCCACCCCAAGATCAACAGAGCCTGGAGACATCCCTTATCTCTGGCCCCCATCAGCAAACCTTAACTGAGGTGAGTCCCATTAATGTGGAGGGGACTCATGTAGGCTAAGCTGCCACTACTAAGAGTCTCTCATTGAGCTCTCAGGACAGTGGTAACATTAATCAGACTGAGTCTACGGCAACTTTGCCCATTGATATCTCTGAAAGAGATGACTTTGAGCAGAGGTATCCAGGGTGCCAAGAAGCCACATCTGCTGGTGAGACTGAACATACTAGGTATGTTATCTCATTTCCCTATGATTCTTCACATGAAGATGAGGGACGTATGCAACTCACCATTCAGTACTTGATCTCTAAGGTCTCAAACTTGAATCTTAGGTTAGGATCTTAGAGAACAGGTCAGCCACTCAGCAACTTGAGATTGACAATCTCAGGGCCAAACTAGCTAAGAAACAGACTGAGAGATCTGTTAGGCATGTACCAATTCAGGTCTCATTGACTTCTTCCTCTAGCTCATCTACCTCTCAAGATGATGCTACCAAAAAGGGGGAGAAGATCAGAGACAAATAATTGAGGAACCAATCCAAGCTTCAGCTTCAACTACAACTTCAATCAACACTTTGGCTGAGTCATCACCAGTTACTCTGGAAATCGACTCAAGGATGCTCAGTGATCTCTACAAACTCTTCACTCAGTTTGTATTAAGATCCTCCTTCTACCAGCCAAGCCCTGATGCTGCACTGATGTACTTTGGAGCTAAAGAGCTTCAGAGGCAGACCGCACCTTCTACCACTGTGGAAGAAGTTGGTCAACCTAAGGTCCACATGGAACCTAAGATTCACTTCGAAGGGGAAATGGGGATTGATGGCCCAGCAACTGAAACAATTAGGACAGAAGTTGCATCTCCTTCAACTTGCGAAGCCACAAGGAAAGCTTCGAAAGAACCAGCTAAAGCCTCAGAAGAACAAGCTGAATCTTCCGAAGCTGAGATAGAAGCTGCGGAAGGACTGTTCCAGATGTCCGAGGATCTAATCATCACAGATGCAATCCTTGAAATGGCATCCTAGGTGAATAGTGAGGACTCTCTCAAACCTGCCCCATCCCAAACACCGTCTGTGTCTCTCTCTCAATCTGAACCCTCTATCCAAGAACCACCATAGTAAAGCTCTTCAAAAGACAAAGGCAAAACGAAAATGACTGCGGAAGAGCTTCAGGAAGAGGAAAAGATTGAAAAGCTAAAGAACAAAGGTAAATTCCCTGCTGAGAAGCTGCTAGCTGCTAGTTCAAAGGCAGCTGCAGCCAATCAGGAGGCAATCAACAACAAGAGGAGAGAGGAACTTATTGATCAGCTCATCAACTTAGGAGCTGCAAATGAATAGATACTCCTACTACCACTAGAGGAGTTGGTGACTTTGGAGAGGACAACCAGGCTAAAACAAGAAGAAGAAGCCAGGTTGGCCTTAGAGAGGGAAGAGGAGGAACAGAGGAGAGCTAGGCAACTGAGGAAAGCTAGGATAAAATTCCTACTTTATAGAGGCTTCAACCTTCAAGAACTTTCTCCACATGATGATGATACGATCCTCTGGCTCCACAACAAAGAGCAGGATCAAATGGAGAAAGAAAGAAGAAGAAGGCTGCAAGGGAGAAGAGCAAAGAGAAGAAGAAGAAGGAAGAAGAAGCAAGGATCACTGTAACCAAGAAGCTTAGTGACAAATCCTGGATGAAAGACTATCTCTGGGCTCATGGCTTCTCTGGTAGGCAGGCGGGTCCTATGTCTGAAAAGACACTCCAGCGGATTGTCAGTGAAATCAAAGTTGACATCCGTATGGGAAAGAAGAAAGAGATGTACAGAAGGGGACAGGGAATGATCTTCACCCCAACCACTCAACCACAACCAACACCAGAGAACCAATCCCATTCTCCTTCCCCATCAAAACTGAGCCCTTAGATGAACCCTTCACCCCTGAACCTACAACTCTACCCATACCCACTTCATCACCTCAACCACCTAAACTTCCCATCCTTCAACCCAAAACACAACCCAGAACCACTAAATCCAAACCTACCCAACTGATACCCAGACCATCCCCTCAGCCTTCTCAACATCTCTCTCTTAAAGAGTTTAAGAAGATCAAGACAAAGCTCAACAACTGCACAACTTTGAGCAACATCTCCTGTGAGGAAGACCTCATCAACATCACCTATGTTGATGACTCTTCATGTTCCCTCATAAGAGATCAATTTTTTGATTTGCCTAAAGGAACTTTGGGCCAGGCTGCAAGACTTCTAGGTCTCAACTCTGATTCTCTGAATGTTGACGAGAAGGGACTTAGAAGAAAACTGGTGACTCTACTGGATACGAGGAAGGAGGACTGGATTCCTAGTCAGTCTCCTGTGCCTAGGAAAAATATAATCCAGTGGAGGTTCGATGAAACTTCTCACAAGTTTGTTGTGCAAAGGGAGAATGGTGAAATCAACCGATTCAATGCAACTTCTTAGTTGCACCTCAGCAGATTTGACATTGTTGAGCTTGCAGATAAGCCATTCTCCAACCCCTCCAACTCTAAGACTACTGCTCTCATCAGGAATCATCTCAGCAGTTTTCACTTGGCTGACTAACTGCAAAGGCCAGGATTGAAGAAGAGTTAAAGTTGAGAAGACAGGAAGAAAAGGAAAGACCTACGACCAAGGGCACAGCCTTTCTACAGATGGTGGAGGGCCGGAATTAGAACCTATAGTTAGATGGGAATATCACTATAGTTCCCATCAACTAACTCTTTTCAGAGGGACACAGCAAAGGGTACATATAATCCAAGGTAACAGACTGGATGTTCTGTCTACCAAGGATTTGTACAAACTTCTCAGCACCACATCAGGGAAGAACAAGGAAACAGATAGGTATCTACTTTCCTTGGTGCTGAAAGTTTTGAGAAGAAGAGGGAAGTGAAGTTTTGGTAGCATCATCCTAGGGGGAGTTTGTTGGATCATGAGGAAGGCTGGTGCAACCAAAACCATTTCACTTAGTCAATTTTGGTGCTATATTCAAAGGCTTCCGAAGCTAAGTATGGGAACTTCCGAATTTTGAAGAGTTCTTCCAAGGACCAGTGAAAGATCAACTTCTGAAGACAAACTCTACTTCCGAAGACAAAGAAGAAGTCCCCAAGCCTCGGAAGAAGCAGTCTTCTGAAGTATAAATGGCTTCGGAAGAATTTATTCTTCCGAAGCAATTTAACCTTTGGAAGACACTGCTATGAACCAGTGGACATAAGTATGGTCTCTGGCATTCCACTATAGACTTCTGATACAGCATGGCTTCTTCCTAAAGAGCCATGTAGTTGACCATACTTTATTCCACTGTTTACCTTTTTATGATAGTACATGTTACCAACCTTAGTTGATGACAAAAGGTAAGTCAGGGACATGTCCTGACTACCAAATCTCAGATAAAATATTCGAGATACCTTAACCTATAGTCTTGTATTATAGGCTTTTGGTTATAGGTTTCTAGCTGGTATCAAAGTATATCCGGCTGTAGGTAGTATTATATATGTAGTTCTCATTGTAACTCATAAGCTAGAGATTGTGCTTGCAAGAGTCTTGTAATCCTTTGAGTTGAGAAGTAATATATAAAAGTACCTTGAAAATTACCTCCTGTGTTTATTACTACTTGTTACTTGTTATATTGTGATCAACTCTTGTTGGACTCGTTCTGAGTGTTTTTCTAGGTGAGTTTGAGAGAAAACCACTTGTTAAGTGACCAATATCGATCCTGCATTTTGTTTTAGTAATTGAAAGGCTTTTTCTTGCTCCTCGTTCCATTCGTACTTTCTATCCTTATGAGTTAATAAGGTTAGTGGTTGTGCTATCTTTGAAAAGTTTTCTATAAATCTACAATAATAATCAGCTAACCCTAAAAATTGTTGTACTTCAGTTGGAGATTTAGGGGCTTCCCAATTTTTGATTGCTTCAATCTTTGTCGGGTCCATATGGATACCCTTCTCGTTAATAACGTGTCCGAGGAATCGAACTTCTCGAAGCCAAAATTCATTTAGAGAATTTTACGTACAACTTTTCTTTCTTCAAGAGATTTAGGATGAGACCGAGATGTTGCTCATGTTCTTCCTTGGACGGTGAGTATATCAGAATATCAACAATGAACACTATCACAAACTTGTCCAAGTAGGGTTACAAACCCTATTCATGAGGTCCATGAATATAGCAGGTGCGTTGGTCAATCCAAAGGGCATTACCAGAAATTCATAATGACCGTAACACGTTCTAAAGGTTGTCTTCGGGACATCCTCTTCTGCTACCAACAGTTGGTGATATCTAGATCGCAAATCTATCTTTGAATAGTAGTTAGATCCTTGGAGTTAGTCGAACAAATCGTCGATTCTTGGTAGTGGGTATCGATTTTTAATGGTGATTTTTTAATTCTCGATAATCGATACACATTCTGATGATCCGTCTTTCTTTTTAACGAATAGAACCGGCGCTCCCCAAGGAGAAAAACTTGGCCGAATGAACCCTTTGTCTAATAACTCTTGCAGTTGTTTTGACAGTACCTGCATTTCAGAAGGTGCCAGTCGATACGGTGATCGAGCTACAGGCGCAGCTCCGTGTATCAAATCAATTCAAAATTTGATCTGTCTTTGTGGAGGTAATCCTGGTAAATCTTCAGGAAATACCTCTGGGTATTCCCGTACGATGGGAATGTCTTCAATCCTCCGTTCCTCATTCTTAATGTCTATGGCTTTTACTAGGAAGGCGGGATATCCTTCACTTAAGTATCCATAGGTTTTCATGACACTTATAATTTTAAATGGGGGTTTTCCTTTTTCCCCTTGTATGATTAGAAATTCCCCTCTAGAAGTTGGCAATCGGATGATTTTCTCAAAACATACTATCTCAGCATGATTCCAAGAGAGCCAATCCATTCCAATAACAACGTCAAAACTTCCAAGGTTGACAGGTAATAAATCAATACTAAAGAGGTGGTCGTTTAGTTGTATTGTGCAATTTCTAATTACTTCATCGGATTCTATTTTCTTTCCATTGGCTAACTCTATAATATATTTCTTACTTAGTTTACATGGCTTAATTTCCAATAATGGTTCAAATTCTTTGCATATAAAACTTAGATCAGTGCCAGTGTCAAACAAAATAGAGGCATAATGATTATTAACAAGAAACGTACCGTCAACTACTGACGGTTCCTGGCGTGCCTCTTTGGTATTCATTTCAAAAGCTCTCCCTCTGGCCCTAGATTCATTTAGTTTTGGGCAGTCCTTCCTAAAGTGTCCGATTACACCATACTAATAACAAGCATGACCGTTTCGGTTATTCTTTCATCAGATTTCGTTCGGCAATTTTGGCTCATGTGTCCAAATCTACGGCAATGAGTAAAAATTCTACAATCACCATTGTGAGAGTATCCACACTTGTTGCATTTCTCTGGAGCTCCTTTGTTTGTTCTACCATTGTTTGAAGTTGCGACATAAACTTGTTAGGGCCTCTGGTTAAAGCTCTTTCTGTTGTTTACTTGCCCCTTGGGGCTTTCAAACCACTTCCTTTTCCCATCAAAGGACCTTCTGTTTATCTTAATCGTCTTCCTCTCAACTTCCATCACACTTTTTCCATGGTCATTCTTCTTAATCAGGGTTCCATTTCGTATCGCATCATCGGTTAGGGAGTGCACGATGGCGATAGCACTTTGGATTGTGGTAGGTTTGGAAGCTGTGACGTTGCTTCTTATTTGAAGTGCCAATCCCCATATGTATCTCTCAATTCGCACGTATTCTAGCGTAACCATTTGGGGTACCAATCTAGCAAGGTCGTTGAATCTGGACGTGTATACTTGAATCTCAGCACCTTCCATGGTGTGGTTCCATAATTCGGTCTCAATTTTCTGGAGTTTGTTACGTGGGCAGTATTCTTTAAGCAACATTTCCTTTAACTGTTCCCAAGTAAGTTCATATGCGTTTGCATCACCCAATAGTTGTCGCTAGGAATTCCACCATAATAACGCTGCATCTTGAAAGGAACAGGTTGCATACTTGACCTTTTGATCACTAGAGCAATTGCTTATAGCTATGACAGTCTCCATTCTCTCAATCCACCGGATTATGTCTAATGGTCCTTCAGCGCCTATGAAAGTTCTTGGATTGCACCCTTGAAAAGTCTTATACGAGTACTCTTGTGGTTGTCCACCTGATGAACTGCCTGGGTTTCCGTTCGTACCGGATCCGTTGTTTGCACCAATACCAGACCCTATGTTTGAACCGTTTACCGCTCCGTTTCCAAGACCATTACCTGTATTTTCTTGTCTTCTTCCTTGACCAGCCACGAGGTTTGTATCATGTTTTTCTAAAGCTGACTTAACATGTTGGGCTATTAACTGGGCAAGTTCTTCTGCGGTGGTTGGTAAATTGACGTTTCCGCTTGAGGGTGTACTTCGTGTTATAGGTGGCATGATTCGATTCTGTTCCAAAGGTAGGGAAGAAGAGGTTTAGATTACGTAAGATGTTAACGTCTCATAATGACTAATTATTCCCTATAATTAACTTATTCGAATAAATACATATGTTGGTATACAAACATTTATCACAACCAGACAATATCATAAAGATAAATTATATATACATAT
Source organism: Flaveria linearis (assembly GCA_024085815.1). NCBI lineage: Eukaryota > Viridiplantae > Streptophyta > Magnoliopsida > Asterales > Asteraceae > Flaveria > Flaveria linearis. The sequence continues at coordinate 64,933,328 of CM044001.1, read as the reverse complement.
ACATATATATATATAAGTTAAAAGCGGTTTGATCATACATCTACTAATGTCATACACAAAAGTTATCTGTCACACCCTCAAAATCCACTAACGGGGTTTGCCGTCAGGCGTGTGACATAACCAGGATCTCAGATATGCACTGGTTACACCAAAAGACTTGATAATTACAAAACATATAAGTTGCTTAATAATAATAAAACAAACCAACTTTTGTTTAAGTATTGCGGAAGCGAAATCAGAAAACATTTAACAATTGTTTAAATTGTGCAAACACGCGTCCAAACCAAATTAAGTAAATGTAAACGTGACTAAAACATTAAATCAGTTTAAAGGTAAATGAAAATGATATGTTGTGGATGCAGTGCTCCTAGATGTGCCACATCAATGTCCTGAGAGAAAACATGCAAAAGTCAGTACAAGACTGGCGAGTTCACAGGTTTATCAGAAAACAGTAAGTATTAGTAATGAAATTTCCGGATTAGTAATCAAAGCATATAATGGGTAGCTAGCCCATAGCAATCACTATGTGTATGAAGTCGCGACCGAGCTGACATGTAATCAATAGTGATAATGTAGGCCCGGCTGTGGTTTCCCCACCACAACACTGTAAAACAGGCTGACCATTCACCCGTTTGACCTCCAGTTAAGCTAGCGCGACTAGCCTGAGTGGGGCATGTCAAACCCAGTAGATCTACTAACAATCACCTTGCTATTTGCATATTAACGGTCCGAAGGGCAAAGTATAACACCATAGTATCAGGTATGTGCAGTATTACCAAAATCCAATGTAATGTAACGTTTATGAAAGGAGCATGTTTCTCTCCCCCCCCCCCCCCGAAAAAAAGAGTGTAAAGTAAAAGTGGGGTTGTAAACTCACCTTGATAGCAACACTAAGTAAGAGTGTTCTTGAAATTCTAGCAAGTCCGAATTACACTATCCGCTCCCTAGACATACCGGAGCTAGTGTTAATGTATGAAACGTGTACTGACATCCAATCACATACACTCAAATAGTTAAAGTTGGTTACGACCCTAAGACTCTCGTTGGTGACTAAGGTATGTCTAATTACATGTCAATACATCCTAACTAGTACACACGAGTCAAGTTAACAATCATGTGAAATATTCATGAGTCGGTTATCTGGAATCACAAAGATCATGCATTACATGCAACACATATACCATGCAAGCATAACGTTATCTAGCATGATCCTAGACTCATACACAACTCATACCATCAAAATAAATTCTAGTAGTACTAACATTACACGCAAAAGCCAAGTAAACATGCTACAGGTTGTAGGTATTCGTTTTCTAGAATCTGCGTTTTCCGGCAGATTCTAGGTGTTCGGAAGATACGGTCAAACACATAACCAACCAAGGATTTAGGCCAGTCCAAACTCCAGTAGTCTCTCCTATGAGTCAATTAATTATGTGAAAAGTTTTTTTAGGTTTTAAGGGCCTGGAGTTACTAGAAAAACTAAAAATGTTACAGCAGCTCTCAACCGGAGGGCTGCTGGAGTTAGCTTGCCAAATTGTGCATAACTCCCATTTGAAAATAGCTATTGGGTTAATTATTTTTAGAGTTCAGAGGATTCCTAGGAAAAATGTTTGACCATTGGGTTTGGTCTCAGTTTTTATGAAATGAAAATGGCACATCAAACAAGTCAACACATACATTCTGTCCAAGAGGACAGAATTGACCCTTCTAGCCAAAACAAGAAAAACACTAACTTAACCACCTCCAATTGGAGTGTGGTTACCCTTTCTAGAAACTAGACTCAGTAACAAACAATTTGGGCACCAGAAACACATCATTTGGACCTGTTATGACCTGTTTGTGGCACATACAAAATGAGACTCAGAATCTGTCAGAAAGTTTGTTTCTGACCACACTTCACTAAAATGATCATAATAACAATCTAACATCTAATTATCACCATGAACACATCCATAACATCAATACATCAATAATTCAGCCTTATATACAATTATAAAGTTACTATTTTTAGTAACCCATGAACAAAACTTTCAATTCATCAATTTCTTGCAAGATTAACATATTTTAGCATTCATCCAATCAAACTAACATCATGAAATCATCAAACAACCATCAATTTCAAGTAATTAACCTCAAATTCGAAATAGGGTTCATCATGTATAAAATCCACGAATTTATCAACAAAACGTATAATTTTTGCATAATCGATATCAAACGAGATGTATACCATCACACTAAACTACTAGCATCATCAATTAACCCAAAAATCATCACCAAGAACGTCAATTTATCCCTAAAGCTTCGTCCGACTTATGGAACCACTTAAAACATCAAAATTAACCTTTAATTCTTGCAATAGAACACGAATTGATGCTTGTAACTTGTTGTATTGCTTGAATTCGGTCCAAATTCGCAGCCAAATGCTTGTTCTTGGCTGATTTTCGAAGTGGAGAAGGGTGTAGAGGAAGAGAGGCGGCCAAATGATGTTCTAGAGGTGTGTTTTAGTTTTTAATTCCTTTAAAGTTACCCTTTTACCCCTTGCACTTTGTATGCTTATAAAAAGCAAGCTTAAACTCTTTTAAAAGTGTTTTTAACTAAATTAATAAGCATGTAAACTCATGGTAACATTTATACATTTGATCTTTATAAAACACAAAACATACGAATCTATACACATGTTTTCACGTTACGCGATTAATTCTCAATTTACATGTAAAACACACAAGCACATAAACATAATGCAATAATCACATAATCAGTTAAATTATCATTAATCTAACATTATTAATTATCATTAGGTCACCAACGTTAAACGACAACCAGTGTGTGCTCAAGACACGTGTATGCAAGACTTAACGAGACTAACGGAGTTTGGTAACGTAAAATTACCGGGTGTCACATTATCATCCCAAAAGATTATAAGTTATTTGTCTACACGCATCAACGAGTTTATCACTTGGTCAAAAGGGGGTTCAAGCACTGCGGCTTACAACTAACTGCTATCTTAAAATGAAGCTCCACTGCTAACGTGCATCAAGCACGAAATCATCATCAGACACAACGTAGCCATAGCCATAGAAGTCTCTGCTCGCTCTCCCATCATAATCGTGTACTGCTGGGTTGTCACTAATACAGCCTCGACCACATCTGCTCGCTGCTCTGCCTGGGTCAATCGGTCCTTAGTCTCTAAGAGACTAGTCTCTAGGCCTGCCAAACGAAATTGCATCTGGCTCAAGGCGCTATCATCTAGTAATCTTTCTTCCTCAATCGTCATTATCCTCCCCATCCAAAGCTTGACTCACCTCATCCTGAATCCTTATCTTCTTCCTGGCAATTAGCAGTTCCTTCTCGAGTTGGACACACTAGGCTGTCAAAGTAACCATCACACGTTCAATGGGCTCGCCACCCATAGTAGTCCCATGTGGAGTTGAGGAAGACTCTCCCGCCTCAAAGGTGGAAGGAATCCTATCTTTGGAGGCCCATGCTCTCATAGCCTTCATGATCCATTCCCATTGGCCATCATGAAGTCTGGCCCGTTTGGGCCTAGATGTATTCTCCATACCAGCATCATCATCGATCATCCTTCTTTTCTCTCTTCGCTTCCTCCGCTCATACACTAACCTAATCTTTAGCGGATGCTGCATGAGAGGAATAGGGGCAGCTGGAGTCACAACTGTGGGGGTCTCGCTCTCCGAGGCCAAGCCATTTGGCTTCTCAGCAGTGGGCTCAAGAGTGGCTGCAGGTGGTGTAGGGTCCTCATCATCAGACTCGGATATCCTACCATTTCCTGAGTTTTCCATTCCTGGGTATAAGGCAGCTGCAAAGTGAGGCTGGGTAGGGTGATACCATGGTGTAGAGAAGATAGGTTCTGATGGACCCTTGGTGCTACTGCTAATGTCATGTATTCTCTCTCTGTTAACTCAATCAGACATCTACAAATAAAGAAAATTTATGCATGCGTACTTATTAATTATGCAATGCTCTAGTACATAAAATTAACAATCATAATCTTAATATGACTATTATGCTTGCATAATGCTCTAATCTAGCATAAGACTCATGATATGAAATAGTCTTTGGAGTCGAATGATCATTTTAAAGGTTATAGTCTAGATTTTCAAAAATATCTCTAGTTCGCTATAACTGTTGGCTCTGATACCAACTTCTGTCACACCCCGAAAATCGCAGCGGAAGGTCGCGTGACGTGGTGGTAACGGAAGTTGGAGTTAGTCCAACTTTTATAGTCAAACGTGTTTATCAATAACGTCATTTATGTAAAACCATACATTAGTCAGTCTAAATTCATACTAATTATCAATGATCTCAACATCGTGGAAATTCTTATTGGTTGGAAATACATTGTCTTTTATTTGATAAAAGATGATTACACGTTAGACCCTCCAAAGACTTATTCCCCAAAATTCTACGCAGAGCTCACCTATAACCCTGAAAAGCATGAAGGGTAATAAAGTCAACATAAAGTTGCTGAGCTTTCGAGGTTTTCATTCTTGCAAAACATTCATTTTGAAAATAATATGATGAAACAAGGCATAATATATCCTACATAGACTAGCTAGGTACTATGATAAATTCAGGTCATAAGTCCATAATCAAACCAAGAAACACGTCGTTGCCCCTCAACAGTCCAGACATATAAACTCCCTCACCACAACCTGACCAGTGCGACTGGTTGCGAGAGCGGGCCATTCTAACCCGATAGATCTACCAATATACTTTGTGGCCTCACCCCTGAGGTTAATGATTATAGGGGGATTTAGGGGCTCAATGGTATCTATCCATACCACTGACCCAGCTTATACCTTCATAATATATTATCCTGTTTAACCCATCATATATTTTAAAGTATTGTTTCATACTTTTCCCCTAAAACAGTTAAAATAATATTTAAAATGGGGCCGAAGGACTCACCTTGAATGCGTTTAATGAAAAGAACCAACGTGCTAGGCCTTTGATAATGAAACCCTGATCATGTGCATTATGGTCAATATTTGATGATTTATACTTACGAATGCTTTCAACCCACTTATTTAGTTGTTTAAAATAGTATCTTTTTATTATTCAGAAATGTATACTTTTGTAAATTTTTAGTAAAGACTATTATTTTCCCTTTAGGGTTATATACTCTTTCACTAATATCTATTCCTTATTCAAATGCTAGATGCGTTATATCTTTACTACTCTACTCTCGAACTTTATGTTTAAAACTCATATTTAACTAGTGATTTTTTAATTTAAGCGTCTCATGTTATAAAACTATATTTTCCAAACTTATATATATATATTAATGTTTATTCAAAGTTTAATTAATAGTTTTGTTACTAATAAATTTTTATGCAAAACTCCTATTTTGCTTTTTATAAATAATTCTTTTTATAATTATTAAGATTACTTAATTACTAATAGATTTATTATTATTAATTTTTTTACAAAATATAAAACTCATTAATTTGTGGTTATTGTTTAAAATGTGTGTATGTATATATATATATATATATATATATATATATATATATATATATATATATATATATATATATATATATATATATATATATATATATATATATATATTATATATATTATAAACGTAATTAGTCATGAGTTGTTCAAAATATATTTATGTTTAGTAAATATATACACTATAATTTCTCTTAATCGTGAGTTGTCCAACTATAAATTTATTTTATAAGGTTTTGGAGTCGCGTTTGATGTATTAGTCGTGTTCCTTGGTCATAACGTCCTTTTGGTCTTATATTTGATCATGATTTTTAGTCTTACAAATCTAACTTTTATCTAGTGAAATCTTTCAATATGTCCAAGTATCATACTTCTATTGCACTATTTCAACTTAGCCATTTTATCATTATTTCATTGTGTTCTTATTGTCACCCAAAGTCTTCAATCTTAGTTATCATCCAAGATCATCATGTTAACAACAATTTTTCATCCTAATGTTTCTATCAAAGCTATAATCCATCAATCTTCCACCTTATATGTTCATTATACATACATACGCTACATATACATATACACATTCTTACCTTCTAGATCTTCCAAATAATATGATTTCATCAAACATTAACCTATTCTAAACATATTTTCAGATTTATTCAACCATTTCATACACATTATTAAATCCAAAATTATCAAAACAACAACTTTCGTTAACTTAAAAGTGGGCAAAACTAATCAAGATCTTTATCTTGATCACCCATGCATGAACAAATGTAAACAATCTAATCAAAATACCTTAATCATAAAAGAATGAATCAATGCATACAATGATAGCACGTTATCTTCAACCTTCGATTACAACTTCGGGTTCTATTCGAAATTTCAACTAGAATTCTTAGAGAGAATGTAGGTGAGGTAACTAATGGTGGTGATGTTGGTGACGGTTGGTGGTGTTGGTGGTGATGAGGGCGACGGGTGGTGGTGTTGGTGGCAATGAGGGTGACGGGTGGTGGTGTTGGTGCAGGATCGTATATTGGTCACTCAACAAGTGGTTTTTCTCTCAAACTCACCTAGAACGACACTCAGAAAGAGTCTATGAAGAGTTGATCACAATATAACAAGTAACAAGCAGTAAATAAACAAAGGATGTAAATTTTCAAGGTACTTTTATATATTGCTTCTCAACTCAAAGGATTACAAGACTCTTGGACTCGATCTCACTCCTTAATGAGTTACAAAGAGAAGATATATATAATACTACCTACAGCCGGATATACTTTGATACCAGCTGAAAACCTCTAACCAAACATCTATACTACAAGACTATAGGTGAGGTATTTGGTTGTCAGGACATGTCCCTAACTTACCTTTTGTCACCAACTAAAGTTGATAACATGTACTATCATAAAAAGGTATACAGTAGAATAAAGTATGGTCAACAGCATGGTTCTTTCAGAAGAAGCCATGCTGTATCAGAGGTCTGCAGCGGACTGTCAGAGACCATACTTATGTCTACTGGACATAGCAATGTCTTCTGAAGGATAAGTTTCTTCGGAAGAATAACTTCTTCCGAAGCCGCTTATACTTCGGAAGACTGCTTCTTCTGAGGCTTGGAGTCTTCTTAGTCTTCGAAAGGAGACTTGGTCTTCAGTTCAGACTTTGTCTTCAATTCTTTCTTCAGACTTTGTCTTCGGAACTCTTCAGACTTTGTCTTCAGTTCTTTCTTCAGAATTTGTCTTCGGAAGTCTTCAGACTTTGTCTTCGGAAGCCTTCAGACTTTTTCTTCGGAAGTTGTTCTTCAGAATTTGGAAGATCTCATATTTAGCTTCGAAAGCCTTGTGAATGTAGCACCAAAATGACTACGTGAAGAGGTTTTGGTTGCACCAGCCTTATAATGACCCAAGAAAACTCCCCTAGGCTGATGCTACCAAAACTTCACTTCTCTCTTCTTCTCAAAACTTTTAGCACCAAGGAGAGTAGATATTTATCTGTGTCCTTGTTCTTTCCTGATGTGGTGCTGAGAAGTTTGTACAAATCCTTGGTAGACAAAACATCCAGTCTGTCACATTGGATGATGTGTACCCTTTGTTGTGGCCCTCTTGTTAGGACCGTGCACGTACGGAGTACTAACTGATTCTTTGTTGTACCGAATCAAATAGTGCGGAATCCTATTTGATTGGCGATCCAATCAGTGAGAACGAATTCAAGATCAATCCTAACGATTAGAAAACGTTATGAATTGACTCGAAATGATCTGAAACGCTCTATGAAGTTGGAATGGTCGAACAGCACGTTCTGGGGCGATTAGGGTTTCTGGTATTCGAAGTGTCTAGTTTTTCCACGAATTAAGTGGTATTTATAGGTTACAGATCTCATTCGTGCGACTGAGTCTTGCGACTGACTCAGTCGTGCGATTGAGTAATACGACTGATTCATTCGTACGCTTGAGTCAGACTGATGACTCAACCGTCCGATTGACTCAGTCTCTTAGTTCAACCGTGCGATTGGACCATTCGCATAGTCCAGTCGGGCGACTGAAAGAGATGTTTAGTCAAACACATTCATGAACCTTTAATGATTCAGAACTATGTCTCACAACTGTAAACCTATATAACATGGTCATATTAAGCGTGTAACAACTAATAAATAGATATAACATTAAATAATCAACAACCATATAATGAAGAGATTCTCATTAGATTGATTTAACCTTACATATGTGTAACAAGATAGAAGTTTATTACATTTCAGCTCACTAGACTAGAACTGGGGACATGTGTACCAACAAACTCCCCCTTGGACCTAGTTCTATCTAGACTTTCACTTCTTTCTTGAACTCTTCATATCGTTTCACCCTTTCCTCTCTTGAGATCCCAGAATGAATATTCAATGCGAAGCAGATACGTATAACATGTTGGAATTGCAGTGCTTGCACAATATCCTGTGTATCAAAGAACAGTGGCCACTTGAATAAGATATAGACATCAGACTCAGACAAGTTGGTTAGCCACATCGGATCAAATACTCTTATTGTCTCGACCGTTCCTTCTTTCTCCAAAACTATGACGGCTTCACCAGTTCGCCAGTCATAATACCACCATTTGAAATGGGGTGCAAAATCCTGAGGCATCTCCCTCAATGGAATACGCGACATCGTGCGCGGAGGATGCCATCTCAAGACCACTTTTGGTCTTCCTGAGGTGGGGTCAACCTCAGTCCTATGAAATAGCCTTCTTGGCTGTTGAGGTTTAAAGTTGACCCACCTAGTATGGTACTCTTTCTTTAGTGCCTGCTCAAACCATCCTGATATCTTTCCTGGAACAGCATATAGGAGGTTCAAGTTGGCTAGACGATTAAGCTCAAATCCTGGAAGAGTTTTCAAATCATGAGGAAATCTGAAATATTCGATTCCCTTCTCTCTTTTCACTGCATATACTTTGAGATCATCAAAGTATGCCCAGCTGATTATCTTTCCTGACACCTTCTGATGCTTTTTGATCTTGTAAAGCTTGGTGTAGGCATTTGACTTTGGAGGCTCACGCTGTTTCTTCATTTCCTCAAGGCAGGCAATCCATTCCTCCTTCTTGGTTGCACGATCAGCTTCATCTGCCTGAGGAATCTCTTCTGCAGCTGCCTTAGCTGCGGTCATCTCCTCCACTTTATCAAATATATTGCTGTCAAAAGTTTCCCCCACATCTGGAAGCACTTCGCCTTCAGCGTTAGTGTATTGGGGATAATGATCAGCCGTTACGTCCTCAATCTCCACCTCGTCGACATCTTGAAGTTCTTCATCGCTGACTACGTCGACTGCGGGAGCATCTTTTACCAACTCATCCGGATTCAGACTGAACAGTTCTGCAATCTGTTCATCTGTCAAGTCGTTAATGATTTCCCCTTCTTCAGCTGAGTATCCCACAGACCGTTGCACTATCCCTTGAAGATCAAGAATCATAGTCAACTTGGTCTCAATCTGACGAAGGGGCATAACATCATGCTCATCGACTTGTGTGGTTGATCCTGTTACAAAATCAAATATATTGCAAGTAAGTATACATTGATCACATAACCAAAAATGATTTATATCTACAAAACTATATATATAACAGACTAGAATACATAATTTCAAGTACAAAGTTTCAGCAAAATAAATAAACGTCTAGTCTTGAACTTTGCCTTGTATCTCCGGTGGATTTTCAGTTGTAGTAGATGAAGAGGGGTCTTTATCATGTCGGCGTTTAGTACGCCTTTCTCCTGCAGCATTACCGCTTTGATCTCCGGTGGTTTCCCCCCCTTCACCTTCATCATCTTCTTTCTTATCATCATCATCATTACTTTCTTCACCACCATCATCATCGTCATCATCCTCATCATCTTCATCATCGTCTTCCTCATCCTCACTATCATCATCATTATCTTCACCATCCCCTTCTCCAATTTTGAGGGGCTCACTTTGAGTGCCTTTTAACTTTAGCAACAAAGTTTTGTGAGCCGCCTCCAGTTTTCCAAACTTAGCATCTGTCTCTGCCTCATGTTGAAGTAACCCAGTGATCTGATCTGTCTGTGAGGTGATCACCTGGGCTTGGGAAGAAATCTGCTCGCGTAGCTGATGAATCTCAGCAGTTTGAGAGGAACTTAACTCTCTCAGCTGCTGTAACTGAGCCGTTTTCTCCGCATCAGATGCCATCAGCTTAACCACCATGCTGTTTAGAGCAGCAAGCTGTTCTACAACAGAAACTGGTGGGATGAATGAGCTGGATGGGAACGGTGAGGGGCCTGTGTGTTGAGTAGTGGTGGTTGTGGTGGCTGTGGTGAATATAGGAGGAGAGGTAAAGGTTGTAGATGGTGGTACAGTGGTGGTGGTAGTGGATGTGTAAGTGTGAGGAGGAGGTGCAGTAGTGGTGGTGGTTTGAGGTGTGGTGGATGTAGTGACTGGGGTAGCTGTGGTAGAGGTGGTGGATGTGGTGAACCTTAGTCGCTTGCCTTTCTTACCATGCGGACGCGCCATGGTTTTCTTCCTTTTGCCCGTTGACAGAGGTGCTCCCCCTCTGTTGCTAGAATCATCAGGGGCATACGAGGGATCAGACTCAATGCGTGTGTCCCCTGATGTACCAGACTGCCCACCAACATCTCTCAGTCCTTTCTCTGTGGCAACCACTTTGCTGCCAACTCTCCTGGTCAAACCTTCTTCATCACTTTCTTCCTCATCATCGGGTGGGCAAAAGTCAGGGACAAACCCTGCAGTTGTCGTGTCTGTGTGTGGTGATAACGGCTGAGCTATAGAAGTAGATGGTCCCTCAGAAGAGATTGGTACAGTTTCTCCATCAAGATCATCATCATCATCTGAGTCAACCAATGATACAGAATCACCTCAGTATCAGAATCGCTATCGTCATGACGCCATTTTCGCCTCCTTGGCGCCATGTAGTCTTCCCGGGCCAGATGCCCTATCAACCTCTTGAACACGGGCTTCACCTGCTTGCCCCTATACACTTTCATTCTTCCCAGAGTTGTGTCATCCATAATCTCTAACACCACTGCATCACTCCTCTCTTTGGGCAAATCAGGCAGTTTCTCATTAAAAATGAGCTGAAGAAAGCGTGGATACATACAGAAACCTTCTTTTCCCTTAGCCTCCAAGTTCTCAATCAGATAATTAAAGATCATGTTGGAAAAGCTGAAGGGATGGTTAAGGACCAATGCCACATAAGCATTCTGAATTTGGTCCGATAAGTCATCGAACCCACCCCTTCTTGCAGCAATGCACTTTAGAATCACATGAGCTAAATATTTGTACTGTGGGCTCAGGTTGCTCTTGTTCAGCACCCCTGAGCTTATGTCTCCACAGTACCCAATTCGCAGAAAGCATCCACGAACTGTAAGAGGGTGAATCCTGACTGGATGTGAATCATCATCTCCAAATTCCAAAACTCTTCTAATATCTTCAGCTGTGATCTCAATTGCCCTACCAAAGATGGTACTTTGGATACGGTAGGGTTCCACAGATCGGTCTACCGAAGCTCCTGCCCAAAATGCTTGATGGATAGACTGATATGGTGTACATGGAGTAGATATGGCCTTGAAGATCCGAGATCTTCTCAGGAAGTCAATAATACCAACAAAATCACCACCATTTCTTGAGGTGGAATCCAGATTAGCACAGATATTGTGCTTTGGATTAATTTGCCACCGGTTGGCCATCTTCCTGTAACAATAACAAATGTATGTTAGAAACTTGAACAACAGAGTTTGACTAAGTCAGAAATCAGTGCAGTTCACTCGAGCGAATGAAGTGTGCGACTGGGTTTAGTCAAATGATGTAATTCTGCGATTGAGTTGTCCGACCGAATGAACTCATTCGAATGACCTAGTCGGCCGATTGAATGAATCACTTCATTCAATCGTGCGATTGACTTTCATTCGGGGCAACCAATCGTATGGCAGACTCAACCCATTCGTATCCTCCATTCGGCCGAATGAACGAGTCTCCTCTTTCAATCGGTCGATTGAAGTTCATCGGGGAGACCAGTCGTATCGCCGACCCCTGTTCCATTTCAAACTTGGTTTTATAATTTTTCCGAAATTAGAGGTTAAGTTCAGGCTTGTTAGACTCGCAATCATGTACTTAGACTACTTCGATCAATGATTTGAACATTTCATGTGATTAAAGCAGTTTATTTGACTGATTTGTTACGAATCAACATTTAGGGCAAATGTGAACCGATTAATCATCAATTTTTACATTCTGATGCATCCTTGTGTTGCGTATTACCTGTGTAACAAGTGCAAATCGTCAGAAAGTGTATATCAAAAGGTTTAGAGATCAAACGAAAATTTTGCAGAGTAACGGTGCGAATAGGAGTGTTTTAGGGCGAATGATGTCTGCGATCGACTGAGGGGTCTATTTATAGACAGACTCAGCTCAATCGGCCGACTGACTCAATCGTACCTTTCATTCGTCCGATTCAAAATCAACTCGTACGATCGAGTCCAATCGCCTGTTTCATTCGATCGATTGGAACTGGGTCGTACGATTCACTCAATCGACCCGCTTCATTCGATCAACTGATCTCCATTCGCACATTTGACCTAATCGACCCTTTCAATCGGCCGATTGGGCTCATACTTATGGTCCAATCTTACGATTGAGTTCAATCGTATAGCCCATTCGCCCGACTGGGTCATATCAGATTCAGTCGAACGATTGGTCTATACTTGTGCCAATTTTAAGGTATGAGCCAACACTTAGTTTATTTACCAATGAATAAAACATTATGTGCAATTGATCATCTCAGACATGATCCATTTAACCACCCGATCACCTCAGACGTGATCCATTTATCCACCTGATCACCTCAGACGTGATCCTTTTAACCTTTCAGAAACAAGTTGTTTAAATAGACATTAAGCATTTTCAGTGATGTTGAGCAGATAGCAATATACACAGTCCGACACGACACATTATACTAGGACTAAACAAAAACTTAACCTATGAATAGAAAGACCTATTTTTTTTGATTTTTGTTGGGGCAGGCTTGTACAGCTTGTTAGCATTAACAGTTTATCCGGAATGGACTCTCGTGGAATCAGACAGGCATATACACCATCACTTGGAACATTCAGTACTTATTACACTTTGTATGATATGATAGTACAGGAAGTCTTCTAAGGTCTAACTGGGAATCATGTTTGAGCTGATATGTAATTCTGATTGATTTTGAACATCAGACGATGCAGCCACGACGATTGTCAGTATGTTTGTCCACTTAAATCCATACACAGACGTTTGACATACATCAGCGATTAATTTAATGAATTAGGTCAAACCGTATTTGTGTATTCCACAGGTATATGGTAATCAATCGTCCTCAGGAGATTTTTGAGCGGTCTTGGACTTAGAAGATTTGGTTCTAAAATTGTCAAAGAGATGCCAAGCCTCAGGTCAGTGCCATCGCACAGCAGAGAGGCGCAAACAACAATGAATTCTTAGAACGAATAAGTTATGCTTAGCCTCAGGTCAGTGCCATCGCACAGCAGAGAGGTGCAATACCTATTTATCTTCTTAGAGCAGTATGTTTGCATATGCATTATTTAAACGACATTTGTCATCTTTTGCTCTGTTTTTCAGGTCTTTGCTCACATTTGTGGCATTTGCTTACTCCTCACCCCTTATTGGACATTGATTGATTGTGCAGACCAGGGATACCATGGGAACACACAACTGGTTGAATAAATTTAGTTTAAGCCTGTTCACTGATGATGTCTAATGGTCTATTGTGTTGAATCTACTGACATATCGTATTGTGTACTTACACAACCCTAGATCTACTTTCTCCAAGTAATTACAATACCAGTCAAAGCTTCTATCATATTCCCATTTTGTTAGACTTAGACTTCTCTGACTTATGATTTTTATGTTTAGAACCGAAAAACCAAATTTGATATTCCAAGTAACTCGGTGCCTGTGTGCTATCACTTTCCAGTTTTCTCAGTCGCATTTCCAGTTTATTTGTCTGTGCCTTTTCAGCTTAACTTACCTCACCCCTTTTTTTTTTTTTTTTTTTTTTTTTTTTTTTTTTATTAAGTAAATGCATACTAAACTAAATCTCCCCCTAAAATTCTAAAACAGAAAATCTTTTTGTGTTTTTGGATTTTATATGACATGTAAATTAAAAAATAAAAATAAAAAAAAAAAGAAAAAAAAAAAGACACAAGTCGGACTATGAATCTGATTCTTCAGCAATCACATCACATTTCTTTTTAACGCCGTTGACCTCTAGCAGATATAAAAATCTTGGTTTATCAAACGGTTTGGTGTAGAGGTCAGCGCGCTGAAAATCCGTGTTAATTTTAATCACATCAATTAATTGTTTTTCATAGCAATCGCGTATGAAATGATATTTAATCCCGATGTGTTTAGTTTTTGGGTGTTGAACAGGATTTTTAGTGACAGCTATGGCAGCAGAATTATCAACATAAATAGGAGTGTTAGAAAACTTCAAACCGTAGTCGCGCATTTGCTGTTGAATCCAGATGATTTGAGAGCAGCAACTTGCAGCAGCAACGTATTCAGCTTCACAGGTTGATAAGGCAACCGAGGTCTGCTTCTTGCATTGCCACGTGACTAACCGTCTTCCAAAGAACTGACACCCTGCTGACGTCGATTTGAAATTCATCTTGCAGCCACCGTAATCTGAATCGCTGTACGCCGTAAGCTCGAAGTCATCGTCATGAGGATACCACAAACCCAGTGTTGGAGTACCCTTCATATAACGGAAAATCCTTTTTACCCCAATCAGATGATTCACTTTTGGCTTCGCTTGATATCTAGAACATAGACATGTTGCATACATGATATCTGGACGCGAGGCAGTGAGATACATGAGAGATCCAATCATCCCACGATACATAGTGGCATCCACCAAATCCCCATTCTCATCAGGAGCTACATCATGATTTGTGGCGAGAGGGGTACCGGCAGCAGACGTATTTTCCATGTCAAACCGACTGAGAATGTCTCCGACATACTTGGTCTGATGTAAGAAAATGCCAGTTGGTGTTTGATCCACCTGTAATCCCAGGAAAAACTTCATTTCTCCCATTGCACTCATTTCAAATTCTGCCTTCATCACAGATTCGAAATCTTTGCATAACGCTTCATTTCTAGATCCAAAGATGATATCATCCACATAGATCTGCACCAGAAGCAAGTCACCATCCTTTTCTTTGACGAACAATGTACAGTCAATCACACCCCTGTGAAAACCATGCTTCAGCAGGTGAGTGGAGAGCTTTTCATACCAAGCTCGAGGAGCCTGATGTAACCCATACAGAGCCTTGTCTAACTTGTAGACTCTGTCCCGATGATAAGGATCTTCGAATCCTTCGGGTTGACTGACATAAACTTCTTCACGGATTTCCCCATGCAAGAATGCACTCTTAACATCCAGTTGATAAACTTTGATTTTCATGTAAGAGGCGTAGGCTAGAAAGATACGAATAGCTTCCATTCTAGCTACGGGAGCAAAGACTTCATTGTAGTCGATGCCTTCGACTTGTCTGAAGCCTTGAACAACCAAGCGTGCCTTGTTTCTGATCACAACACCTTGGTCATCCTTCTTGCATTTTAGTACCCATTTGGTATCAATCACCTTAACTCCTTTCGGCCTGTCAACTAGAGTCCAGACTCCAAGTTTCTTGAACTGGAGTAGCTCTTCTTGCATAGCATTTACCCAGGCCTCATCTTTCAGGGCGTCGCAGACATATTTAGGCTCGATTTGTGAAACAAAACATGAGAAAGCCCCGTCATTTACATATCCCTTTTCCATGACTGCAGCATAATCAGCAGAGTATAGCTGATTTCTTGTTTGCACACCGGATTGAATGTCCCCTATGATAGACGAGGGGGGATGATTCACACTGATCCTTGTCATTGGTGTGGTAGGAACCACAACCTCAGTATCCATATTGGTGACTACTGGTTCAGTATCCGGATTTCCTACAGCTGGTATAGCAGCTGATGATTCACTTTGTTGAGTGGCTGTTTGCTCAGTGTTAGAAGCAGGAGCTTCTTCATCATCTGATGAATCATCACTCTCATCATGAGCAGGAGTCGAAGAGCTTGAGGCATCAGCAGTAGGTGTGATGTTGCTTGAATCAGATTTGGTGAGTTAAGAACATCATACATCATCTGGGTAGCAGCATCATCCTCTGAATCAAGCTGTGGAAGATTGAAGGATTTGAAAAATCCATCATAATCAAAGAATGATGATGGTCCTCTTCCAGCAGGAGGTGTGGTGAATCTCTGAACATCCACATTGCACCACACCTCTACCTGACCCGTCGAATTATTGTAAACTCGCTTGTCTGGGATGCTGTATCCTAAGAATATTCCTTGATCGGCCTTTTCGGTGAACTTGCCATCCTGAGTCTTCTTTAGCAATGTACATGGAGCTCCAAATGGTTCCAGATACTCCAAATTTGGCTTTCTTTTCTGAAGTAGCTCGTAGCAAGTCTTACCATGCCTTTTGACTACTAACACACGATTAAGTGTGTAGCAGGCATTTGCAACTGCTTCATTCCAGAACTGAACTGGGAGCTTTGAATCAGCTAACATGGTTCGCGCAGTCTCAATTAAGCTACGATTCTTTCATTCTGCAACTCCATTCATCTGTGGCGTGTATGCTGAGGTGAACTGGTGAACAATACCCTTCTCCTTGCAGAAAGCATCCATCCACTGATTCTTGAACTCTGTGCCATTGTCAGAACGAATGCTCCTTACCTTCAGTTTGTAGAGTGACTCCAAAGTCGTGACGAGCACCTTGAATGAATCAAACGTTTCTGATTTAGCTTTCAGAAACATCACCCAGGTGAATCTTGAGTAGTCATCAGTGACTACAAAGCAGTACCAGTCTCCTGCTATACTCTTCGTGCTTACAGGACCAAATAGATCCATGTGTAGCAGCTCCAAGGGCATCTCAATTGTGTTGACGTGCTTGGTCTTGTGAGATTTCCTGGTCTGCTTTCCCTTCTTGCAAGAGACACAAAAATCAGGAAGTTGGAAGTTCTTGACTGTAACTCCCTCAACAAGGTTGTTGTGAATCAGATGATTCATCTTCCTTTGATTTATGTGTCCCATCCTTCTATGCCATGAGATGGAGTCCTTCTCTGTAGCTTTTGAGAGGAAACATTGTGCTGTAGATTCAGAGGTAGAAGCATTAGACATATCCAAGACATATAGATCATTGTACCTGGATGCAGACATCAAAACCTGCTTCTCTGGAATCTCCATCTCCTTTTTCAGTATGTAACATTTTCGGTTGTCAAACATAACTTTGAAGCCCTTGTCACATATCTGAGACACTGAAAGTAAATTGTTTTCCAGTTGTTGAACAAAATTTACTTTATCAAACTTTACCTTCTCATTACCTACTTCGCCCTGAGCGGTAATGTAGCCTCCTTTATTTCCAGCAAATGAAACGTGTCCCCCTTTAATTTGTTTGACATTAAAAAGAAGAGACTTGTTTCCTGTCATGTGCCTGGAAGCTCCGCTATCCACAATCCATGTATTTGATGAAGCACTATAGCGGACAACCTGCACATAATTGAAAACGATCAGTTAAGGAGGGGGACCCAAGCCTTGACTGGCTTGGGTTTCCCAGAGGAATCAACCATCATGAATTCAACCCACTGTCCTTTATCAGTAGGTGGAATCTCAACTTTCAGATTGTCCTGGCTGTCAGACACACCAGATGCCTTTGCTTTCCATAAACCATCCCTGTGAAAGGATTGTTTATGATAAACTTTAGACTGATTAACAGTTTGAGTATATGGTTTAGATTCAGAAACAGTTTTTCTTGCCGGTGTCACTGACCTGTCGGGGACTTGTCCGTGTTGTCTTTCACGTGTGGGGGACGAAAACGACTTAGAAGGTGTTTTATGCCTAATGGGTGTTTTCGATCTCACCGGGGTCTTAGATCACTTTTTTGAATCTACTTTGACTTTGTCGGTTAATTCAACTTTCATTCTTGGTGTCTGATAGCGTGGACAATTGGTTGAAATATGACCTCGCTGACCACAAGTATAGCAGGATCTCCATTCATCAGGACTAGGAGATCTCTTGTGGGGCGGTGAGTAGACCTCAGGAATGGGTCTTTTGGTCTCAGTCTTTGAATAAGTACCCTCTTTAACAAATTTAACTTGTTTAACATTTTGATTAAATTGTCGTTGAGGTTGAGCATTATCCCTTTTAACTGGTTTAGCTTGTGTGGATTTAGAAATCTTGGTTTGTGTAATATTTGACTTTATTCCAAACCAAGAGTTGTTTGTACATTTGTTTCCACCTGTTTCTCAACATTGACTGTTCTTGATGCCGAGAGTTTCTGATTATCATCCGAAGAAGCAGACTGAACTGCAGTGTCCGGATCACTCACCAAAGGAGTTGTCACCACATGATCCTTAATTTGATTATTATTAATTGGACGTTGTTTTGTGTTCAAAAGGATTTCATGTGGTGGTGGAACTACCTTGTAACCCAATCCCTCCCCATTGTTGCGTTCTTTAACCAAGTTTTTCAAAATGTGCGAAGAACTCGCGAGACTATGTAGTTTTTGTTGCAATGACTCATTTTCTACCTGTAAGACTGCTTTTTCCTTTTTAGTTTCTTCAATGGTCTTTAAGTAGAATTTAATGTCATTTTCTTGGTTAAATACAACAACTTCAGTTTCCTTTAGTTGTTTCTGCAACGCATCTAACTTTCTTTATAACTGCTCTCATTTTGTTTTAATATACGATTAGCTTCTGAGCACAGTTTTAAGTCATTTACTAAGTTATCATTGTGTTCTAATAACCTAGCAAACTTTAGATCAATGCTTTCTCTAAATTTATCACATTCGACACAAACATGTTCATTAAATAGTTCATCTTTAGATTTTACCTGTGTGGATGTCGATGTTCCAGCCATGAAAGCATTCTGAGACGTAGCTGGAGCTTCAGATTCTGAATTCAACTCATTCTTGACTATTTCATCAACAGCATCAAACGTCTCTTCCAATTCAGCAGTATCAACTTCGGCTGAGCTTTCGCCTTCACTTGCCGAGTCTTCGTTCAAGTCTTCCACAGATGCTATGTTAGCTTCATCAGACACGAATCTAAAGGACCAGTCTTGTCCTTCATCTCCTTGTGCTACCATAGCTTTAGAATCACTTCCCGTGGATGCTGGTTTCTTGTCTCTATCTTGCCTGTTGAACGAAGAAAAAGGATTCCCATTCCCAGTCTTCTTAGGCTTTGAACATTCCCTTTTAAAATGGCCCTTTTCTCCACAATTGAAACATGTGACTTTAGACTTGTCAAAACCAAAGGTTGTATCTTTAGTAGCCACGAGATTCTGCCCTGTTTTCTTCACAAATTTCTTTGCTCTTCGGACAGCGCTTGCAAGAGCCCACATGATGTCCATTCTTTCCAGCTCATTCTCATCTACTTGCTCATAATCTTCATCAGCAAGGTGGCAATTACCAATTTTGCCTGCCACCAAACCATCATAAGAATGCACAACAGCAGCCAGAAGATCCATGTGCTCTTTAGCAACCTCCACTGTTACCTTTCCCAGATTTTCTGTTGTCAACTTAGCAGACTGAGTAACAATAGGACTTTGACTAACACATGATGCACCAAGAGATTCATTTGCAGATGATGAGCCTTGGTCAGAAGTTTGAGATGCATTGGACACAAAGGCTGTTTGCAGGGGAGCACCTGAAGACTTTGCAGCAGGGGTGGACGTAGAAGCAACATTGTAGAGTGAGGGGTCTTGAGCGTAAGAACCCTTCTTAGCCTTGTATTTTTGTCGCACTTCCTCCTCTTTCAGTTTTAGAATAAAGTCATTGATATCCAGGGTGTCTAAAACTGAGTTGTATCGCAGAGTAGAAATGAATGAATCCCACTTTGCAGGTAGACCATCTGCCAAGCTTAAAACCTTGTCTTCCATTGACGTCTTAACGCCATGAGTGTTAAGTTCACTCATCAGATGGTAGAAACGATCGATTATCTCATCTAAGCTTTCATTCCCAATTGCCGAGAAGTTATCAAACTCCTTCTTCAAAGCTTTGCCTTTCAGTGCCTTTAAGTTAGAATTTCCTTCATACCTCTTTTCAAGGACTTCCATCAGTTTTTTACTTTGTTTGTGCTCTGAGTATTGATGAAAGATAGGCTTGGGAATGGACTGAGTCAAAATAGCATAAGCCTTCTTCTCTGCATTGTAGGCAACCTTTTGTGTATCGGAGAGTCCACTCAAAGTCAAAGGAACACCATCAGCCCCTACTGGTATTTTATAACCCACCTCAATAGAGTTCCATAAGTTAGTATCTACACCATTAAGATAGATTTCAAAACGTTGTCTCCATTGTGGAAAATCCTCTATTGTCAATAGTTTAGGTGGCTTGTTATGGTTCCCTATCTCATTCTCTAGTAACAACAAATTCTGAATTCGTGAATCCTTTCCAGCTGACATGGCATAGTTTTCTGAGTCCATCTTTGAATTAACTTAACTTGAGAATTAAACTTCTGTGCGAATGGGCTATATGCGATTGGACTCAAACGTACGATTGAAACAGACGACTGAGAGACTTAGACGACTGAACAGACCGAACGACTCAGATGTGCGACTGGAGTGGGCGATTGACTCAATCGGGCGATTGACACTGCGATTGACTCAACCGGGCGAATGGACTGGCGAATGACTCAAACGTGCGAAAGACCGGGGCGAATGAGTTCAGTCGTACGATTGAGATAATCGTGCGACTGGGTCGGCTGAAAACGTGATTTTTGAACACTTTTGACCTAGAACGCAATTCTTTGCACCCTAGACGGCTGAAACTCGAAAAACACTGACTTTTCAGAACATGCAAACGTAAAGACTCGATTTTTAGCCAAAAGAATGAATCTTTTTGCGTAAAAACGTAGACTTTTTCACAAAACCGATTGAATCAACGAAGAATCAAGAGCCAATGCTCTGATACCACTTGTTAGGACCGTGCACGTACGGAGTACTAACTGATTCTTCGTTGTACCGAATCAAATAGTGCGGAATCCTATTTGATTGGCGATCCAATCAGTGAGAACGAATTCAAGATCAATCCTAACGATTAGAAAACGTTATGAATTGACTCGGAATGATCTGAAACGCTCTATGAAGTTGGAATGGTCGAACAGCACGTTCTGGGGCGATTAGGGTTTCTGGTATTCGAAGTGTCTAGTTTTTCCACGAATTAAGTGGTATTTATAGGTTACAGATCTCATTCGTGCGACTGAGTCTTGCGACTGACTCAGTCGTGCGATTGAGTAATACGACTGATTCATTCGTACGCTTGAGTCAGACTGATGACTCAACCGTCCGATTGACTCAGTCTCTTAGTTCAACCGTGCGATTGGACCATTCGCATAGTCCAGTCGGGCGACTGAAAGAGATGTTTAGTCAAACACATTCATGAACCTTTAATGATTCAGAACTATGTCTCACAACTGTAAACCTATATAACATGGTCATATTAAGCGTGTAACAACTAATAAATAGATATAACATTAAATAATCAACAACCATATAATGAAGAGATTCTCATTAGATTGATTTAACCTTACATATGTGTAACAAGATAGAAGTTTATTACATTTCAGCTCACTAGACTAGAACTGGGGACATGTGTACCAACACCTCTGAAAAGAGTTAGTTGATGGGAACTATAGTCATATTCCCATCTAACTATAGGTTCCAATTCTGGACCCTCCACCATCTGTAGAAAGGCTGCGCCTTTAGTAGTGGGTCTTTCCTTGTCTTCATGTCTTTTCAACTTCAACTCTTCTTCGATCTTGGCCTTTGCAATTAGCTCGGCTAGTTGAAGACTGCTGAGATAATTTCTGATGATAGCTGCAGTTTCTGAGTTGGAGGGGTTGGAGAATGGCTTCTCTGTAAGCTCAGCAATGTCAAATCTGTTGAGATGCAATAGAGAAGTGGCATTAAGCCTGTTGGTTTCACCATTCTCCCTTTCCACAACAAAGTTGTGAGAATGTTCATCGAACCTCCACTGGATTATAACTTTCCTAGGTCCAGGAGACTGACTAGGAATCCTGTCCTCCTTCCTTGTATCCAGTAGAGTCGCCAGTTTCCTTCTTAGTCTCTTCTCTTCAGCATTGAGAGTATCAGAGTTGAGACCGAGAAGTCTTACAGCCTGGCCCAAAGTACTTCTAGGAAACTCAAGAAATTGACCTAGAATGACGAAGCTTGAAGAGTTATCAACATAGGTGATGTTGATAAGGTCTCCCTCACAGGAGATGCTGCTCATAGTAGTGCAGTTGGTGAGCCTTGTCTTGAGCTCCTTTATTTCCTCAAGAGAGAGATGTTTAGAAGGCTGAGGGGATGATCTTGGTTTGTGTTGGGTAGGTTTAGGTTTAGTGGTTCTAGGTTGTGTTTTGGGTTTAAGGATAGGAAGTTTAGGTGGTTGAGGTGATGAGGTAGGTTTGGGTAGAGTTGTAGGTTCAGGGGTGTAGGTTTCATCTGAGGGTTCGGTTTTGATGGGAAATGGGATTGGTTCTTCTGGTGTGGGTTGTGGTTGAGTGGTTGGCTGTGGTTGAGTGGCTGGGGTGAAGACCATTCCCTGTCCCCTCCTATACATCACCTTCCTCTTCCCCAAACGGATGTCAGCTTTTATTTCGCTGACAATCCGTTGGAGCGTCCTTTCGGACATGGGTCCCACCTGCCTACCAGAGAAGCAATGAGCCTGGAGATAGTCTTTCATCCAGGCTTTATCACAGAGCTTCTTGGTGGCAGTGACCCTCTCTACCTCCTCCCTCCGCTTCTTCTCCTTCATCTTCTCCCTTGCAGCTTTCTTCCTTTCTTTCTCCATTTGGTCCTGCTCTTTGTTGTGGAGCAGCAGGATCATATCCTCATCATGTGGAGATAGTTCAAGAAGACTGAAGCCTCTTGAGAGCAGGAATTTAATCCTAGCCTCTCTCAGCTACAGGGCTGCTATCCTTTGTTCTTCTTCTTCTCTTTCCAAGGCCAACCTGGCTTCTTCTTCTTGCCTTAGCCTGGTTGTCCTCTCCAAAATCACCAACTCCTCTAGTGGTAGCAGGAGCACTTCCTCATTGACAGCTCCTAAGTTCATGAGCTTATCAATGAGTGCTGTCCTTTTCTTGGTGTTGATTTCCTCCTGATTGGCTGCAGCTGCCTTAGAACTAGCAGCTAGCAGCTTCTCAGCAGGAAACCCACCTTTCTTCTTGAGCTTCTCAATCCTTTCCTCCTCCTGAAGCTCTGCCGCAGTCATTTTCTTTTTGCCTTTGTCTTTAGCAGAACTTGTCTGTGGTGGTTCTTGGATAGAGGGTTCGGATTGAGAGAAAGGATCAGCTGGTGTTTGGGATGGAGGTAGATCAGAAGTGTCCTCCCTGCTCATCTCAGATGCTATTTCAGCAATAACATCTGTGATGATCAGTTCCTCGGACATTTGGAACAAACCTTCCGCAGCTTCCATCTCAGCTTCGAAAGACTTATCTTGTTCTTCTGAAGTTTCAGCTTTAGCTTCGGAAGTTTCAGCCTGAGCTTCGAAAGAAGAGGCTGATGCAAGTTCTGTCCCAACTGTTTCAGTTGCTGGGCCATCAGTCCCCATTTCCCCTTCGAAGTTAATCTCAGGTTCCATGTGGACCTTAGGTTGACCAACTTCTTCCACAGTGGTAGAAGGTGCAGTCAGTCTTTGAAGCTCCTCAGCCCCAAAGTATATGAGTGTGGTGTCGGGGCTGGGCTGTTCTAAGGAGGATCTCAATACAAACTTTGTGAAAAGTCTGTAGAGATCATGAAGCATCTGTGAGTCAATCTTTAGAGTTGATTGAAATGACTCAGGTAGGGTGATGAGTTGGGAGGTAGAAGACTGGATCTGTGGTTCCCCAGATGTTTGTCTCTGATCTTTCTCCCCCTTTTTGGTAGCATCATCTTGAGAGCTAGATGAGCTAGAGGAAGAATTCAATGAGACCTGAATAGGTACATGCCTAACAGACCTCTCCGTCTGTTTCTCAGCTAGTTGACCCTTGAGATTGTCAATCTCAAGTTGCTGAGTGGCTGTCCTTGTCTCTAAGATCCTCACCTGAGATTCCAGGTTTGATACCTTAGAGAGCAAGTACTGAAGTGTGAGTTGCATACTTCCCTCATCTTCATGTGAAGAATCACGGGGAGATTAGATAACATACCTAGTATGTTCGGTCTCACCACCAGATGTGGCTTCTTGGCACCCTGGATACCTTTGCTCAAATTCATCTCTTTCAGAGATGTCAATGGGCAAAATTGCCATAGACTCAGTCTGATTGATATTACCACTATCCTTAGAGCTCAATGAGAGACTCTGAGTAGTGGTAGCTGAGCCTACATGAGTCCCATCCACATCAGTGGGACTCACCTCAGTAGTTGGCTGCTGATGGGAGCTAGAGATAAGGGATCGCTCTTGGCTCTGTTGATCTTTGAGAGGTTGTTGTAGATCAACTTCATGGCCATGGAGAGATGTAATCTCTTCATCAGTTAGGAGTAATAGGTTAGTGAAAGATAAGAGGTTAAACCTACTGACCCGGGACCTAGATCAATGTCTACAGGCATTGAGCCTCTGGTGGGGCTGTCCCTTGAAAGTTGCACAGGGGAGTGTAAAAACTCACCCTGTGGGCTAAAGGCTTGAGGTTCGGGCTCTTGGGTTTGAGACTGAGGAGGCTCAAAACCCAAATTGAGGTCAAATGAGAAGGATAGTGTGACCTCGGACTGAGTGGGAGCCCATATTTCCACTCTAGCCCTTTTGGTTTGAACTGGAGGAGCTTGTTCAATCAGAGTAGATTGAACAAGGGTTCGTTTGGGACGTCTCTGATATATAATTTTAATGGGTGGAGAAGTTATGGGAATATTTGTGGTGGAGGTTGCTGGTGTGGGTTCATCACCTGTGGGGTTAACAGGGATGTCACCAGGAGCTATGCGCTCAATTATCTCTAGAGGTAAAGGAGTGTACCGTCCAGTAAAGTTGATGGACACCTTCTTCAATGTCTTGAAGATGGTAGGCCGCACTTGGGGAACAGTAAGAGCAGCTGCACAAACAAGCTTGCTCGGTTCCAACTCGCAGTTGATAATATGTTGAATGTATCGGGGATACATGAAGAATGTGTCCCTTCTCAGATTTCCAATCAAATTGGTCAACACAAATCTGGAATAGTTGAAGCGCAGACCTCTCACCAACCCATGAACTAGGCATCCTAGTTCATATGGGATTTGATCCCATCCCCCAGACTTGTTGGATAGGCAGTGCATAATGATGTGCAGCAAGAACTTCCAATGATATGAGAAGTTGAACTTGTAGACGGTTGACCTGCTCACATCCCCACCATATCCCATGAGGATGTAGGTGCTATCCAAGTCTTCTTTGGGAAACTCAGTAGGAGCCCCATCATCATTGAGCTCGAGATGCTCCCTGATAAGTTGTTCAGTTATGATCAACTCCTATCCCCAAATGCGGGTTCTCAGGACGCGAAACCCATTTAGGACTTCAGCTTGACCGTTACTCCAGAATTCAGTCATGTGGTTGGAGTAAACGGTGGGGTTAACAGTAAGCGCCGTGAGGTAGGTTGATTCAGTAAGAAAGGTGATTATTTGAGTGAAGTCGGCATCTCTTGACGAATCAAGTAATGCGACCTGGTTGTGCTGAGGGTTTAGCGCCATTGCAGAGAAAGTAAGCTTGAATTTGGGTGAAATTTCAGGTTTGACAGTGAAGGGAATAGTTAGGGCAGTAAATTGGTAAAAGAAGATGAAAGTGAACAGTCTGGATTATTTAAAGAGGATGAATTGTGATAGTGGCGGTAATAGGGTAACTGTTTGGGGGTAATGGTGGTTTTTCGGCTGTGAAGTGACAATGGCGGCAAGGGATAATTTTAAATAATCTAACCATCATAAGCAAAATCTTTACCTTTTACAGAATGGGGCCCAAAAAGATATTCGTTACACAGTAAAATCTCTATTTCTGAATATAAAACATTTCCGAAGGTAATTATCTTCCGAAGGCAATCTTCTCTTCCGAAGCAAGGCATTGCTTCCGAAGATAAAAATTGCTTTTCAAATGGAGAGTTTTATGAGCTTCGGAAGTAGATCTGATGCAAAATCAATCGCTTCTTCCGAGACTAAGAACTCTTCCAAGAAGAAAATTTCCATTGAGGAATTTGGCTTCGGAAGATATTTAAGAATATCTTCCGAGAGTTAATTCCTCTTTGGAAGGAATTTACACTTGTAATATAAAAAGATCTTTTGTAACAGGGCTTAAATTGTATTGACACAAGACATTACACATTAAAAAAAGTTTTCAAAAGAGGTAGTTAATCAATGTTTATCATCCCAAGAGCTGATATGAGATACTTAAATCTTTGTTCATCAAAAGCTTTTGTGAACAAATCAGCATATTGTTCATTTGAGTCAACTTTGATTAACTTTATCAGATTTTTCTCATAAATATCTCTAATGAAATGGTACCTGACATCAATGTGCTTTGTCTTGAAGTGCTTCACTGGATTTTCAGTAATGGAGATAGCACTGTTGTTATCAATATGAATAGGAGTAGTCATGAAGTTGAATCCATAGTCCAACATCTAATTTTGAATCCATAGCAGTTGAGCACAGCAGCTAGCAGCAGCAATGTATTCAGCTTCAGCAGTTGATATAGAGACACAGGATTATTTCTTGCATTGCCATGAGATAATCCTTCCACCAAGAAATTGACATCCTCCTGATGTTGATTTCTTGTCAATGTTACAGCCACCATAATCACTATCAGAGTATCCATAGAGATTGAAATCACTATTTCTTGGATACCAGAGACCTAGTTTAGGTGCTCCTTTGAGGTATCTGAGGATTCTCTTAACAGCAGCTAGGTGAGAACCTTTGGAGCAGCCTGATATCTTGCATAAATGCATGTGGCAAACATGATATCAGGTCTACTAGCAGTGAGATACATCATAGAACCAATAATTGCTCTATACTGATGCTGATCAGTATCCTCCCCCTCAAGGTCAGGGCAAAGATTATGGTTTCTAGGTATGGGTGTCTTGGCTGGTTTACAGTCCTTCATTTCAAATCTATCTAAAATGTCTGAGACATACTTAGATTGATTTATGAAGAACCCTTCCTTCATCTGTTTCACCTGAATTCCAAGGAAAAAGTCCATTTTTTCCATTGAACTCATCTCAAATTTCTGCTTCATAATGCTCTCAAAGTCCTTACACATTTGGTCATTTGAAGAACCAAATATGATGTCATCAACATAGACTTAAACAAGCAAAATGTCCTCTCCAATCTTCCTGATGAAGAGAGTCTTATCAATGGTACCTTTGGTGTAGCCATTCTTCAGGAGAAACTGAGACAAGATCTCATACCACAGCCTAGGTGCTTGGTGCAGCCCATATAGAGCTTTATCCAGTTTGCACACATAGTTGGGGTGCTGTGGGTCTTCAAATCCTGGAGGTTGACATACATAGATTTCCTTATCTATATCCCCATATAGAAAAGCACACTTGACATCAAGTTGGTAGACTGTGAAGTTCTTGGATGCAGCATAAGCAAGGAAGATCCTAACTGCCTCAAGTCTTGTAACAGGTGCAAAGACATCATTATAATCAATTCCTTCCTCTTGGGTGTATCCCTGAACTACTAATCTTGCCTTGTTCTTGATAATCAAGCCTCTGTCATCTTTCTTGTTTCTGAATACCCATTTAGTGCCTATGGGTACTTGACCAGAAGGTAGTGGGCATAGATTCCAGACCTTTTGTCTTTTGAATTGAAGCAGCTCCTCCTGCATCGATTCAACCCAACTACTATCTTTTAAGGCGTCTTCCACCTTCTTGGGTTCCATCTGAGATAAGAAGCATGAGTACAAGCAGACATTCCCATGATGAGTTTGCCCTCTTGTTCTCACACCTTCAGAGACATTCCCTATGATGTTCTCAGTTGGATGAGTGTTATGAATCCTAAGACGAGGAATCACTTCCAGTTGCAGAGATAAGTCCAGGTTGGACATATTCTAATCAGGAACTAGATCACTCTGTCCAGCTGCTGTTTCAAAATCATTCAATGAGGACTGATTGAATGATTGAGAAACATCATCAATGGTTAGTCGTGAAGTAGTATTAACAGTTTCCTGTTCCTTCATAATACTACTTCCTTCAACCTGGTGTTGTAGTGGATCACCTGAAGAACTTTGAGGTTGATCAAGTGATTCACTTGTTGAAGCTTCACTATTCCTGGAGATAGTTACACTATCAGATCTGTGGATGGTTGAAGCTTGTTGTCTTTCAGCTTTTAGAGAATTTGGAAGAGGTCTGGGTAGCTCAAATAATTGATCAGCATCAGCATCATCTTGAGCACCTGTTCCAGCTGAAACATTCTCACAAGATGGTTTAGAATAGTTTGGAAACAATTCTAAATTAAAGATATAATCAGGCCCATTCCTCCTAACATAAGGAGTGTGCTCATTAACAATTATATTGGATGACTCCTCAAATTGTTGATTCTTGATGTTGTATACCCTATAAGCTTTGGAGCTAGAAGAGTATCCAACAAAGATAGCATCATCTGACTTCTCAGCAAACTTTGCTAAGTTGTCTTTTGTGTTAAGTATGGTACACCTGCAGCCAAAGGACCTTAGAAAGCCAATGAATGGTGGCCTCTTGTTCCATAACTCATAACGGGTTTTTCCATGGGGCTTAACTACAAGAACCCTGTTCTGCACATAGCATGCAGTGCTAACTGCCTCTGCCCAGAATTTTAGAGGTAGTTTGAATCAGCTAACATGGTTCGAGCAACCTCAATAAGTGTCCTGTTCCTCCTCTTAACAACACCATTTTGTTGAGGAGTTCTGGGAGCACTATATTATCTGGCAATCCCTTTTGAGTCACAGAATGAGTCAAGAACAAAGTTTTTAAACTCAGTCCCTTGATCACTTCTAATGATCTTAACCTTGTGATCAATTTGATTTTCTATTTTAAGAATAAAAGATTTTAACGTTTCAGCAGTTTCATCTTTACTTCTTAAAAAGAATACCCATGTAAATCTTGTAAAATCATCAACAATCACAATGCAGTATGATTTCCTTCCAATGCTCATTATACTTGTGGGACCAAAGAGATCCATGTGCAATAAGTGTAATGGAGTAGTGATAGAGTTAACACATTTGGACTTGTGAGATGTCTTGTGTTGTTTCCCTTTCAGGCATGCAACACAGTTATCTTTGCAGAAAAATTCCTTTTTAGGCAAACCATGTACCAAGTTATTTTTAGCTAATTTATTCATTGTCTTAAATTTACATGACACATACGTTTATGCCATAGTGTTGACTCATCACTATCAGCTTTGGAAAGAAAGCATGATACTTCACCCATAGGAGAAGTGTTGTTCATATCTAGCTTGTACATATCCCCTTTCCTGGGAGATCTAAGAAGCACCAATTCCGGAGGAATTGTCATCCCTGGTTTGAGGATAATGCACTCATGTTCTGTGAAAAGCATGTGATGCTTTTGATCACAGAACTGAGAAACACTTAACAGATTGTGTTCAAGCTGTTTGACAAAGTAAACTTTGTCAATGTTTATTCTGCCATTGGATATATTTCCTCTGCCTGAAATATATCTTCCGGTCTCACCTCCAAATTGGATAGGCCCTCCATCAAAGTTCTGGAATTATTGAAGGAGAGATCTGTTCCCTGTCATGTGCCTGGAGCATCCACTATCTACAATCCAGACATTGTTGTTCTTGTCAAATGGATGTCCCTGCATATAAGATGAGATGGTTAGTTTTGTTTGGAAGCCCAAGCCTTGCTGGTCTTGGGCTCTTCCAAAGATAATGACATAATTGAACCAAAAGATATGCATTGGGGTTCAATAGAGGTCGTTAAAGAAGAGGTTTGGGCTGCAGCATCTTTCTTGATCTTCCAATCCATCCCTTGGTTGATCTTTGAGGATGAGCTTGTTGAAGCTTTTGCAGCATGGTCTTCTTCCAAAGCTTCTTTCTTTTCGGAAGAAGCCTTCACCACCTTTTCTTCCGAAGTAGTCTTCTTCTGGGATGGTTTCAAGGGAGCTTTCTTGTTCTTCCGAACCTTAGAAGCTTTGGCTTCCGAAGCCATTTTCCCTTCGGAAGAAGTACTTTCTTCTGAAAGCAACTTGGCTTCCGAGACCAATTTTCCCTTTTTCATGATTTGGACCGTTTGAAATGGTCCAAATGAGAAACCTTCCCTGACTCCTTCTTTTCTAACATTATTTGCATAATGTGTGCTTGCTGGATTGTAGTAATAATCTTTAGCCATGTGGTTGTGCAGACCACACATTATGCATGCAATGTTAGTCTTTTGGGAATTTGCAGGTTGCTGTTTCTTTGATCTCTTTTCTTCATCAGCAACTTTCCCTTTCAACTTCTGATCCTTTGGTAGGACAGGAGTGCTGGTACTACACTCCTTTCCTGAATCAGAAGTACCTACCACTTGGAATCCAGTAGAGATGAAGACACCCTTTTGCTTTGGGTCAATCTTCAGCTTGGACTCTGCAACCTTCTTGACAGTCCTTCTTGTAGCTTTAGCTCTGCTTTTTCTTTCCTTGGTGGTTAGGATTTGTTCTTCATAGGTGGACATGAGTGTATCTTCCTGTTTCTCCCCTGTGGTGGCCACTATTTTTGCCTCATCCTCTAGTTCCAATGGAGAAGGGTCAGTAGTTGGAACCTCTTGCTCTTCAGTACCACATCTAGGTAGTCTAATATACTCATAAGAGTGTGGTAGAGCTATTTCATTGGTTCCCAACCCTTCTTTGTTTTGATAAAACATTTTGGAATGAGATGATGATGCAAGAATAGCTTGGAAGTTTTGCTCAGCAATAGCTTGCTTCCTGGCCTGAGCCTCAGCAGTGACCAACTGGGCTTGAACTTCAAACAGTTTGGATATCAGATCTTTAATTTGAGTCTTGTAGTTGGTCTTTTCATGTTTTAAAAGAGACACAGTTTTCTCTAACTCCTCAATTTTCTTTTGATAGTCAAATTCAGCTCTTTTAAAATCAGATTTTAAGATATTTAAAGACTCAACATCATATCTGATTTCCTTATTGTAATCCTTATTGAGTTTAACTTTAGCAATACAGGCAGCAGTACAAAGATGTTCATATACCTGATCATCATTTGTTCCGGCCATGAGTGCTTGAGCGGGAGTCACATCCTGTACCATGAAGCTCCAGTCAACTTCTTGAGCTATTATAGCTGTTTCACTTGATTTCTCTTCATGCTTTGAAGCTGAGGGATATGTGGAGGCCTGTGGGGTTCCCGGGTTGTTCTTGGGAGCCTTGCATTCCCTAGCAAAGTGACCTAGTTGGTTGCAGTTGTAACACTTTGCTTTGCTCTTATCAAACCCAAACTTGCTGTTGACAGGGTTTTGAGGGAATTGCCTTCCAGTTCTCTTGAAGAACTTCTTCGCTACGTAAGTTAAAAGAGCCATCTGTTGGACTATGTCCACATACTCTACATCATCTGGACTGAAACACTCAAGATCATCAAAGCAATATTGAAAATCACCAGAGTGTCCACTTCTAGAGACAAAGGCACAACTATCCTGAAAGGAGTTGTGTTGAACCTTTTGAGACTTTGGAGTCTTAGGTAGAGTAATGTAGGGTCCACTATGTGAGTTGTCAGGGTAACACAGCAACTGATGCTGTGGTTCTGTGATTTCCCTTTCAACCACATAAAGGGCTGAACTCAGTTGGTTATTGGAGTGACCAGAGGAGTTCTGCATGTTCATCTCCATCTGGAATGCACTTAGGATACCATACAACTCTGTGAGAGAAAGAGTCTTAAGGTCCGAAGTTCTCTTGATTACGACACAGTAGTGTGTCCATAGTTTAGGAAGGGAAGACATGAACTTCCTAACTATGTCTCTATTCTCAAGAGCTACTCCAATATCCACCAGAGTATTCACTATCTCAACATACCTGAAGTATTGTTGAGTCAAGGTCTCACCAGCCTTGAAAGTGAAGTTCTCAAACTGCTGCTTCAAGAGATCCTTCTTGTTCTCTTTGGTTTCCTTGGATCCTTCATACATAAGCTTCAATGCATCCCATAAATCTTTGGCTGTTTTGCACTTCTTGAAGCCTCTGTAGATGGAGTTTGGGAGAGCAGTTTGAAGAGAAGTCGTAGCCCTTTGATCTAGCTCTATTCTCTTCCTATCTTCTTCTGAGTAATCATCAACATCTTTTGGAATGATGTGATTACCAGTAGCAGAAGTAGTGCTTGGTATAAAAGGACCATTGACAATGGAGTCCCACATCGTTGAGTCTTGACACTTGATGAAGCCTTCCATTCTAGTGCACCATGTGTCAAAGTCTTCAGGGGTGATCAGTGGGGACTTGGTCATGGTACCGGTCTCCATATCAGCCTTAGTGAGAGCGGCCATTTGAGTGAGTGGTTTGTAGTGGGAGTGAAAAACTGGTTGATTTGGATGGTAAGATCTCACAATCAAGAGCCTGGATGCTCTGATACCAATTGCAGGATCGTATGTTGGTCACTCAACAAGTGGTTTTTCTCTCAAACTCACCTAGAACGACACTCAGAAAGAGTCTATGAAGAGTTGATCACTATATAACAAGTAACAAGGAGTAAATAAACACAGGATGTAAATTTTCAAGGTACTTTTATATATTGCTTCTCAACTCAAAGGATTACAAGACTCTTGGACTCGATCTCACTCCTTAATGAGTTACAAAGAGAAGATATATATAATACTATCTACAGCCGGATATACTTTGATACCAGCTGGAAACCTCTAACCAAACATCTATACTACAAGACTATAGGTGAGGTATTTGTAGTCAGGACATGTCCCTGACTTACCTTTTGTCACCAACTAAAGTTGGTAACATGTACTATCATAAAAAGTTATACAGTAGAATAAAGTATGGTCAACAGCATGGTTCTTTCAGAAGAAGCCATGATGTATCAGAGGTCTGCAGCGGACTGTCAGAGACCATACTTATGTCTACTGGACATAGCAATGTCTTCCGAAGGATAAGTTTCTTCGGAAGAATAACTTCTTCCGAAGCCACTTATACTTCGAAAGACTGCTTCTTCCGAGGCTTGGAGTCTTCTTAGTCTTCGGAAGGAGACTTGGTCTTCAGTTCAGACTTTGTCTTCAGTTCTTTCTTCAGACTTTGTCTTCGGAAGTCTTCAGACTTTGTCTTCAGTTCTTTCTTCAGACTTTGTCTTCGGAAGTCTTCAGACTTTGTCTTCGGAAGCCTTCATACTTTGTCTTCGAAAGTTGTCCTTCAAACTTCGGAAGATCTCATACTTAGCTTCGAAAGCCTTGTGAATATAGCACCAAAATGACTATGTGAAGAGGTTTTGGTTGCACCAGCCTTATAATGACCCAACAGTTGGTGACGGTGGTTGATGGTGATGAAGGTGGCGGTCGCGGTCGAGGGGGATGGGGTTGGTGGTCGCGTCAGGCGGTGGCATGGCTGTAGGTGTGGCGTGGCAGTAGGGGGCGGCTGATGGGGTTGTGGTGTGTTTGTGTGTGTGTGTGTGGGAGAGTGGTAGAGTTGTGAGAATGTGAAAGGGTTGTGTGGGGTTTAAGAAGAGATATGGATGATTAGTTGTCATCCATGCATGTCTCCCAAATCACAATTATTATTATTATTAATTTATTATTATTGTAATTATTATTATTATTATTATTATTATTATTATTATTATTATTATTATTATTATTATTATATACAAGAAATTGTTAATTGACTTCTAGATTCGTTAATATATTACCGTAGGGTTTTCCATTTAATCAGATATAATTATTAAATAACCATAGATTTATTATCACGAATGGTTTTGAGTGTTGACCTGTTTGACCGGGTTTCACAGTGTGAGGGATCTTAAAATGGTGAGATCTTATATCAAGAGCCTGAGATGCTCTGATACCAATTGCACGACCGGGTGAAGGGATATGCACTTTACAACACAACAACACAAAGAGGGGAGTGTGGAACAACACTTAACAATTCAAATGGGGAACTGGCAAAATCAGTTTAGAGAACTAAGAAACACAAGTGTAAGTGAGACAGAAACTAGAACAACACTCAATCAGTTGGTTTTCAAGGTTGATGTATATTGATCTCTAGTTCCTTACAAGTGGTTTACAAAGTTCTACAAATAAGTTATAAGGACCAGAAATACTTATACTACAACCTAGAGCCGGCCATACTTTAAAGACCAGCTAGATACATGATCTAGACAACAAAATCCATGTAGAGTCAAAAGGCAGATTGTCTTTTGACTAGTGACTATGACATGCCATAGCTCACATCTTAATATATTACAAAAAGGATAAAGTACATAAAGTGGAAAGTTACAGACTCAAGACCTCAATGTACAGTTTACCAAAAGCATGGACCTTTTCACCAACTCATGAAAGGTTGGTGACTTATCAGAGTGGCAGCGGAAAGTGGTTCAGCTTTAGGTAAAAAGTACATCAGATAAAGCATATAATATAAAAGTCTTCAGAAGAAATCTGTCTTCAATAGTTAGCTGTGGAAGACTTTGTCCTTGAAGCTTTGGAAGACTTCATCTTTTGGCTTCGGAAGATATTGGTTTTGGCTTCGGAAGATTTCACACTTAGAATAATTTCTAAGGCAGTGTGAAACTTCCAAAGCATTCCACTTCAGTACACTTGTGCATGCATGCAGGAGAGACTTTGAGTGTTTGGGTTTCAACAGCCTTACTAACATCCTTACAGAGTCATCAACAATTTGTCGGGTCAATCTAGTCAACTTTGGTCAAAAAGTCCAATTTATTAAAACTTGTCAAAAACATTTCTCGAACACAGTAAAGGTTTACGTTATTCGGATATAACGGGTTCATTTGACCATTATGTACACGCACTAACAGACCTACATTTATTAGATAATGATTAGCTTTTGGAGTTTATGCTTTGTGTTTCTTTACGCAATTTAAGGTGAATCTTCATGGCCCGACTTTTACTTTCCTTTTTAGGGGAGAAGCATGCAAACTATTTTATATGGCCTTGGTATTATAGTTTTATCACTAGTTACTGTAATGTAAACATTACCACATAAGTCCATACATTCTCAAATGTTAGTAACTAACAAGGTAATTCAGCATAATACTACTAGTCTTTTGACAAACCTCACCCGTGTTAGTCATGCTAACTCGACTGGAGGTCGGACGAATGTTTAATTGACCTCATACTTGCCATTGTTCTGTAATAAGATGTGGCAGAAGGTAGATAACTCATAAATAGTTAGCTTCAGTTTCGAAACTATAAGTAACTTGACACATAGGCCAGCTACTTATGTTATATCTTTATTTACGTTTACCTTGCAAACACTCGCAAATTATTTGATTTACACGTGTAAACTCACCAACCTTGTTTGACACACTTTAACATGTTTTCTCAAGTTGTTGTCACACTTAATGCTAGGGTTTCACATCTAAGGCGTATGCATACCTTTACCGTTTATAAACAAATTCATTTACATTTACTACTTTTCATTGGATGCCTTGTCTTACGTATTTATTTTTTTATGGTTTTACCAACGTATACGTTTCCATATTGATTATATTGAAAAC
The DNA here is from genome assembly GCA_024085815.1 of Flaveria linearis. Lineage (NCBI taxonomy): Eukaryota > Viridiplantae > Streptophyta > Magnoliopsida > Asterales > Asteraceae > Flaveria > Flaveria linearis. Next base: position 64,897,702 of record CM044001.1, on the reverse strand, counting down.
TGTGTTTTACTCTAATTTATGATCAAACGTTTATTTTAAAACGCACATAATATCATTTGATATAACTATCTCTGAGATCCTGGCTTGTCATGTGGCTCGTGGTAGAACCCACCGGTAGATTTTGAGGGTGTGACAATTTAAGTCCTAAAGAAATGAAATATTGTCGATGCATTTTCAAACGCACATTCTTGATTTCCTAGACCGATTTGGTCCAACTCCATTATTAAGGGAAGATTCTGGTTGATATGGAGGTGTGTCAAAGCTCCATTTATTATGATATGATGTTCCCCTTATGAATAAGGTGTGTTCCTACCACATTCCACTATCTTCATTATCTACATTCCAAGGTTCCAGAACTAATATGGGATCTTCTTGAGTCCCTATCTCTTTGTTAGGATAATAGTTGAAGGAATCGTCGCAGGGAATAACAATCGGCGCCTCTTTTGTTCTTAAATTTGCATGATTGCAAGAGTAACTATAGTCACCATTCACTTTGTTCGTTGAATGAGTCGAAGAAGTCAGACATAATGCATTCTTATCTTTTAGAAGGATATTCTAGGCATAGCCTTTTTTGTTGAATTTTTTTATATGACATTATGGTTTTATAAAAAATACATCAAAAAAATGAGTGTTTTTAAATTTAAAACAAGTACAGTATTATTAATAAGAAGATAATAATTTTTTAATATTTTTAAGCTCGTGTGATTTATGCCCGTCATGTGTATTTAGTACAGTTTTTTGTATCTTTTTTTTAGTTGCGTTTTTCTGAATATTATTATGTCTTTTTTAATTATGAATTCTAAAAGAATATAATGGTTAAATAATATTATTTTGTATTTCTAATATGTAATATACAATAATAAATTAATAAGTAATTAATCTAATACATTAAAAACAATGACAAAATAACACCATGGCTCATTGTGTTTTTAATTGTTATTATGTATTCTTAACCACTATGGGTTTTAAAAAATAAATTGATAAAATAACATTATCGTGTATTTGTAATTGTAAAATAAATAAGTTTATATACTCTATAACAAAAATAACAAATTGTGTTAACTTCAACACTTTAAGTTTTGAAGAATATGTTGGTAAAAGTATATCATTATATACTTTTAATTGTAAAACATAATGATAAATAATAAGTTTACATAATGTATAAAAACAATGACAAAAATAATATAAAATAATCTATGACGTAAAACACAATGATTAATTCATATAATAAATGATACAAAATTATTCGATATAATGAACTATTTGACACAATAAATGTTTAAGACACAATGAACTAACGTATTTAACACAACGACCAAAATGTCGTTCTCTTAAAAAAAATAAAAAGACACGTTTCAAACACACAAGTCTTTTTATCCTTTTTATTATAACCCTACTCAAATTTGATAGTAACATGTAATATTATCAAATAGTAACAATTAATAGTTTTATGAATATAATTAGTTATTCTAAATAATTAGTTTTCATAGTAATTACTTGCGTAAATATATTTAACATGCTCTAAATATATTGGTCACATGTTGTTGTCAGCTTGTGAATCTATAAGTCGTTCTTCGTTAGCGATACTGTCAAGTGTTATTAATTGTGCATCAAAATTCTACGTTGTAGCGCAAATGGCGTGAATGTGTTGTGGTGTCTCTCGAGTAGTGATTATTCAAGTTTCATTGTTGATAAATAACATTGATTATAAGTAGAGTTAGTGGGCGTGTGAGTTTGTCATTATAATAAAACTTATTAACCGGCTAAGATTGGTGGGATTTTATTTTTAAGGCAAGAAGGTGAAGCACAAAAATTTTAAATAGCTTTGGAACAATTGAGGAATTCTTCTTACATTATTTTCACACAAATCGGAGGTGAATGCCTATGTTTAGAGAAAACAATGAACAAAATTAAATAACAAGAATTTTCTTAGATAAAACTTCATTTTGCTTTCAACGTGCTAGCTTATAGACAAAGAAGAGAAATCATTTTCATCTTTGTTTGAAAACCGAATATGAGAGATAGAGAGTTTGTTAACTTATCAAATTGTTTAACTTTTGAGAAACATGAAAGTGAGAGTGATTTAACTAAAAAGAAAAAAAAAATAAAAGACGTGACAATAAATACTAGCCTTAGTGAACCGTTTCGTGACGATGGTTATTCATGTGAAATTCCCATCATCAAGTCATCAATAAATTTTTAGTGCACAATTGTCATACTTAATACAACTCTTCAAACCCCATTTTGAGAAAGATATTGAAGAGAGAATTATACCTTAACTTGAAAGAAAGAGATGTTTAGGTGCAGGAAGAGATATTGAAGCTAGTGGTTAGACATTTTTCATGAAAATTTAAAGATAATGAGAGTAGATATCATGATGTGATGTGAGGAATATATATTTTTATATAAACAGAAAACAGAATATAAATAAAAGTAGATGGAAATCTATTGGCATGCCACCTAAAAATCTATTAACTTTAACACTTCTCCAAGTGTAGGTGTTGTCGAAGGGGTGATTAGGGGCGCTATCCACGTGGCTTAACAGTTTGATTGTGAACAACGCAACATAGGGGTGCGGTCAAGGGTGCGATCAATGGGGCATGAGGGGGCTAGTATGTTAGGAGTTAGGAAAGAGCCGTTTGCTAATTCAAAAAAAAATTACATTTCACCCTATAAATAATATCCCATTTGTTATAAAAAAATCATAACATTCATATCTACTCTCTCTTCTTCATCTCTTTTTATTTCAAAATATCTTTTTAACCAACGTTTGATCTCACAGATAACAAGAACGATCGTATGCGTAGGGAATTGGAAAAGGAAAATTAGTTAGATTATTTTTAGTTATTTTATTTTTTTATTGTGTTTTTTTATTTTTTTATGTTTTAATGAGTTTTATTTGATTATAATATTTAATTTTATATTTTTATTTATTTAAAATAAAATTAATATAATTGAGTAATCGTTAGAGCATTTGATCACCTAATAAAAACAATATCAGGCTACTAGATCGGTGGCTTTATCTAGTGACCAGTCAGCGCCATGTCACAATATTAGCAGATAACTTAAGGAGTGGCTCTATCTCATAACACATAGCTTAACTGGAATTCTCTGATATAGCTTTTATTTCTTTTTTAATATTAATTATTTTATATATCACAAACGATAATACAATTATACTATGTAGATTTATTTATCTAGATATTTATACTAATAAAATAAAATATATTTTAGGCCCAAGCTAATTACACGCCCTGTCAGGTGATTCCCGGACGCCCTTTGACTTTTCTCACGGCCCGTGAAGGGCCTCACGGGCCGTGAGGCGTTCGAAATTTAATTTTCACAACTACATCAACTCACGGCCCGTGTAGGAACAAACAGCCCGTAAATGTCCACACCCACGGCCCGTTAACAAAATCCATAACGGCCCGTGAGGCCCGTCACGGGCCGTAGTTGTCCTTCTGAGAATTTACTTTCCTCGATTTACGTGCACTTTTAAATTTTATAATTATGTGACGCGACGTATTATTCCTTGATTCGATTTAAGATTCTATATAAACCGTTATATATATGACTTGTTATATACGGTTAGTGAGAAACGAAACAGTTAAAATGTCTTCTCGTGGAGGTAGTAGAAGACGTCAAAATGAGTTCTCTTCAAACTCACGAGATATTGTGGAAAGTATTCCTGATCCAATAGATAACCATAATTGGCAGAACGGGAGGAACTGGTCTCAGAATATTATTCACTTTATACGTAACGGTGATTCCCAAACATGTAGAGTGTATTACATGGGTCATTCCGATATTCCGTTACAATTTTGGCGTGAATTACTCGGAAACGTGTCTTTAGGTACAGAGGTATGATTTAAAGTTTTTTTTGCATATTTTATTTTATTTTAAAATTCTAACAATTAAAAAAGCTGTTATTTTATAGCATGTTCGGGCGTGGACAAATAGACTCACAATATGGAGATACGAAGAAATACGTAGAACCGAAGAGTTGCCGGGTAGTGATCGTTGGACGATTCTTCCATTTGAGTGGTTTAACTTAATATACTCGGGGTCCGTTAATGGTAACGAATATGGAGACGGGAGTGACTGTCTATATCCCGCGTTATGGGAAGTTGATACGGTAATACTGTTTTCATGTTTTACAATAAAAATCATGAATTTATAACCGTGAATTAAATTGTTTTGTAGGTTTACGTACCAATGACTGATGACGAAGAAAATTGGTATCTTTTTAAGATTTCTATGGACTCACTACAAGTTCGTATATATTCTCCATACGAATGCCGACTAAATACGTGTGATGATTCATGGTGCATTCATCGTAATGCCCGAACGATTTTCGTACAATTCGAATCGTACTTTTTACATTTTCTGTCACGTATACAATATTGGCAGCACTCCGGACAAGAACAAATCGAAGAACTGGTGGTATCGGGTGAAACCGTTTGGCCTCCTAACGCCGGTCATATTGGTCGAGATTCGGGAGTTGTAATTTGTATGTTATTGCGTAGGTTGGTTCAAAATAGATCTTTAGAGTGGCAAGAGGTTAGCTTACAGGATGCTTGCTTTAGATTCTGAAGATTTATGGCAGACGAACTGTATGGTAGACGTGTAATGTAGAACAGTAATGAAATATTTTATTACAACATAAACGTTTATTAGTACACTTTATTAAAAACGACAAACCGTTATTATCACACAATAATAAAACACACAATTTTTAATCCTCTTGATCTTTATAAAAGATCCAAGCCGCAAAATGGTTAAAAGAAATTCCAAAATTCTCCCGATATCTTTCTTGAGTTCTTGTCATAATATCCGTATCATTCCATAACGTATTTCGATTTTTGTAAACGTCTTTGTAGAGCTGGTGAAATGTCGTGACCTTCCTTCTCAAGTCAGACCACTTGTTGCTAAGTTCACGAGTGGTGCGATATTCTTCACGTTCGAGAATTTGATGAAAACGAGTTGAAACATGGTTCCAAAATATTGAATTTGGAGGGATAGTCCCTGAATTTTCGATACAAGATCTTACTAATGTGACCTCCTCTTCATCCGTCCACGGATTTTGATCACTTGTAGCACTCATCGTTTGGTTATTGAGTAAATTTGTGTGAATTGATTGTGGAAAGTGGTTGAATTTATAGACATAACAAATTAGTATACGGCCCGTGAGGCCCTTCACGGGCCGTTTCGTCTCCACATTACGGGCCGTGTAGTGTCAACGGGTGATTTTTAAAATTTACAAAGTCTCACGGGCCGTGAGGTATGTTACGGGCCGTGAGGAAAATATGTAACGGGCCGTGAGGACCGTCACGACCGTGAGGCGGGATAATATATAGGACCTCACGGCCCATTTGTTCATTTACGCCCCCCTAAACACACATACGATTTACTCTGTCACGACCTCCGTTTTTTCATCATTTTCATACCGTCGACTCATTACTACGGTACGTATGTAAATTCGTAATTTATTTTTGTTTATTTATCGTTTAAATATATTAAAATTTTATTTAAAAATTCTGAAAATTATGAAAAACTGGGGGATACGGGCCGTAAATAGGCGTCACGGGCCGTAACCGGTTGAATTTTCAAAGGGTTACGGGTCGTGACTCCCTTTCACGGGCCGTAACCCTTTGAAAATTTGGAGGGTTACGGGCCGTGAGTCTGCTTCACGGGCCATAACCCTTTTTGTTCTTGTGAATTTAAATTTTTTTTTTGCAGATTATGCCGCCCCGCAAACGTACACATCCGGAGACTGAGCCCGAGGGTCAGGGTGACTTTCTGGACCCACACACTGATCTTTGTTTTCCGAGGGAGACACAGCCACGGCTTAAGCTGTGGAAGCTGATTGGACGTCCCTTGAAGGGGACACGCACTATCGACTGGGACGTGCTAGAGGAGGTCGGAGACATAGCACGTGCCCAGGATATCATCGGGCTGGACGGAGAGACGCCGTGGAGGCGGATGTTTGATTTGGGATCGAGGAGGGGCTACCGGGAGCTGACGTTGCAGTTTTTGTGTACGTTTCTGTTCACTCCCGCCTCTGAGGATCAGGACGCCCGCGAGCACATAGCGGTTCGATTTATGCTGGGGACCGGTAGGTACGAGTTCACCCTCGCCCAATGGGCGGTGACTCTTGGGTTTTACACCCACGAGGAGACGCAGGATCCTCGTTTTTATTCTGACGAGGTCCAGTCGGAGGCGGCTCCTTTGGTCGGATGGTGGCCGACCATTTCCGACCAGCCGTGGGAGGGCGCCATTAGGGCGACCTCCATTAGGGATCCTTTGCACCGGTATCTACATCGGTGCATTGCCGGCACCATTGCCGGCAGAGAACAGAGCATGGAGCAGGTGTCGCTCCTTGACTTATTTTTTCTGAGGGCCTTGCTTTCACCTAGACGGGTGAATCTAGCTCACTGCATGGCCGCCTATTTTTTGAGCGTCATTCAGGGCAAGGTAAAAAAACATTTCTACTAATTGTTAATAAATAAGTATTATCTATTATGCGATTCATAATTATGCCTATTGTTTGATTGTTTTGCAGATGGATAGCCCGATTGTTTGCGGCTCGTACATCACCGTCATTGCCTCGCGCTTAGGGTTGTTTACGGACGCCCTAATTGCGAGGCAGACTACGGACACGCCGCCTCGGATTTTAGGTCGACAGACCGTCATGGCCATGGGGATTGCCGCCAAATTTGGCGACGACCTCCGATGGTCCACTGATGGTGGTCGGACCATCTGGCAGCCGGTGCCAGACGTTGGTGAGGAGGAGGAGCAGCCGGCGCCGCAGCAGCAGCCGCAGCCCCAGCCACACGCCAGACCACCCGTCCCATCGCCTGTTCCCAGGACCATCATTCGGCAGATTCGCCGACGGGGGAGTTTGTGGCGGAGGCACTACATTTGTTGCGCCAGTCCCAGGCCTTGCTAGTATGGACGGTGGATGCGTGCAGCATTTTTGCTGCTAGCCAGGGTATCGACCTCCCCCCTCGGCCGGAGTTGCCTCCGTTTGTCAGACGACCTGCGGGTGATGACGAGGAGGCTGCTGGTGGTGGTGATGCGGAGGATGCTGGTGGTGGTGATGCTGGTGGTGGTCATGACGCATAGACAGTAGGATTTTATTGTTTTATTTACCTTTCATGTAAAAAAATTGAAAAATTATGTTTATATATTATGAGTTATTTTGGATGACGTTTAAATGTTTAATTATATATTTACAATTGGTTGTGCTTGTGGAGGAAGTGGTTTGTACGAATAATATTAAATCAACCTTTTGGAGAATAAAATCAGTACTTGAACCTACTCGTCCCCCAGAAAGAAATATATAATCCTTCAGAAAATCCGATGCCAGGCTCTGCAATTATATAAATATACTTGAATCTCAGTCGGAAAAGTTGCACTGAAAAACATACTTGAATCTCAACAAATATTATTCATCTCATATCAGTACTTGGAAGTTGAGTAGACTGGTGGAGTGGCGGGGGAAGAGAAATGATGGTTTGCATTAAATGCTTGGATTTCAACTGAGATTATATAAGATTGGAAAACGAAATTCGATAATCTTCTTATTGCATTTTTCTTTGGAAAACGAAAGAATTGATTACATGTTTACAATTCAACAACAATAAAGAATTGAATAAATAATAGATTACATGTTTACAATTCAACAACAATAAAGAATTGAATAAATAAAGAATTGAAAGAATTGATAAATGTGTAAACTATACTAAATCTACATGTTCAATCGGGTCTACGGGCCTTAGTTCAAGATATTTTTGAATTCGACTTCCGTATATAGCCTCCCAATCATTGGCGTTTTCTGTTTTGTACAAATGCCAATATTTGCTCGGAACAGGCATTGGATAGTCACCCACTAATCGAATTCTAATGAAATGGCAATTTTGAACATAAGCAATTGAAATTATATGATGTTCACTGATATCACGAGGAGATAACCAGAACGGGAAAAAAGTAGCGGAGTTACCGATAGATATAAAAATTATAACCACTCGAACCCTGTTAGCAATAAGGATTGTAGCAGGTGGCACTGTCATCCAATTTTTGTGTGGAGCCGCACCTAACCCGTTCCAGTTTAATGATTCCCTTATTTCGTTTATATCAGAAAACATCGCAGCGTACCTATGTCTGTTTTCATCCAACTCAGATATAAGTTCCGTACGTATAAAACGCCAGTGATTTTCACCATATCCCAGTGCGAGTGCTATAGCACGAAAACCACAATTGTCGTCCGCTAAAACATCATCCGCACCTGAAATATACGGGAAAAAGAATGATGGAATCCAGCGGTTAAACCGGAAAAAATTGTTTTTATCTTCGTCGCCCGGGATATATGAAAACTTGGAACTCTGTTGAGATAATCCATCTTTGGCTCTTGATTTCGAAGACATGGATTGACTGCGTTGCAAAGGCCCTTGTTTTGACTTCACCATCGAACTTGAATATGTTGGCGGACCTTCAAAATTTTCTCTCGGTTGAACATATGAACTATGTCTGGGGGGTCTAATATTGTTTCTTTTTGCTTATCTTTTTTTGGATGGCCCCGTGTATGTGTTTGGACTTTAGGAGGTTTTTTATCCGTTTTTGAAGGAGTAATGTAAGATTTGAAAATATTAATCAAAGATCTTTTCACATTTTCAGGTTGGACAAGTAAATGTTTTGTCACCATCTCCATCTCTTTATGTACATCTACTTGAACCTCACGTACAATATACGCGGGTGAAAAATCTAGCTTCCTCCAAAAAACATCAATGGCATCGAGCGGGATACATTGACCTATAAAATAATATATTAAATAAAATATAATAAAAGTTTATATGAAAAAATAAAAAACGTAAAAGAACATTCACCTGTTTGAAAGTAATTGTTTAATTTACAAGCACACGGAAGACCACAGCTGGTAAAAAGATGGCAGCCACATGATTCTTTGGATATAATTAGATGATTTATCCTGTTAATCTCACCGAGTAACATATCCAAAGCCGCAATAGAAACGTTACCTCGCAGCAATTTAAGCACTTCATGATTATGCTGCACCATAAGCATGATTTTGCTTTTGGTAAAACTTTTTTTATAGCAATTTCCTGGGTAGCTAAGATATTATTAATGAAAGGAATAAATCTATCCAGGGTGCTATTGGTTGCTTTCAGGTAACTTTTCAACAACGAATGTTGGCTCTCAACTCGGTTCGTTGTGTGCTGACCGAAGTTATAACTTCTATTTATCCACGCCGACACAAATCTCTCTTTGTAAGGGTCCAACCAGTTATTTTTGAGGTACATCAGCACTCCTATTAAAAAAATGTACTTATTTTTATGTAAATATACATATATTTTTAAGAATAACACTAGAAAACTTACTTGAATGGTTGGACACCAATCTGCGATAAAGCCGGTCGTAATTATAAGCGTATATGTCCTCCGTTTCAGAGTTAATAAGTACCGACCACACATGCTGAAAAGCACCCCACTCTTCATTTGAAAAACTCGCCTTACAATGTTTAGCAATATTTTCTGAAATATGTCATCTGCAAAGTAATCGAACAGCACTCGAAAAAACTTCTTCTGACGCATTCATCAGAGTGAGGTCTCGGTCGGTTAGTATAACACGGGGCTCCATACACTTATCTTCCAGCGTTGCTTTTAGTTGCTCTAACACCCATCTGAAGTTGGCTTCACTCTCATAATCAATGAATGCGTGAGCAACAGAAAAAGATTTCAGGGTGGATGTCACACCAACCATTTGAACAAAAGGCATTTTATACAAGTTAGTTTTGTATGTTGTGTCAATCATCAGCACGTGTGGGTACGCACGCCATAATGTGTGAGATGTGGGATGTATAAAAAAAACCCCGTCGACGGTATTTGTCGGTTCCTCAATGTGAGGGGTGTAAATATATTGATGTTGTTGTAGTATAGAAAAAAAACTTGCATTGGGGTTTCACCAATTCTGGTGGACTTTTTTATTTTTGCCCGAGCGTTGTATATGGTTCGTAACACAGACACGTTATTGGGATTTTGTTCCCTCAACGTGCCTAGAATGTTTCGAGGGTCAATATTTTGCTCGGTCAGATTCTTTACAGTAGAAAGCTCATTTTCGGTGAGCCTCATTGCGTATGCATGTCCTTCCAGGTGTTCAGCAGGTTCATGGTTATGAGTATCATCCACAACAACTATAATCCACCCATCTCTCTGCATCTGGTACTTACCCTGCAATTCAAATTGACAGTTTGTTTTTTTCGTGCCACTTTTTCTTAGAGTGGATGCTCCCTTATATACACCACCCCGATCGCATTTCAACCAAATTTTAACCACCAAACCATTCGAATTTCTTTTTGAACATTTGGTGACAATAACGAACCCATTTTCTCGCCCCACGTTAGTTGCCCAATCAACTAATTCTTCACGAGATGAGAAAACCTAATCAATTTAATATTTTTAGTTAGTTATTACTAAATGATAGTAAAATAAAAGTAAAATTAAATATGATATATCTTATAACCTGATTCGTGTCGTATAAACCCTTTTTACCGGAACCAGAACCGTCATTATCCCCGCTGCTATCGCCACCGTTATCACCCCCGTCATCGCCGCCGTCATTCCCGCCGTAATTGGACGCGAACTTTCCTAGATAGTTTGAAGCAGCCTCATCATAATAACCGTAACCCTCCTGAGGGTAACCGTAACCCTCCTGAGGGTAATAGTTAGATTCCGAACCGAATAAATAGTTGCTATCCCAGAAAGACATCGTAACGTTAAATATTAACGTTAATATAGCACTTGAAATGGAATATTGCGTTTATGTAGTAGTTAAAATGAAATGAATTTATATCGTAGAAATTTGAATTATGAAATGAATTTATAAACTAACGTTTATATAGTAGTTGAAATGGAATATTGCATCTCGTCACATAATTAACACGAATATCGAGGAATATTACGTCATATCAAATAATGTTATAAATACAAAATTACACGACTATCGAGGAATATTACGTCATATCAAATAACGTAATAAATACAAATTACACAAAAAACGAGGAATAATATATCTCGTCAAATTATTAAAGGTGATACTAGGACCCGTAAAGACGTTCACGGCCCGTATCTGGAATGACACACGGGCCGTGACTGGCTTCACGGGATATGGATTAATACGACCGTGATCATATTCATGGGCCGTTACTTTCTTGAATTACGTTTTTGAATGACTGATTTGACCCATACGGCCCGTGATGGGCCTTACGGCCCGTAAGGAGGGCGTCTATTTATCCCACAGGGCGTCTCTTTAGTAGGCCCCATATTTTATTATATGTCATATTCGTACATTATCATTATCACATATCATTTTTTACACATTTCATGCCAGTTGTCATTGGCATAAAAAAAGTAACCATTAATGATGGCATAAAATGTTAAATATCTTATTTATATTCTTTTTAAATTATAAAATATATTTTTACTAAAACATCCATACTAATAGAACAAAATAAAATTTTACCCATATCATCTTTTTACACCATAATTGCCATATGTCATATTATCACACCGTTCATACCGCTTCTCACTAGCATAAAAAAATATAATCATTTAATGATTACATTAAATGCTAAATATCTTATTTATATTCTTTTCAAATTATAAAACATTTTTATTAAAAATATAATTTCTTTAGAAGTAAATAAATATGATTTTTTTAATAAAGAGGACCTTTTTTAAAATGACATTAAGAAAATTTTTAAAAAATGGAATTTTTAAAATTCATTTTTAATAAAAGTTTTTAAAAAAAGTTTAAAAAATATTGTTGTTACATTGTTACTTAAGTTAGTTGATTATACGTAATTCAAATCATATCTATCTGAAATTATAATATAATTTTTAAATATTAATTAGTAACTATTAATTTAATATTTTAATTCAACCTATGTGTGTGTGTTTATACATATATATCTATGTGTGTGTGTGTATCCTCGAGTGTACTCGGTATCCTAGGTAAGAGCATCATGCGATCTTTTCAGCGCTCACTTGGATAGTGATCCATGCACCACTACCCTTCACGTGTAAAACACCACGCTAGCCTAGCATGGCGCACAACTGTTAACATATGCGGACATAGCTTGAACGGACCATAGTTACATGCATACAATAAAATTTCACACATATATTATGACATTCGTCATTTTCGACTAGCTTTGTATTTGTTATTCTGTATTGTAAACCCGATCCGTTTTGTTTTTAGGATCTTTGGATATTAATAAAATGATGGATTTTATGTTGTAATCATATTTCATACTTGCCATTTCGTTCCGAATTCTTTAACGGTGTTTAAAACGCTTATTTTATGTTCAAAACGACCTAAAATGAACTACAAGGACTAAAATTGCCAAAAAATCAAAGTTTGTCCGAGAGCCCCTACATCACTTGGCGCGTAGGGCTGGCCTCAGCTCGCTACGTGGCGTGACCCACAGTTCGTTTCAGCAAAATCAGTTTTTTCAACGTTTTCGGTTCGTTTAAGCTCGTTTAAGCTCGTTTAAGGCCCGAACTCGTGTTTTAACCATTCAAACCAACCAAGACCTAACCCATAATTATTCTAGAACCCTCCAAACATGTTTTTATACCTGGTCATATTTTATTTAAATCAAAATTTATTTAAAAAAAGAATCAAAGTGTACCATTTTACCTACCGGACAAACGCATTACCCATTCCCTCAAACCCTAATCCTTCCCTATAAATACCACTCATTCTCAACCACTTCACCTGCATATTTTCATCTTCTTCTTCCCAATTTTTTGTAACATCCTGTATTTTTGTTCGGTTTATTTATGCCATTTTATAGCATCATTAGTAAATTTATATATATATATATATATATATATAAATACATATATATATAACAATAATAATAATAGATAATAATAATAATAATAATAATAATAATAATAATAACAATAATAATAATAATAATAATAGTAATAATAATGATGATAATAATAATAATAACAATAATAATAATAATAATAATAATAATAATAATATAATAATAATAATAAAGTCCAGGGGGTATTTTTGTCAATTTCAAAACTTTAAAAGAAGTTTCCACCTGAAATAATAATAATCAAAGTTGAGGGACCATTTGGTAAATATTTAAAAACCAAACTGCTTTCTCTCTCACCGATTTTCCGGCCGCCGGCCGGCGAGCTCCGGCGAGCTCCGGCGAGCCTCAAAACCTCCATTTTAAGGCGATTTGATCCCAATTAAACCCCCCAACTCGCTCGACCCTCAGTTTCGAACCCGAACCCACTCGAAATTTCAATTTCCCGCTCGTACAAACTTTCCAAATCGAAACCGAATCACAACTTTAAAAATTTCGAATCAAATCATGTTCAATTTCACAATTAAACCAAATCAATCACACCTAAAGTTAATACGCGGTTTAACAAATCAATCCATCCACCAATCTCGCATCGTAACAACCCGAATCTCACAAATTTGGTAAACATAAACGCGTTTTCAAATTCAAACGGGTTAAGCCCGAAACCATGAAATCAAGCTTATAAATAATAGGCGTTTGATTCATTTTGGAGTTCCTAAACTCCCTGAACCATCAATTGCACAATAAAACATCTCGACCACAAAACCCCAATCTCAAGAACATCCGAATCGAACTCGAACTCGAAATCACCTTTTATCTCATCAAAACAGGTAATTGAAACATGTTTTCTACTCGTTTTCATTCAAGGAACAAAAGCCCTATGATGATTTAGGTGATTAACACCGAATCGATGGTCGATTTTGGCCTTGAACAGAACTAGGGTTCATCGATTTGGGGGTGGACCAGGAGACTAGTGTTTAAATTTAAAACAAACCAATGTGAACCAAGGCCACGGCCCTGGTTCACTGGTTCCTCCGTCCCATTTTCACAGGGAGGCCCCGGGTTCGACCCCGGGCAGCCCCCCCTCCCCTGTTTTCTTTTTTCGATTTTTTTTTCTTTTCTTTATTTCTTTTTAATTATTAAACCTTTTTAAATTCTGAAAATTTCTAAAATTAATTTCATAAAATGCAGATTTTTTGTTTACTTTTGTTTAATTAATTTGGGACTAAAATAATTTTTATAAAATACTTTTGTATTTATAAATACATTATTTTAGTTTTAAAAATACAAAAGAAATGAGTAAACATAATACTTGTATATGTATATATATATTTTTAAATAATTAAATGGTTTAGTTATTTATACCTATATATATATATATATTTATATATTGATCTTTTAGTAATTAAATCACTTATTATGATTATACAATGTTATAATTGTTTAGTATATATATTTATACATATATATTCAAACAATTTAATTGTTTAGTTATTTATATATATATATATATATATACATAGTTCTTTTAATAGCTAAGTCATTTATATTGATTATTATACACAATATTATAATTATTTAGTATATATATTTATATGTATATTCAAACAATTAAATTGTTTAATTACTTATACCTATAAATATATATATATTTATATAGTTCCTTATAATAGCTAAATCACTATTATATACAATCCTTATAAACCGGTTTAACGTACAAGTTAATCAAGTTTTATTTATTAATTCTCTTTCGCGTTAACAATTGATTATACCAAGTATAATCCATTCGTTCCATTTAACCGATCACGTTATTAACATGTAATAAATACGAATAATTATTAAATCATATTAGACCTACAATTAATCATCAAACAAATTATAACGCGCTACTTTATTTCGTTTAGGTGCGTTGTTACGTTTGTGTTGGAAATCTTATTCGTGGTTATTCTTATTACATCTACAAGTCTCCTTTATTAAACATGTGAGTTCTTATGCCCCGCTTTACGGTTATTTCACATCTTTCGGGGTGAAACATGTTGCTTATACAAACTTACACATACACGCTTTGATACTTATTACATACGTGCAATTCTTTACATAGTCGTGGTTGTTTGGATATGTTAAGTATTATATGAGATGTGACATACGTGTGCAATCATTAACTATTGCTAGCCTAGCGAAGTCTTAGATCTTTGTGCCTGACAAGCCTATTTGGTGCTAAAGTCGATGTATTGCCGACTCCTAGGAGCCGTATGCTTGTGCACTAGGGAACCAAATACACTTAGCTAATCATGCTTATTCATATTATTCAGTCGAGGCTTGATTGTAACTATGCATGTTCTATATACTTGCTATCTTGTGACCATTGACTAGAATTGCCACATTTTATATACTTATTGTATTTAAAACCATGAGAATTCACCAACTAGTTAGTTGACTTTATTTTCAACATGTTTCAGGTAATGTGCAAGCTTAGCAATGATTGAAGGAATGCATAAACCTAGATCATGGACCTAGGCTTAATAAAGACGATTGAATTCTTGTTTTTGTTTGATTTATTTTGAGACATTGATGTATGCGATGTTCAAAAACAATTGATTTTACATTTAAACATAGCGTTATGTGGCTGTGAACAATCTTAACCCTCACACCTCGACGTTTCCGCCGTCAAGATTGGGGTGTGACAGATTGGTATCAGAGCCCATAACTATAGGGATTTAGGTTATTAGAAATGGTGACCTAGGCTATAGTTTATGCATGACCCTTATAGAATAGTATTCTTATGAATACATACTTATTGTTTGCATGCTGCCTAACGCTATGCCTTATTATGTGCAATGTGATGCCTTAGCATAGGTGCCTTTCTACATGATTACATATTGTTACCCGTCTCCCCTAAACTTATCTTAAACGTTAATTCTCCCCGACAGTTACTATTTCTTAAACTTATTCTCGTCTCCAAGTAGAATCTATTGATAGGAATTCTTTAGACTTTATGTCTAATCTTGTAAATATCCCATCAAGATTTTTGATTTCATAAACCAAAGAACTAGTGTGGTACATAGACACCTGTATTCTGGATTTTCTGGCAAAAGGCCCTCGGGCTAAGGCAAGCGTATACGTATAAATCTCATTGAGGGAACCGTTACGCTACCTGGGGATTTCCGGGATGAGTGATAAACTATGACCAACATACACGAGTTTCTGAGGTGAATGGGTCAATTCATCTTGACGTGTCAACGTTTCCAAATGGTGATGCGTCACCAAATGGAATCATTCCGTATAATTCATGATTCTTACCTTAATTGCCCATCCTTATTATCCTTTTAACCGATCCTAACCCAATTTGTATTTTTCCAGCATGTCTCGTTTCCACGGAAACCGAGGAAGATCCGGCCGTAAGCTTGCTGCCATGATTGCCCGGCAAATGGCTGCGGTCATCCCGACCATGGTGGCTGAACTCAGCAGCACTATGATCGCAAACGTCACGAACAATAGCAATGGTCAAGGGGAGAATAGTGCAAACCAACGGCGTAACACCCAGTCTTGCACCTTCAAGCATTTCAGTTCATGCAAGCCTCCCAGTTATAGTGGCAAGGAAGGTGCCACCGGTCTCTTAGAGTGGTTTGAAGGGATGGAGAACACCTTCGTCAACTGTGAGTGCCCCGAAGCACTCAAAGTAAGGTATGCCACCAGTATGCTGCAGCAACGGGCCTTAACGTGGTGGAACAGTGAAAAGAGGAACCGAGGCCCCGATGCAATCTTGGCTTTAACTTGGGAGGAATTCAAAAACATAGCCATAGCCAAGTTTTGCCCGAGGAGTGAAATCCAGAAACTGGAGGAGGAATTCTGGAATTTGAAACAGGATGGCGGGAACCATCTGGCATATTCTACCCGTCATCATGAACTAAGCATACTGCTACCACACATGGTGGATACTGTTTCCCGAAATGTGGAAAAATTTATTAAGGGTGTGCCGCCTCAAATTCAGGATGCCGTTGTGGGTAGCCGACCCGCAACTCTGGAAGAAGCCATCACTATCACTGCACAGCTGACGGAGAACCACATCCGAGCAGGCACTATGTCTGCAAAGGGTGCCAAGAAGACTGAGAAGACGACCCCCGAGGAGGTTAAGGAGGTCAAGCATGATAACAAGAAACGGAAGTTTGTACCAGCACGGAACTACGCCGTGGCTGCTCCTAAACCGCCCCAAAGACAGTGTACTACCGGGGCTACTCCAGCAGCACAAGTGCCCGTGGCAAGGGCTTATGCGGGCCCTCTACCTATGTGTAACACGTGTAGGTATCACCACCCGGGCAATCTTCCGTGTCGCATCTGCACACTATGTGGCAAGTACGGGCACCTTGTGGCAACGTGTCGCCGAGTATTGGGAAACGCGGTGACGGAACCAAATCGGGTCTACTACAACTGTGGAGAACCAGGTCACTACCGACCCCAGTGCCCTCGTCTTGTGGGCAATGTTCCACAAGCTCGTGGGCGTGCCTTCAACATCAACGCGAACCAAGCTCAGGCGAACAACGAGGTGGTGAACGGTACGTAAAAAAAAAAAAAAATTGCAACCCTATCTCCATAGAATTTCTCTTAAAATTCCTTACTTGTGTCCTTAAGTGCCTTTAAAACCATACAGGTATGTTTCTTATTAATGACATCTATGCATACGTATTATTTGATTCGGGCGCCGATAGAAGTTTCGTTTCCTTAGAGTTCGAGCCGACACTTTCTAAACCTCGCTCAAATCTAGAGAGACCTCTCACCGTCGAAGTTGCTGATGGAGAACCCATCACCGTCGACGTGGTTATCCGCGATTGTCTATTGTGCCTCGACAACCATAAATTTCTTATCGACCTTATTCCAATGAAGCTTGGAAGTTTCGACGTTATTATTGGCATGGATTGGTTATCCGAGAACCATGCCGAGATCATCTGCTTCGAGAAGTGTATTCGCATGCCCTTACCCTCCGGTGATACGATGAAGGTGTTCGGTGAACGGTCCTCCAAAGGACTCAAGCTTATGTCATGTACTAAGGCTCAGAAATGCCTAAGTAAGAGTTATCCGGCATTCTTGGCATATGTAGTCAACACCAAAACCAAGGAGAAGGAACTCAAAGATGTTCCAGTCGTACAAGAATTCCCTGAGGTCTTTCCCGATGATCTTAGCGGGTTACCTCCCGTACGCGAAGTAGAATTTAAAATCGACTTGATTCCGGGAGCAAGCCCCGCGGCTAAATCACCTTACCGACTCGCACCATCGGAAATGCAAGAACTCTCTAGCCAACTCCAGGAATTATCCGAGAAGGGGTTTATCCGCCCTAGTTCTTCTCCTTGGGGTGCACCTGTCTTATTTGTGAAGAAGAAAGATGGGTCTTTCTGCATGTGTATCGATTACCGGGAGCTCAACAAGTTGACCATCAAGAATCGGTATCCTCTTCGTCGTATCGACGATCTTTTCGACCAACTTCAAGGAGCTGCAATCTTTTCAAAAATCGACTTGCGTTCGGGTTATCATCAACTGCGAGTCCACGACGACGATATCCCAAAGACTGCATTCCGCACTCGGTATGGGCATTACGAGTTCATGGTTATGCCTTTCGGCTTAACCAATGCTCCAGCGGTCTTCATGGATCTTATGAATCGGGTGTGCAAGCCATACCTAGACAAGTTCGTCATCGTTTTCATTGACGACATTCTTATTTATTCCAAGTCTCGCTCCGATCATGAACTTCATCTCCGTCAAATCCTCGAACTGTTGAAGAAGGAACAACTGTACGCGAAATTCTCGAAATGTGAGTTTTGGCTTGAAGAAGTACAGTTCTTAGGGCACGTTGTGAATAGTCAAGGAATTCACGTCGACCCTGCGAAGGTTGAAGCCGTAAAGAATTGGAGTGCTCCCACAACTCCGACGGAAGTTCGATCGTTTCTTGGTCTAGCCGGGTATTACCGGTGATTTATTGCCAACTTCTCGAAAATCGCAAAGCCACTCACGTCCTTGACTCAGAAGAACAAGATTTTCGAGTGGAAAGCCGAGCAAGAAGAGGCGTTTGAGACATTGAAGCACAAGTTGTGCAATGCTCCTATTCTGACGCTACCGGATGGAAATGACGACTTCACGGTATACTGCGACGCGTCGAAACAAGGCCTTGGTTGTGTCCTCATGCAACGGGGAAAGGTCATCGCATATGCCTCGAGACAATTGAAGGTTCACGAGGTAAATTATACGACGCACGATCTCGAGCTCGGAGCGGTGGTCTTTGCTTTGAAAATCTGGAGACATTATCTATACGGCACGCAATGTATAGTCTACACGGACCACAAGAGCCTCCAACACGTCTTCAATCAGAAGGACCTCAATATGAGGCAACGTCGTTGGGTGGAACTAATTAGCGACTACGATTGTGACATCCGCTACCATCCCGGCAAGGCAAATGTCGTAGCCGATGCATTGAGTCGAAAGTCGCATCAAAAGATGGTTTCCGTTCAAGAGATTCGCGACCGACGCCAATGGTTCGATACATTGGGAGAGTTTGATACTGAAGTCCGACTCGATGTCAACAATGCTACGGTGTTATTGCAGAACTTAAGGATCGATTGTGACATCGAGGTGAGTATTCGAGAAGCACAGCAAGCGGTGCAAACCGAAGGGAGTATGAAGGAAGAGCTCGAGCCAAATCTCTTAGCCCAATTAGAAACAAGAGCCAATGGGTTAATGTATTTCGCAAACCGAATCTGGATTCCCAAACGCAATAACCTTCGGGCTTCTATCATGAACGAAGCACATCGGACTCGTTATTCTATTCACCCGGGCTCCGATAAGATGTACATGGACTTACGGAGTCAATATTGGTGGCCCGGAATGAAACGAGACATAGCAACCTATGTTGCTAAGTGCCTTACATGTACGAAGGTTAAAGCGGAGCATCAACGTCCAAGTGGATTACTTGAACAACCCGAAATTCCCATGTGGAAGTGGGAACATATATCCATGGACTTCATAACCAAGTTACCTCGGACATCTCGCGGGCACGATAGCATATGGGTAATCGTCGACCGATTGACTAAGTCGGCACATTTCATACCCATACGCGACACATATAAGACATCAAGGTTAGCCCGGATTTACATCGACGAGATCGTAAGCCGTCATGGTGTGCCTCTTCACATTATATCCGACCGAGACGCTCGATTCACTTCTCACTTTTGGTCTACTATGCAAGAACTTCTGGGTACACAATTGGATTTAAGCACGGCTTACCATCCCCAAACCGATGGCCAAACCGAGCGGACGATCCAAACCCTGGAAGACCTGTTACGTCTCTGTGTCCTTGATTTTGGGGGCGACTGGGATACGCACCTACCGCTCGCAGAATTCTCCTACAACAACAGTTACCACTCAAGCATCCAAATGGCACCGTTCGAAGCACTTTACGGTCGTAAGTGTCGTTCACCAATCTGCTGGACCGACGTTGGCGAGAATCTTATTACCGGTCCCGAGCTCATACAAGAGACGACCGATAAAGTCGCTATCATCCGCAAGAACCTGGAAGTGGCAAGGAGTCGACAGAAAAGCTACGCTGATAAACGTCACAAGCCACTGGAATTCCAAGTTGGGGAGATGGTCCTTCTCAAGGTCTCACCGTGGAAGGGTGTGGTTCGCTTTGGAAGGAAAGGCAAGTTAGCTCCGAGGTTTGTAGGGCCTTTCAAGGTTCTGAAAAGAATCGGGAAAGTGGCCTACAAACTAGAACTACCCTCCGACCTTAGTGGAATTCACCCTGTCTTCCACGTCTCGAATCTGAGGAAGTGTCTGGCCGACGATAATTTGCATGTGCCATTGGAAGACATTCAGATCGACGAATCACTACACTTCATTGAAAAACCCGTCGAAATCATGGATCGCATTATGAAGAAGACTAGGACCTCTACGACCCCAATTGTAAAGGTTAGATGGGAGAACAAACGAGGAGCGGAATTCACTTGGGAGCGTGAAGAACATATGAAGAAGACTTACCCTTACTTATTCTTGTAACCCTTTTTGATTCTTAATTTCGGAACGAAATTCTTTTAAGTTGGGGAGACTGTAACATCCTGTATTTTTGTTCGGTTTATTTATGCCATTTTATAGCATCATTAGTAAACTTTTATATATATATATATATAAAAAATACATATATATAATAACAATAATAATAATAGATAATAATAATAATAATAATAATAATAATAAACAATAATAATAATAATAATAATAATAATAATAATATAGTAATAATAATGATGATAATAATAATCATAATAATAATAATAATAATAATAATAATAATAATAATAAAGTCCAGGGGGTATTTTTGTCAATTTCAAAACTTTAAAAGAAGTTTCCACCTGAAATAATAATAATCAAAAGTTGAGGGACCATTTGGTAAATATTTAAAAACCAAACTGCTTTCTCTCTCACCGATTTTCCGGCCGCCGGCCGGCGAGCTCCGGCGAGCCTCAAAACCTCCATTTTAAAGCGATTTGACCCCAATTAAACCCCCCAACTCGCTCGACCCTCAGTTTCGAACCCGAACCCACTCGAAATTTCAATTTCCCGCTCGTACAAACTTTCCAAATCGAAACCGAATCACAACTTTAAAAATTTCGAATCAAATCATGTTCAATTTCACAAATTAAACCAAATCAATCACACCTAAAGTTAATACGCGGTTTAACAAATCAATCCATCCACCAATCTCGCATCGTAACAACCCGAATCTCACAAATTTGGTAAACATAAACGCGTTTTCAAATTCAAACGGGTTAAGCCCGAAACCATGAAATCAAGCTTATAAATAATAGGCGTTTGATTCATTTTGGAGTTCCTAAACTCCCTGAACCATCAATTGCACAATAAAACATCTCGACCACAAAACCCCAATCTCAAGAACATCCGAATCGAACTCGAACTCGAAATCACCTTTTATCTCATCAAAACAGGTAATTGAAACCTGTTTTCTACTCGTTTTCGTTCAAGAAACAAAAGCCCTATGATGATTTAGGTGATTAACACCGAATCGAGGGTCGATTTTGGCCTTGAACAGAACTAGGGTTCATCGATTTGGGGGGACCAGGAGACTAGTGTTTAAATTTAAAACAAACCAATGTGAACCAAGGCCACGGCCCTGGTTCACTGGTTCCTCCGTCCCATGTTCACAGGGAGGCCCCGGGTTCGACCCCGGGCAGCCCCCCTCCCCTGTTTTCTTTTTTCGATTTTTTTTTCTTTTCTTTATTTCTTTTTAATTATTAAACCTTTTTAAATTCTGAAAATTTCTAAAATTAATTTCATAAAATGCAGATTTTTTTGTTTACTTTTGTTTAATTAATTTGGGACTAAAATAATTTTTATAAAATACTTTTGTATTTATAAATACATTATTTTAGTTTTAAAAATACAAAAGAAATGAGTAAACATAATACTTGTATATGTATATATATTTTTAAATAATTAAATGGTTTAGTTATTTATACCTATATATATATATATTTATATATTGATCTTTTAGTAATTAAATCACTTATTATGATTATACAATATTATAATTGTTTAGTATATATATTATACATATATATTCAAACAATTTAATTGTTTAGTTATTTATATATATATATATATATATATACATAGTTCTTTTAATAGCTAAGTCATTTATATTGATTATTATACACAATATTATAATTGTTTAGTATATATATTTATATGTATATTCAAACAATTAAATTGTTTAATTACTTATACCTATAAATATATATATATTTATATAGTTCCTTATAATAGCTAAATCACTATTATATACAATCCTTATAAACCGGTTTAACGTACAAGTTAATCAAGTTTTATTTATTAATTCTCTTTCGCGTTAACAATTGATTATACCAAGTATAATCCATTCGTTCCATTTAACCGATCACGTTATTAACATGTAATAAATACGAATAATTATTAAATCATATTAGACCTACAATTAATCATCAAACAAATTATAACGCGCTACTTTATTTCGTTTAGGTGCGTTGTTACGTTTGTGTTGGAAATCTTATTCGTGGTTATTCTTATTACATCTACAAGTCTCCTTTATTAAACATGTGAGTTCTTATGCCCCGCTTTACGGTTATTTCACATCTTTCGGGGTGAAACATGTTGCTTATACAAACTTACACATACACGCTTTGATACTTATTACACACGTGCAATTCTTTACATAGTCGTGGTTGTTTGGATATGTTAAGTATTATATGAGATGTGACATACGTGTGCAATCATTAACTATTGCTAGCCTAGCGAAGTCTTAGATCTTTGGGCCTGACAAGCCTATTTGGTGCTAAAGTCGATGTATTGCCAACTCCTAGGAGCCGTATGCTTGTGCACTAGGGAACCAAATACACTTAGCTAATCATGCTTATTCATATTATTCAGTCGAGGCTTGATTGTAACTATGCATGTTCTATATACTTGCTATCTTGTGACCATTGACTAGAATTGCCACATTTTGTATACTTATTGTATTTAAAACCATGAGAATTCACCAACTAGTTAGTTGACTTTATTTTCAACATGTTTCAGGTAATGTGCAAGCTTAGCAATGATTGAAGGAATGCATAAACCTAGATCATGGACCTAGGCTTAATAAAGACGATTGAATTCTTGTTTTTGTTTGATTTATTTTGAGACATTGATGTATGCGATGTTCAAAAACAATTGATTTTACATTTAAACATAGCGTTATGTGGCTGTGAACAATCTTAACCCTCACACCTCGACGTTTCCGCCGTCAAGGTTGGGGTGTGACATTTTTGATCTTGCAAGTTATTCTAGCTAGTTTTGCTTAAGTTTGACTTTAAAAAGTCAACGAAACCGAATCTTGCATTTCAAACCATTTCAGGTATGTCTTTTTGGATATTTTCAGTTTTTCTAAGTTATTTTATGTTGAAAAAACTATTTTCATCTTTATTTAAGGCTTGTGGGCATTCAAACACATATTTATGCATTTTAGGCCCGTTTGGGTCGTTTTCGGGAGGTTTACTCGCTTAACTTTCTTGTTTGAGTTTAGATCTGGAACTTTTACCTTTTTTTAGTTCTATGGTTTTGGACATGTGGTAACCATCCTCGGGTTCATACCGAGTCAAGGACCGAACCAAACCGAACGCTCGTTTAAGCACTTTAAATAACTTTTAAGCAACCATGTTACATCAAACACTTTAGATCTGAGTTTTTCTTTATATTTTAGTTATTATATGGTTGATACTAAGGTGTAGAACAAATCTTGGCTTGAACCCAAGTTTCGGGTAAAAACCGAGTAAAACCGAACACCCATTTTAACAAGTTAGTCAACGTTCAAACCACCAAAAGTTCAGCCTATATTTTTAGTTATGTTTTACTTTATATTACTCATATTACTTAAGATTTTGGAAGTGTAGAACAAATCTTGGCTTGAACCCAAGTTTCGGGTAAAAACCGAGTAAAAGTCGAACTTCTCGTCTTAACGAGCTAGTCACCGTTCAAACCACCAAAAATCTTTCCTAACTTTTTTTTAACTTATGTTTCACTTTGTATTACTTATATTTCTAAGATTATGGTATGACGGAACCAAACTTGATTTTATACTAAGATCGGGTTTAAGCGAATTTTTTTTATTAAAATCTCAAACTCGGGTTTAAGAGAGTGTAGGTCGGATCTTGATGCTTACATTAGCGGGATCGTGCACACTAGCACAAAACCAACTCCCCTATGTAAAACTTAACAAAGGTTGAGTAAAACTAAACATCAAGGACCATGTTTCTTATAAAACTCATTTCATCCTTACTCTATTTAAACACACTTTTGTAAAATATAACTAAAACTTCCGAAAACTCAAGTCTTATTTTTATGAACTTTTATACCATTTATATTCCATCTTCAAGACTCAAAACTTACTAAAGGTCTTTCAATTTAGGGCACACACGTTAAACCGTCGGGATCGCTTACTTGAGAATTTTATTCTAAGTTTGTTCATCAACGCCACCTTTTTTCCAAGTGAGTAATTTCATCCTCGTTTCTCTTCTATATTTGGGGTAGCAAGCATACTTACTCAAACGAAAATGATTTAACACTTAGATCCTCAAACCACAAGCTATAGGTTATGTGTTACTTAGAATAATTGTTCAATTGTATGTTATATATCTCATATGATTAATTGCTAAATGTTTATTGCTTTTAATCAGTTATCCTCATCCTCATCCTCAATAAGTATGATCATACGCTCCTCCTTGTAATATGATAGTTATATCTATTAGAAAGGAGCCTCATTTATTTATGATTTATATACCTCAATTGACGCTTTTATTTACGGTTTCACATATTTAGGATGCGGATTTCGCCTTATATTATATTTATAAAGTCATGGAATTGCTCACCAATATACATGTTGACAAAATATATTTTATGCAATGCTACAGGTTTGATTGTCGGTTGATTGAATATTTAAAGACGTTATTATATTTTGGACCGTTAGGTTATTAGTTAAGAACTATTTATTTTCTTGTATTTGTAAAAACATATTGTGAAATGAATGAGTTGATTAAATATTGTCATTTAATAGTGTCGTGTGCATTTGAACAATCATAGTCGCGCCCCAACATGTTCCGCCGCTTTGATCGGGGTGTGACATATATGGAGATGTATATAAGAGTTTTTCGAGTGACACACTGTTAATAATCAAGTCTAATGTCGGTCGTTACGTTATCCATTGTGTCTAATGTTGACTATTGTGTTATGTGTTATGTTTTTTTAAATGATGATTTTCGAATAGCACAATGATGAAAAATGTAAACTTTGTATGTTTCAAGTTAATAGTGTAATTATCACCAGCTAATTGTGTAATTATCGTCAATTCAGAATATATACAATGTCCTGATGAAATCATACAATCAGCTAAAAAACATAAATTTATTTTTATTTTTTTATATAAACACTATACGTGTTTTAAAAATAAAAAATACTTGTGTTTATGACATGTTTTAAAAAAAAGGTCATATGTAAAGTTAAGTGTGTTTAAAAAAAGGTGAGAATAGAGAAGAAGGGCATTATCAATATTGCCGTCAACCTAATCGTAGATAAATTAAAAAAACATATGTTAACATAATCATTTTTACACTTCTAGTTTTCTAACACTTTATATTTAAACCTTTCTCTTGTTAAACAAATATAAATAAATAATCAATAACCTAATTTACTATTTAATATGAACACCACTATGGATTATTAATTGCAAAAGCACTTGGTTTGTTAGCCTAGCTAGTGACTAGAGTCCAAATAATTTAAATAAGATCGTAGCTTAAATCCTCATACAAGGTAAATTATAAATTATGTTGTTTAGAGCAGATGTAGATAAGTGTGTGAATCATTTTAAAAAATAAATAGATAAATAGATAATTGAATTTTGAAAACATAAAGAATATTTCAAAATGGAAGTGTAGTGAACTTTTATGGCACGTCCGTCAGGAAAGGGGTGGGTGGTGTTTGTTTGTCCTATAAAGACTAGGCCACCGCCCACGGTTACCCCGACATTTTCTAAGACCATTTCGTTTTTATTAGTTGGCATATGTTTCTATCGCTTTCACTCTTTTTATCTTCTTTATATACATACACATATATTTAATAGATTTTTTTTGATAATATTATTACCAAAAGTCATGTAAGCCGATGACACCAAGATATCAAAATGGTATGTCTCTCAAATAATTGATTCTCTTGATATTGTCGTTGAAAATTTGAGCAAACTTAGGAGTATGTATAGTTGTTTGTCGGTTCTTCGTTTAAGAAAAATGTATACGCATGTCGTTATAACTATGTTGGTTAGATTATTTTGTTCACTTCTGATCATTTAAATCTTTTTTTAAATGCAAACACATACCATAATCTAATTTTATTCTTAAATTTATATTATTGCCCACCACTTGATTCCAAACGTCAACCTCATAAAATACACCACTATATCCACACTAAATATTAATAAGCTACAAGTCATTTGGTATCTAAATTAGATAAATAGTTGATGAATAAATCGTCTTATTTAAATAAAATAAATTATTATTAGGTTATATGGTTGAAGATTAACAAAGCATCCGAACGTGAGAGATGCAATTCTCTAAACCAAAAGTGCTTTTGTTACATTGATTATTACTTTAAATCTCTTAATTTGTAAAATAAATTCAATAGTAGTGTGTATACACTTAGAAGCAATTATTTGTTGATGACTTGATGTGCAATATAGATATTTTTTTCTGCACCCTATTGTTACAAAATAATCTAGGTCTTCTATAATCTTTTACAGAACGGCAAGTCTTCTATATTAGTCAATATATTATATAATACATAACCTTAACTAATCCATATTGGTTTATTGCATTACTAGCTTGGCCAATGGCCATAATATTATAAATACAATTTAACACCCTCAAAAAACATGGAATCTTAGCTTGTTGCAAACAAAACTGAACAACCCCTACATAATGTTTTAGTTAAGACATTAACTAACCGAGTTTGTGAGATCATGAGAAGTTGCAACTGTTCCATCCTTCAAGGTTTGACAATCATCTTCTATATGCTCAACCTTTTTCACCTATAAGAAGAAAAGTTTTCCATCCTTCAAGTTTGTGAGATCATGGAGGTATCTACACTATTATGACGAAACACATGGC
Source organism: Flaveria linearis (assembly GCA_024085815.1). Classification (NCBI taxonomy): domain Eukaryota; kingdom Viridiplantae; phylum Streptophyta; class Magnoliopsida; order Asterales; family Asteraceae; genus Flaveria; species Flaveria linearis. The sequence goes on along the minus strand of CM044001.1, from coordinate 64,870,069 downwards.
TGGAGATCTTCCTCTAGCTTCTAGATTCATAGATTATTCAACTTGGAACATGATGAAGCTAGATTTTTTTATTTATGATCGAAGTGATTTGTTGTGTTGGAAATGAAAGACTCCAAGAGGCGGTATAGATTCAACTCATCTTTTTAAGCTCGAGAGTTTTCAATTCTTAGAGGATATCTCCTCGATCGATTGCATGGACAAGTGAGATTGCTGCTTTGATTTTTAAGCTAAGTTTGGGGTCAGAGGTACAAGCTTATTGAACAGTTTATTCTTTTGATGGGGATTATTTGATGATGTGGAATAGATTTGTTACTAAAAAAAGTAAACATATTGGCACAATGTATTTTATTTGTTTTGTTCTCATCGTTATTGCGGAGAACACTTTGAGATCGGTTTCTAAGTGGCTTAATGTTGCTCTCCCCTCTTCTGTTAGACCAAGACGTAATTCAATTTTTTTCAAATCATTGCATTTATCTAAAGAGAAGAAAATTTTGATGGATGCAATTTTTGTGTCGACATAATTGATTGGTTCTTTGGAGAAGGCAAGACACAATCTTTTACTTAAGTGAGAAGAAAGATTGCATTTAATTCCATTTTTTTATGTGGCTCGTGAATAGAAGCCATAGGTGTTAGTTGGATCGAGTGGCTGAAATAACCACTTTAAGCAATGTAATTATCTCGATTCTCGGCCTAGACTAAGTTTCTCTTTACAGGTCTCGCATACATTTCTACATCCTTGCCTTTCAATAGAAATGAATATTTTCCTCGTTATAACACACAAGTTCATTCGTTTAGCACGAATAAATTTGGTTTCACTTGACAGACACGTTAGCTAAATAAGTTCATAAACACTTACAGCATGCCCTACCTTTGTTTTTAGGGCTGTAAATAAACCGAATAAAAAAACGGAACCTAGTTTGTATTAGTTCATTAAGAATTGAAAATGTTCACAAACGATTCACGAACACATAACCGAATGAAAATTCTTGTTTGTGTTCATTAATTAAAGAACTAAACTGGTTCATGAACACATAACCGAATAGTTTAAGAACACAAACTGAGCAATTCACCACCTCAAATGATTGTATACTATTTAAATTTAAGCACTTGACATAATAATCATATACATGAACACAAACAAGCATAATACCAAACGCTCACGAATATAAACAATTATAAAGTATAGACGGTAGACTGATTAAAAAATATAAATTTCAAAATATATAAAAGAGGTAGATTAAGTAAAAATAAAAAGTATAAAATATATTAATTAACATTTAACGAATAAACATGAACAAATATAAACAAACAAACATGAACAAATGTAAACAAACGTAAACGAACACCTTACTGAACCTCACGAACATAAATGAACAAAGACGACTCGGTTCATGTTTGTTCGTTTAACAAAACGAACAAAATTTATTGTTCATGTTTGTTAGTTTATTAAACGTACGAATGTAAAATAACCTTTCCGCCGAATGATTAAGAAACTGTTAGCTGAATATTAAGTTGCTTTACAACCTTATTTGTTTTATCATTGGTGAGGTTGATTTCCTGCGCAAGCAAAAAGGTATGGTAAATATCAAATAAGGTAGATTTCTTTTTTAAAATAACAGCCATTAGTATTATTTAAGCTATGTTTAAGTAATTATGATTTTGTGCTTATATATTTCATTTTGTTCGATTAACATATAGTAAACACCAACTATTTGTTATAATCAGGGTCGGCTTAACGTTTTTAGAGGCCCAAAGCGAACAAAAAATTAGGACTAGTAAAACAGGTATTATCGTGTTTAACAGGTTAGAGATGACGCGCAGAACTCACGTATTAAACATGCAAAAGACTTGTTTAACTACTTATATATTATGCCTATAATTTTTTTATATGTTTTTATGAACCAAGAGTGTGAAATAATAAAGTCTAGTATTATGATCTTAATTACTTTTAAAAATATAAAAAAATAAAAAATATATATTTTATTAAACAGGTTTAATCGTGTCATAAACAGATCAGGAATTACCAGCCATACAAAAAGATAAGGCCCTCAAAATATATTAATATAAACCCTCCTTTTTTATCTAGGTTTTGAATCGGCAATAATAAACTAATAAATTTACAATTGGCGGTGTTAATATTTTTTTAAAGTTATTTATAGTGATTGTATAAATATATTTAGATTAAGTTTATTTTTCTATCTTTTTGATGCAAAATCTTTAATAAATTCTTCGTAATCAAATTCTTTTAAAAAATCTTTTTCAATCGACAAAAGAGCTAAACTATTTAATCTTTCTTGTGATATAGTAGATAGTAAATAATTTTTTATAGGTTTTAATTTGAAAAACTACGTTCTTCAAAAGCAACAGCTAAGAAAATTGTTAAAATTACTTGATAGACAATAAATGCATTTGGAAAATAGTTAAAGTTTTTAATATAATTTAGTATATCAATCACTGTGTCAAATTTTAAATGTATAATTTCTTTTAACATTTTTAGTTCTTGGAATAGATCCACACCATCAATATCTACATTATCATTATGTTTCAAACTATTTTTACGAAAAATACATTTCTTTTTTAAACTTTCTTCATCGACGAACTAACTTTTTATACTAAACAAAAAACTAAACAAAGTTTTGAAGTCTTTAAATTGATCAAATTTACTTTTAAGTAAAGAACTAGCTTCATCTATTATGTATAATAAGTAATGATTCTTGTGAAGTCACTGGATCGGTAAACATCCGAGCATGTTCTTGACGGAAGGACAAATAACAGCATAAACCAAAAGTCAATCAATAACACGAACAATAATCAAATGATTTTATTGATAAAACCTAACGATTTTAAGCTCGTTACAACTTAAAAATCAAGACTCTTGGCAAGGGGAGATCGAGCATGATCTCCCCTCTCATCCGGCAGCACCTAGGCCCCGGGCAGACTCCCCCTCCAAACCCTTAGGTTTCTACACAATGAAACTGGTATATATAGGCTTCGGCCCATATTAGATGCGACTGGGCCCATTCGTGCGATTGGACCATGCGTATGGTCCAATCGTACGACTGGACCATGCGTATGGTTCAATCGTACGACTGGACCATTCTTATGGTTCAATCTTACGAATGCCCCAATCGCATCTCTCAGTCGCACGACTGGTCCATTAGCATGGCTCAGTCGTACGACTGAGTCTCATTCGCATATGCTCCTGCGAATGACCCAGTTTCATGTGTTTACAAGGTGTATAACATTAAGCCTAGACTATTCGTCAAGCGACGGACACACTATATATGACAATATATGCTCCAACAAATTCCCCCTTGGACGTTGCTTGGTGTTCAAAAGGATCTCATGTGGTGGAGGCACTACCTTATAACCCAAATCTTCCCCGTTATTGCGTTCCTTAACCAAGTTTTTCAGAATATGTGAAGAACTGGCTAGACTGTGAAGTTTTTGTTTTAAAGACTCATTTTCGACTTGTAAAATAGCTTTGTCCCTTTTAGTTTCTTCAATAGTCTTTAAATAGAACTTAACGTCATTTCCTTGGTTAAACGCAACAACCTCAACTTCTTTAAGTTGTTTCTTTAATGCATTAATCTTCTCCTTATAGCTGCTTTCGTTTTGTTTTAGCACTTTGTTTGCCTCTGTGCATAATTTTAAGTCATTTACTAAGTTATCATTATGATCTAATAACCTAGCAAATTTCATATCAATGCTTTCCCTAAATTATCACATTCAACACAAGCGTGTTTAATGAACATGTCATCCTTTGATTCTACCTGTGCGGATGTAGACGTTCCAGCCATGAAAGCATTTTGAGGTTCCCGTTGTGCTTCAGTTTCAGCAAGCAGTTCATTTTCAACAAATTGATTTACCGCAGCTAAGGTCTCATCCACATCGGCATTGTCAAGCTCAGCTGAGTTCTCCCCCTCACTCGCTGAGTCTTCATTCAAATCTTCAACAGATGCAATGTTGGCTTCACTATCAGATAGGAATCGGAAGGACCAGTCCTGTCCTTGATCACCTTGAGCAACCATTGCCTTTGAATCACTGCTGGTTGAAGCTGTCTTTTTCTCTTTATCTTGTTTGTTGAAGGACGAGAACGGGTTCCCATTGCCAGTTTTCTTCGGTTTGACACATTCCCGCTTGAAGTGGCCTTTTTCACCACAGTTGAAACAAGTGACTTTAGACTTGTCGAAGCCAAACGTAGTATCTTTTGTAGCCACCAAATTCTGTCCCGTCTTCTTCACAAACTTCTTTGCTCGTCGCACAGCACTTGCGAGAGCCCACATTATGTCCATTCTTTCCAGTTCATTTTCATCCACCTGCTCGTAGTCTTCATCAGCCAGGTGACAGTTTCCAATCTTCCCTGCAACCAAACCATCATAAGAATGAACCACCGTAGCAAGGAGGTCTATGTGCTCCTTAGCCACTTCCACAGTTACTTTTCCCAGATTTTCTGTCACTAACTTTGTTGAGTGAGCAACTATAGGACTTTGTTGAACCCCGGATGAAGCATGTGACTCACTACCAGAAGATGAGCTTTGACCAGTTCCAGAGGATACATTTGACACAAAGGCAGTCTGCAGAGGAGCATTGGAGGATTTAGCCGTTGGAGTAGGAGTAACGTTGTAGAGAGATGGATCCTGAGTGTATGCACCTTTCTTTGTCTTGTACTTGTGTCTAACCTCTTCTTCTCTCAGTTTCAGGATGAAATCATTGATATCCAAAGTCTCCAGCACTGAGTTGTATCTTAGAGTGGAAATGAATGAATCCCACTTCTCTGGTAGCCCATCAGCCAAGCTTGTCACTTTTTCTTCTTTGGACGTTGTAACACCATGAGTGTGAAGTTCACTCATTAAATGGTAGAAGCAATCTATGATATCATCCAAGCTTTCATTCCCAATAGAAGAGAAATTATCAAACTCTTTCTTCAAAGCTTTAGCCTTCAGTGACTTTAGTGTTGAATTACCTTTATATCTCTTCTCAAGAGCCTCCCATAACCTTTTGCTCTGCCTATGTTCTGAATATTAATGGAAAATATCTTTGGGAATTGATTGGGTTAACATAGCATAGGCTTTCTTCTCTGCATTGTATGCAAGCTTTTGTGAATCACTTAGTCCAGTCAAAGTCAGCGGTATGCCATCAGCACCAACTGGCATAGTGTAGCCAGTTTCAATAGCATTCCAGAGATTGGTATCCACTCCATTAAGATGAATCTCAAACCTTTGTTTCCATTGAGGAAATTCATCAAGAGACAATAGCTTGGGTGGTTTATTATGGTTCCCGATCTCATTTTCCAATAGTAAGAGGTTCTGGATCCTGGAGTCCTTCCCTGCCGAGAATGCAAAGTTCTCGGAGTCCATAATGAAGTAGTCTTAACTTTGAAAAGCAAACTGTGTATGCGACTGAGAGAGGGCGACTGGGGGATGGCTGAAACACAATCGTGCGATTGAGCTTAGTCGTACGACTGGGCAGGCGATTAGGGCTGTTGTGCGAATAGACAGACCGACTGAGTCAATCGTGCGATTTAGTGAGCGATTGAATTCAGTCGTATGATTGGACTGGCGAATGGAGTTCAGTCGTGCGATTGAGTTAATCGTGCAACTGAGACTGTTGAAATCGAGATTTTCACACACTTTGACCTAAAAAACGCAATTTTTACACCCTGGACGGCTGCAACTCGAAAAAGACTCAATTTTCAGAACATGCACACGTAAAAACTTGATTTTGAGCAGAAAGAACGGATCTTTTCGCTTAAAAACGTTGACTTTTTCAAAAAAAAGATTGAATCCATGAAGAATCAAGAGCCAATGCTCTGATACCACTTGTTAGGACCGTGTATGGACGGAGTACTAACTGATTCTACGTGAAACCGAATCAAATAGCGTGGAATTCTATTTGATTGGCGATCCAATCAGGGAGAACGTTATCCGGATCAAACCTAACGATTAGAAAACGTTAAGAATGAAGTAGGAATGATCTGAAACGCTCTGTGAAGTTGGAAGGGACGCTCTGTGCGATCTGGAACGGCTAGGGTTGTCAATAACAGCATAAACCAAAAGTCAATCAATAACACGAACAATAATCGAATGATTTTATTGATAAAACCTAACGATTTTAAGCTCGTTACAACTTAAGAATCAAGACTCTTGGCAAGGGGAGATCGAGCATGATCTCCCCTCTCATCCGGCAGCACCTAGGCCCCGGGCAGACTCCCTCTCCAAACCCTTAGGTTTCTATACAATGAAACTGGTATATATAAGCTTCGGCACATATTAGATGCGACTGGGCCCATTCGTGCGAGTGGACCATGCATATGGTTCAATCGTACGACTAGACCATGCGTATGGTTCAATCATACGACTAGACCATTCTTATGGTTCAGTCTTACGAAAGCCCCAATCGCATCTCTCAGTCGCACGACTGGTCCATTAGCATGGCTCAGTCGTACGACTGAGTCTCATTAGCATATGCTCCTACGAATGACCCAGTTTCATATGTTTACAAGGTGTATAACATTAAGCCTAGACTATTCGTCAAGCGACGGACACACTATATATGACAATATATGCTCCAACAATTCTAAAACTTTTAATTGGTGTTTTTATAGTTTCAATATCAATATTTTTATCAAACTTTACATTTCTAGGAATAAGTCGTTTATCACGAAAAAAAGGTTCTACATTCATCTCTAAAACAATTTCTTTAGCTATAATCATAGCTTTTTTAAATCCCTCATCTATATACTTCTTAAAAAAATAAGTCCATCTAGTTGATTTATAGTTTCATCAATACGCATGTCTTTTGCTTATAAGGTTTTACTAACAATGTTAATAGCATATAAAATGTCATACCAAATTACCATTCCTAATAAAAAATTCAAAACCATCAAACTCATTCATAATAAGGTCTTGACCTTAATTTGAAGTTTAGCATCATCAATCTCATCATATAAAGTCCAATAAAGCTTCTCTTAATTGTGGAGTTTGAAATCGGATTGCTTTAACACTTCTATTCAACTTTTCCAACACGTTTGAGATAATGATTTTATAGTTAGCTTAGGTATATGATTTTGTAATATATCCCTTCTTTTAGTGGATGATGAAAACATTGAATAAATACATTGTGTTATTTCAAAAAGAAATCCTTAGCATATCTACATGAACTAACCATATCACTAATTACTAAATTTAAACTATGAAAACCACATGGTGTATAAAATGTTCTAGGGTTAATATCCAATAATCGTCTTTGCACCCTTTAGTGTTTTTCTTTCATATTTGATCCATTACCATAACCATTTTCTTTCATGCTTTTCTCCATGAGGTAATTTTGCATATAAAAATAATTATTAAAGCTTCTTGAAAATTTATCTTTTAGAAATTTATCATTATAAATTTTAACCAGACTTTTTTCTATAAGTATAACTCTAAAATTATTATTTATATTATATCATTGACTAGGATCAACATAATTTAGAGGTTTTTTAGTTTAATTCTCATTTGTATGTTGATCACTATTTGTAGGTTCATTAAGGTTTTTATCAAGATTCTGAAAGTTTTCATCATTATTTGTACGTTTATCAAGGTTTTCATCAAGATTCTTAAAGTTTTCATCATTATTTGTAGGTTTATAAAGATTTTTATCAAGATTTTCAATTTTCTTAATCATTATTCATAGGTTATTAAGTTTTTATCAACTTTTCAAAGATTTTCATCAAGTTTTTCATTATTATTAGATGTCATGATGGTTTCAAATTTTAACATTGATCCTTTTAGTAATTCATATAAAGCTTCTCGTTTAGTGTTTTTATCCCTTTTTGATGCACCACATTCAAACTTACGTATTCTTTTTGACATTGTTATAAATTCTAAGCAACCAGTTATAATTCGTAGTTATAATTTATAGTTATAATATGTAGTGTAAACTAAATAGATTCAAGAAATAAACTAATGACATGTAACGCCCAGAAATTTGAATTGGAGTGTCATGCGACTGGAGGTCCAATCGCGTGGAGCTCAGGCGACTGAAGGTCCAGTCGCATGGTGTTCGGGCGACTGGAGTGCCCATACGCTTGGAGTTCGCACGACTGAACTGTAGCTTTAAGGGAGAGGGCAGCCATCTCCCCCTCCCCACACTTGCAAAACTTAGCCAAAAAGAAGAGAAGAGATGAAGAAGAGAGAAAGAAGAGAAAAAGAAAGAAAAGTGGTGATTCGGGCTTGAAACTCGTCGAGTAACTAGTCCAAATGAAGCTCTTCATCTTCTTCTTGTTTGTGTGAGTTCTAGGACCCTTCATTTACTTGTTTCAACCGATTTTGGGGCTGGAACACATATAAACCCGTTTTTGAAATGTGTGTTTGACCCATTTGGGTGTAATTGTGTGTAGTGTGTTTAGAGTGCGATTTTGAGATTGTATGTGCTTGTATGATGTCATAGTATGATTCCCTAAGGTTTAGGAGGGTTGATTTGGGCTTAGAATAAGCTTGGAAGGGTTTGAAGGCCAAATGTCGCGGCTGCAGTTCGGGATGAACTACAGTCGCTGCCCAGCTAGGGCTAGGCGACTGGAGGGCTAATCGGCCGACTGAGGGACGACTGAAGTTCAATCGCACGACTGAGGCTCAATCGCACGACTGGGGATTCAGTCGCATGACAGGTCATACGACTGAGAGGTCAGTCGCATAGGTCCATTCGCATAGCTGTTTAGTCGCACGACTGAGGGTTCAGTCGCATAGAAGCCCATTCGCATAGTGTTCATTCGCACGAATTCGTAGGATTAGGTGTTCATCCGCATGGATGCTCATCCATATTGGTCCAATCGCATAGTGTTCAGTCGCATGGAGGCCATGCGACTGAAGGGTGCCCAATCGCCCAAGTAGGGCTGTTGTGTACGAGAAGAGATATAGTTCAATTACTGGCCTTCGGGAAAAGGGCAAGGGTAAGTAATGATGTGATAGCTCCCGTAGGTACATGTGTGATAACTGTCGAGGCTTAGAAGTTACGTTGGGCACGATGACGATAGTAACGTATGTATATGCATGATGTATGTATGTTAAGTATGATGTGGCCCTGTATGATGGTAATGACTGATGACTTGTAAATGTCGATGTTCCTTGTTTCGATACGTGTTTATCTTTCCGTGACTTTACGTGTTATGATTAATGAACAAAATGAAAGTAATAAGAAATGTAAAGTGAAAGATGATGAAGGAGGAACATGATGAATGAATGCATGCATTAATGAATGAATGTAAGAAAAGGCTTGCAAGCAAATGTATGGAGGTGCACACCCAATGAAGGTGTTAGCTCAACGGTGTGCGGGTTAGCTACCCCGAAGGATGCACAGTGGGGTCCAGTCTTTGTGATTGACCATATGTACGGGATCCTTGCTGCTTACCCTAGGTGACTGCATCAGCGCTAGTGCACAATGTTCGTGATTAATTACCACAGGTCCATCACCAGCAGTTGTGCACAATGTTCGGGGTATAGCACATGGCATTGATCCAAAATGAATGAATGAGGAAAGATAAGTGGTGCATGTACCTACCCTAGGTGACTGGATCAGCACTTGTGCACAATGTTCGTGATTTATTACCACTGGTCCAGCACCAGCAGTAGTGCATAATGTTCGGGGTATTGTACATGTCACCGGAAGTAATGAACGTACGAATGAATGAAATGAACGTATGAATGAACGTAACGAACGTACGGACGAATGTAATGAATGTATGAATGTAATTAAGAGACGTACGAACAAAAGAAAGAATATGAATGATAACGATGAATGGTACACGAACGAAAGCGAATGAATGAATAAAGAAGATAATAATAATATTATCTGTGTGTACGTATGTTGTGTGATCGCCTGTATGTAAGAACGGTTTTAACGAAAGAAAGTATGTATTATTATAAAATTAGAACTCACTCAGCAACGCTGACTTTTTATGTGTTTCCAGTTGACAGGTAGTGTTGCTGAGGATGGCACGAGGCGCCTACTCAGCTCTTTTGGGATGACATTCTCTTGTTTAATGTTTTGCAATGTAATATGATAGGAGATATTTTGAAATGGGAAAATGTATTACATTGCATGCATTTATAAAACAAAATGGTGTTTGTAGAGGATTCGGATAAACGGGATTACTTAAGGAATCCTCTTAAAAGAAAGATGATGTTTTAATGTTTCCGCTGCAATGATCTCTCGTAATGTAATGTAAGAACGGGGAACCTGAACTACTAGAGATCCCTGTTCACAACTATTTTGTAAGAGCATTTTATTGGAATGAAAAGGATGATTTTGATGATTCCGCTGCATGATTTTTGTAATAATGTGTTTTAAGCGTGATGAATGACCATCTGTAAGCGTCCCAGGAACGGGGCCTTTACAAGTTGGTATCAGAGCCAAAGTTTAAGTGAAATGGGTAAATTCTTTTTTGTTTTCCAAATAAACCTTAACTTAAACTGAAAATGGGACGGAAAGGGAAGGGGTGGCAATCTGAGTAGCTGCGTGCCATCAGGTATTTTCTTAAAGTTAACCAGTATTATGTGCGCATGTTATGTGTTTATGTGTTACTGTTAGATTTAGATACTAATGTAGTCAGGACAAGTAATACTCGGGGTACGAAGAGTAAAGTAAGTAACTAATCACAACTGGCCATTGTAATTAGGGACTTACTATACTTGACATAAACTGAGCTATTCCCTTGAATAACCGTGTTGGTGTTTGAACCTTTTAGTGAGTGTTAGAGGATGGCCGGTGGTAGATCATCCAAAGCTTCACGTGGTGGAGGTGGTGGCGGACATGGTGCTGAACCACGGGCCACAAGAGGAAGACCTAGGGTGGAGAAAGTGGTTCCTGAAGAACCCAAGACCCCTCATCCGGAGGGGGTAGACGAGAGCGCCAATCTGAGAGCCTCGGTAAAAGAGGCCGTGGTTGAAGAGGTGCATCAGGTCATGCAGACGATCTTACCGTCTGTGGTGACCGAAGTGATAAAAGCTGTCCGGGAAGGAGAAAGAAAAGAGAGGAATAGGTCCTCAGGAAGACAGGAGTAACCAGAGCCGGAAACGGTTCTTTCTGATGATGAAAAGGAAGGGGAGGAGGAGCCTGTGCATGAGTCAGCATGAGGCTGTAATTACGGGGCGTTTATGAGGTTCAAGCCCCCTACTTTTGACGGTAATGGCACTGTTGCTGCTGCTGACCGATGGGTGAGGGAAATGGAGGCTGTTCTCGATATCAGCGAGTGCCGGGAGGACCAAAAAGTAAAGTTCGCTACCCACTCTTTCACGGATTCGGCTCTATGTTGGTGGGACAACATAGTCCAGGCCGAGGGTAGCAGGGCCATTGGAAGAATAAAGTGGTCCGAGCTGAAAAGGTTGGTGATCGAGGAGTTCTGTCCTCATCGAGAGATGGATAAAGTTGAGAGAGAGTTCCTACAGCTGGAGGGGGGACGATGACCCACCAACAGTACACAACAAAATTTAACGAAATGGCACGTCTGGTGCCGGATCAGGTGACATCTCTGTCGTGAAAAATCAAGAGGTATATTCAGGGCTTGCCGACGGATATTCGCAGGCATATGATCACCGCCCGACCGAGCACCTTTAGGTCGGTAGTGGACTTGGCAGGAAGGTTGTATGATGAACGGGCTGTGGTGGTGGTGGCTGAAGGTAGTAGGAAGGGTGGTGGTGACAGGAATTGGAATGGGAAGAGGTTTGGTCGGGGTAATGCTTCGACGAGTAACAAGAAGGCACAGGTGGATGACCGTCGTGTAGCCACACCAGGTACGGGCCTAAAAAGGTGTGGTAAATGTGGGAAGGAGCATAGCGGGGAGTGTAGACTGGGGTTGAACGTCTGTTTCAAGTGTGGAAAGCCTGGTCATATGGCTAGAGAGTGTAGGGGCATGAGGTGCTTCAACTGTGGGGAGAGTGGTCATATGAATAAAGACTGCAAGAAGCCGAGGGCTGAGGGTTCCGGCGTGAAGAAGACCGGGAATGAAGGACCGAGGGAAAGCGCCAGGGCATTCACGATGAATGACCAGCTGTAAGCGTCCCGGGAACGGGGCCTTTACATGACATGATAAAACTAATGACATTCAAGCGATTAAATAATAAAATAAATCAATGAAAAATTAGAAAATAATAACCACTTTAAAATATCAGATCCTATATTCCTATTAATCATATTCAAGCAATAAGAAAAAAAACAAATAACTCAATTCAGAAATCAGAAACAAATCAACAAACCATAAATTCAAAAAACTAACATGATCGCAAGATCACACTTCTAACTATGGGTCTTTATAATGGAAAGATCAAGATTTTACTTTTGGCATTCTTAATCGCACGTTCACAACCCTTCTTAATCGTAATATCCAAAATCACAAAAGCAGCCTAATATTTAAACGATTCGCAAATTGAATAGTTGAATTGTAAGTTGAACTGAAAGGGGCGAGTGAGGATTTATTGAACGATTTCAACCTTATATTACCGTTATTGATCTCGAAGAGTCGTAAGCAATTTTGCTACTGTTGGAAGGGGCGATCGCAGCCATGCTTGAAGCTTGATGATTACCGAGAAATCAATGGACCTTTCGTTATCCTGAAACTTGATGAAAGAGGCACCCATTTTGCTGCTGTAGAAAGAAAAAAACGTGAGATAGAGGCACTGAGCGAAAGGAAGAGCCACTTAGGGCTTTTGAGTCTTAAGAGATAGATTTGAGGCCACATATGGTATTAGGTCAATAATATTTGAGGTCTTATGATTTTGGGAGGCCCAAAGCTCTAGCTTGGGCTAGATATAATATTGGGTAGTCCCGGATATAATGCCAATTTTGCAACGTCAGTACCGAGTCATTGAAGCTGTTTATACCGAATAATTTACATTTATATGAAAAAGCCTCAAATTTAGAGTTTATTTTAGGCTTACAAAATAGTTAAACTGTCTTTAAATACCACCTCAATATAAAAAAGAAATCACACATCTTGTATACATTTTTATACGTTACACATTTCACTATTTCTTACTCTTACGATTCTTATTTAAAGTTCTTAAGTTATAATAGAAATCTTGTATTTTTTTATATTATAACATAAACGTACAAAAGGGAAAGAACATTGAAAAGAAAGCTCAGCAAGGTGATTTGAATCTATACTACATATAATAAGCAAATGACAAGGGCAAAAAAGTCTTTTCACCCAAATCTCTTAATTTTAAGAGATGTACAACTTACCTTGCATATATTACAATCCAACATAGCATGAGAAAGGAAATGGATAGTATAGATCGATCTTGTATATGTCAAGGGTTCTGCACCCCTTCAGCCCTTCCATCGATCTTCTTCTTTTGAAAGAAGAAGCTTATTACTTCTCTTTTTCTTACCTAGAACCCTACATAGCATGAGAAAGGAAATGGATCTTGTCTTCTTCCTTAAGGGTTCCGTGCATAGTCAAGGTGAGATAGGCGGGTGATTCAAAACTTAAATTTCTCTTCGTTGGTAGGTTGTGCTTTCGAATTTGGGTTTGCTTACCATCTTCACCGCGAGGTAATTTCTGCTTATAATTTCTGTTGTGTTCGAATATGGGTTTGCTTACCATTTATCTTCTTCGAAAACATTCAACTAGGGCACCCTTTATAACACACAAACATTCATCTTCTTCAAAATCGTGTTTATCGCAGTGAAACCATCAGCATATAGCCGCCGATCGAACCATGGTTCAACGTCTCACGTATCGCAGACGCCACAGCTATGCCACCATAAAGTTGTGTTATGTTTGCATTTGGAACATGGTTATTTGTTTTCTCCATTTTCCCAGGAGCTTGATTAGTAAAAGTTTAAGTAGTTTGATCAGTAAAGAATCATAAATTTACTTTTGATTCTATGTTTTTAGATCAGCAACAACTGCATTGATGATGGGAGATGAATTTAACAAATTTGGTCGGTGCAGACCTGATCGGAATGATTTTGGTCCAATGGGTTTCGGGAATGCTAATTCGAGTTCGCGTCAAATTTACCTGACTTTTCCTGCTGATAGTACTTTTGAAGAAGAAGATGTTTCGAATTACTTCAGGTGGGTGATGATTTGATTATAATGTGTAAATGTTCGGTTCTGATATAGCAATTATGTCATTTTGATTTAATTATTTCTTTCATTAATAAAAGATTTGTTTTATGTTGTGAAGTATGTTTGGACCAGTTCAAGATGTGAGGATCCCATATAAGTAAAAACGGATGTTTGGGTTTGACACTTTCATGCTCCCGGAGACTGTGAAAGCAATTTTGGCAAAAGGAAACCCTCATTTTGTTTGTGATTCGCGGGTGCTTGTTAAGCCATATAAAGAAAAGGGAAAAATACCCGACAAGTATGAATGATCGTGACAATTTTTAAAATTTTTCTAGATTATTTGTCTTAAATTTGTTAATATTTACATATTTTATGTAGGAAGCATCTGCAGCAGATTGAAAGGGCAGATTTTTCTGGTTGTTTGAGTCCAACGGCACTTGAAACTGCTGAGCCATTTGATCATATACCATTTGGTGAGCAAAAACATTAATATTTTGTTCGTTTAACTCTTGAACTATTTCCTGAAGTTAATATATTCGAGGGTTTGATAACCAATAGTTGTATCATTACAGGTGCGAGAATGTATAATCAGGAGATGATGATGAGAAGAAAATTAGAGGAGCAAGAATTACAACAAGCAATTGAATTCCAAGATAGACGATTGATGAATCTGCAGTTAACCGACCCCAAAATTCACCCATTTCAAAGGAGTTTATCACTAGGCGGGTGTTGTTTCTTCACCAACTCAGACAAACCAAAATCTTGTGTTCTCATCTGATGGCAACAATAAAGAACCTGTTTCTGCAGGTAGGTTTAAAGTTTAAACAATTCCCTATGGTGTATTTTCTATTTCTTTTTAAATTCCTGACTCTTTTTACTACTGACAATTGATCTAAAATGTGATGCAGCAAACGTTAGTACCTAAGATAGCATGAATTCTGTGGGTGATGAATCTGATCCCATTGTGGAAACCACCAAGAATGAAAGGTTTGATTTTGAATTACTATTATTATGCAAGCTCTTATATTTGTCGTGTGTTATAACTGCGTATTTATTGTTCAAATATCAGCTTAGAACACGCGCTTCCTGAAAACTTGTTTGCCTCACCTACAAGATCGGCTACCACAGACAACCCGACTAATATCTCAACTGATATTTCTGAAACTGATTATGGTGCTGCAATTCCAGCTCACGTTACTTCCAAATGCCAAAGTATAATTTAAAGAATATATTTAATTTGAATTCCTCTCTTTAGTGAAAAAGCTTGAAACTTATTAATCACTTCTTTTAAATTTAAAGGCTCTTTTTAGTAAGAATGAATCCTGTGCCAAATTGGGATTTGTTATTTGTTATATTTACTAACTTCTTTTATATTTGGGCAAGAAGCCCTTGAAATGTAGGTGATTTTCGGCTGTGCAGTGATTGTGGATCAATTTTAACTTCGCGTGGTAAGAGTTTATCGATCATTTCTTTTGAAATACGCATTAAACTTATACAAGTGGTACCACTGGATGAGATAGACATATTTAACCTTTCACCCGTAATAGTGAAACATGTGGTCCGTGATCTTAAAGTTGACTAGGTGAAGAATACTTGGGTCTTAACACCTAAAATGTCGGATCATCTTGCTAACAAAATGGGATTTGTTTGTTGTTGAATCATGTTTAGTCTTTTATATATCGTTTTCTTGTTTGATGCAGGATTAGGAGCAGGATTATACTCAAGGGGGAAAACACCATTAACAACAAAAAGAAAAAAAAACAAACATGTTTTTTTGCTCTGCAAAGGTGCTGATAAGTAAGTCTCTTTGATTATACATTTGAGATTATAGATTCAATTCATTGAGCTCAAACACACACATGTTTGTAATGTAAACTGGTTATTTTGCAGTATTATATTTGATAGGCTAGGTGATGGTGGTAGGACATACCAACATGCTACAACTATGCACCTTTATCAATGTTTATCATGCGGGTTAGTCAAAATAAGTTCAAACAAAAACGGGCCGGGTTGATCAACACTGTATATACTTGTAAATAATCTGTGCTAACAAAACCAACATTAGTACTATAATAACAAAATCTGAATTAATTTGATGTAGGAAGTTGTATACTTCACATGTTTCCCTCCTAGCAAATTTTTTTTATTTGACCCGTTTAAGCTATAAACAACCCAAAATGACCCGTTCATAGTTAAGTGGGTTGAACTGATACACTTTTAATTCTATGGTTAAATTACAGGGAATACAAGCTATTGAATTTATTAGAATTCAGTAGCTCTAGGAAAAGGATGTCAGTGATAGTACGTGATGAATTTGGTCAGATTTTCTTGCTCTGCAAAGGTGCTGATAAGTAAGTCTCTTTGATTATACATTTGAGATTATAGATTCAATTCATTGAGCTCAAACACACACATGTTTGTAATGTAAACTGGTTATTTTGCAGTATTATATTTGATAGGCTAGGTGATGGTGGTAGGACATACCAACATGCTACAACTATGCACCTTGCAAACTATGCAGAAGATGGATTAAGAACAATGGTGTTTGCCTATAAAAAGATTGAAGAGTCTGAGTATGAAGAATGGAGCTCATCATTCTCCAAAGCTAAGGCCATAATTGGTCCTGAAAGAGAGGAAGTGCGAGAAAGTGTATTTGAAAACATTGAGAAAGATTTGGTGTTGTTAGATGCTGTAGCTGTTGATGACAAGTTACAAGATGGGGTAAAATCTCAATTTTTCTCATAAATATATTAAATTTATGTAGAATGCAATGACTAAAAAAGGCAACTTACGGTTGGTAAACATCTGATTATTTGGGTATATACTTTAAGCGACTCTTAAACCATTTGGCCCATTGTCGAGGTTTGTTCTGTTATTAATAAAATACAGCCAAAATTTTCCCCTTTCATATAAATGGGGTGAAATTGGTCAATGTATATACCTATGTAGAAGACCCTCAATTATCAATAGGGCTGTACAAAAAGTTCGTGGCTCGAAGTTCGCTCGGAGTTCGCTCGAGAAAAAGCTCGAAAAAAGCTCGGCTCGAAAAAAGCTCGAATCTAAACGAGCCGGCTCGGCTCGGCTCGAATTCTAAGCGAGCCGAACTCGAGCCAGGGTTAGCTCGGTTCGAGCTCGGCTCGTGGCTCGGTTCGGTGGCTCGGCTCGTGACTCGGTGCATATAATATATGTGTATATATATTTATATTGTATAATAATAATAATCATTATTATTACTACTACTACTATTATTATTATTTTTATATTAGGATTTTAAAAAGGTTTTCTTAAAATAAAAATGGATTATTTTTATAAACATTAAGTATTTTATTTAAAAAATATATAACTTAACAGTAAATTATTTATATTCAAAATAATGATCTTTGTTTCCCTTAGTACGGAGTACCCAACAAAAGATAAAAACTCTAATATATATTTTTTGTGTTTTTATATAAATTAATGTGAAAAAATAAAATAAAAAAATAAATCGAGCCGGCTCGAACGAGCCACGAGCTGGCTCGAGCTTTTCACGAGCCGAACTCGAGCCGGTGTTTTGAGCTCGTTAGAAATTTTCGAGCCGGCTCGGCTCGGCTCGGCTCGATAAGCTTCGAGCTCGAACTCGAGCCCATCCTGACTCGGCTCGGCTCGGCTCGTTTACAGCCCTAATTATCAAGTCCCCATAATCGCTATCGGTTTTTAAGTGCAGTAATGTAAGTTAGTTTTTGGGGACCTCATATTGCAAATTAAATTAATTAATTTTTATAAAAAGGTGAAATCTTTACAAACATTTTGTGTAATTTTGCATAAATCAGGTTCATAAGCTTGTGGGGCATGAGTTGATGATTTAAGGGGAGCAAGCTTACTGAAGTGAAGATATCAGATACATAAATCAAGATTGTGTGTTTCTATTTATCTGTACTTTGAAAACCACACAAGTATTCAGAAAACGAATATCGCATTATAAAATATCGTCGATGCCGTCGCCACATCGCGCGCGTTCCTTACTAGTTTTTAAAGATGGAAAGGCCCGTTACTATATGCGCAAAGAAAGCCCACCACAAATTAACTTAAGAAACGTTGACAAACACGAAGCAAGTGACTGTGAGCGAGTGTACCACTTGAAGGACCTTTGGATCCACTTCCTTAACTCACCGGCGTCTGTATCTCCACAGCGGCGGCGGTGGTGGTGGAGGCAGCTGCGGTGGCGGTGGAGCACTTCAGATTTCAGCTCTAGTTCTTATGGCGTACAGGCGGAGGCAAGGTTTTGCGAAAGATTCAGCGTTGAGGGAAGGAACCCCAATCCCTAACCCTAATTCAAAATGGCCTAATGATTCTCCATCTCCTCCGGAAGATGTTTCTTCATCTTCTTCTTCTTCTTCTTCTTCTCTCGCTGCTAAAGCGATCAGAGCGTCCTCTGCGTACCGTGATTCTTCTCTCTCTTCGGCTTACGGTGAATCGGCTCTTTCTCCTAGGCAATTCAAGTCAAATCCAGTTCGTTCTTCTTATCCATCTTCTGCTAAGGTATTCTCGCTGTGTGAGTTTATCGTTTATGTTTTGTAGCAGTTGGTCTGGTGTGGAATACTGTCAGTTGTATGGCCACCTGTTAGTTGAACCCTAATTGTGTGTCCATACCCACGCAACAGCATAAACACTAGAGTGGCAACTTTTAACAAAACCGACACTGTGTTGTATAAAGTCTAAACATTGGCATGTGGAACTAAGATTATGTGTGGTGGTTTTGGCAAATCTCGTGGTTGAAGTGACATGTAGGCACAAAATATTGAACTAAAGCCCCATTTGATTTAAGTGTAGTGGTTTTAGCTGCTTATCTTTCACGCCCGTGAAGGGATTGGCGATGAACCTTTTGGCGCCCGCTTTAAACTTGAAGTGGTGGCTTTAGCGCCATGTTAGTTTCCATGTAACTATTTTGGCACCCGCATTTTAGATCCACTACATGCAGTCTAAGAAGGATTTGTAAGTTTCAGAAACTGTAACTTCTTTGTGCTTGATGATTACAGAAGATGGCTTATGCGTTAATTTTAGGACTTGTAAAGCATAGACAGTTTTCCTTTTACTTCTGAACACAAGTCATGATTTGAAAATAAGGATATAGATCGATGTTATTGAATAAAATGTTAAGAGTTACAAAAGAATGTGTGTTTAATGTGAATTATAGTCATGGTGAACTATTATTTGTTCGATATGTAATAGATTGTCTTGAAGGCAAGGGCATCCTCTCATAAAAGCTAGAATCCTACTAGGACAGGAAACATAAATAAAGAATGATTAATTTGCATTGGCTTGTGCTGAAGGCTTGAAGCACATTCTTGAAATTCAGTGTTCCATGTAGATGATTCACGGGTATGGGGTGAGAGCACCTTAGTCAAGCTGGATTCTTGTAAAACAGAACACTGTAGAGTGTAGTCTCACCACAGCTAGAGGGGATTAATCCGTATGACCAACCTCTGGCATGAGAACAAGTATTTGTTTAAGATAGAGATAGTGTAGTTAAAAGCGGGGGAGACGTAATTTTCTTCCTGGAGAGCCGATAATTTATAGCACTGGCCGAGCCAACATACCTCCTGGACATGTGGAATAAATGCCAGTACGTTGTGGTTATGCTGTCCGATGTTACTAGGGTCTATTTGATCACGAGTCCCACGGTCTCACCATGCCACATGGGTTGGTGTATGGTGGGTTGGATCTGGGCCTGGCACTCAAGATCGGGTGCAGATAATATTTGGGACCATAACCCTTCAGCTTGCTTAACTACATATAGAGTCTGGCCCATAGTTACCGAAAACGGTGGAGGACCCGCGATCCACGTGTTGGTACGGTTTGTACCGGAACGGAATATGTACCGTACCCAAACGCTCCGGTACGGCGGTTCGGTACGGGAATTTGGTCGACCCAAATTCCGGCGAAATCGCGATTGCTAACTAGAAATTCGGTGTTCCAACTTCAAATTAAGAATGTTCCGCTCGATTTTAATACCTGAATTGGTTCGCAAAACCTAATTAATGGTACGGAATTCACAATCGATGCAAGGCGGTTCAACTGGGCGGGAAGTCGCGTCCTGCCGACTTCCGCTCCTGCAAAATCGATTTCCAAAAACGGAATTGATTACAATTGCATCAATTACAATTGATTGCAATTGATTGCAATTGCTTACAATTACAATGAACGATTATAAATCTGTACCATCATTCTTCAATTTTCACATAGATTTAAAGTTTCAAACTTACTGTTGTTTCTAAATCTGTACCATCGTTATGTACTTCTGTTTCTAAATGGCTTTTTGGCAAGAAAATATCATCTCAAGGAGATGATAGTTTATGTTTTTTTTTTGCATTTTGAATTTCATGTTTGGTATTTGGTTATTTGGTTATTAATGAATTTGGTTATGTATGTTTATATTTTGGCACACCGTACCGGACACCATGGTACACCGTACCGATTTGTACCGAAATGAACCTACCCCCCATCGTACCGAATACGACACATCTAGCGAATTACGTACCCGTACCTCGTACCCGTACCGGAGCGTACCGGGAATTAGGTAACTATGGTCTGGCCTTTCAAATTGTTAGCTAATTGGTCACAGAAACACAAAGACAGCAGTGATTTTTATGGGAAAACACCCCCACGACTCTTTTCTTTATTGAATAAAAACCACACACTAAACTCTTAGACAATGACCCTATTTTATACTAATTCTAACCTTAATTACTAATGAAAACTCCACTCAAACACAGCTGGAATGACAGCCCATTCACAGCCAAAACATAAATACTAAATACCTTAAATAAAGTTAATTAAAACTTACTAAATAAAACAAACCTATCTTTAGACTTTTGACGATTCTCCCCCCTAAACTTCCACATATGACCACAATTAGGATTTATTTCTAACAATCACCCCCTTAATCCTAATGTGGTCTTCCTTCTCTAAAGTAGAGTTGGCTCATCATCTTCACAAACCAAGTTGGCCTCCTCGTGCTTTGGTTTTGACTTTGGACATTCATATGCAAAGTGACCAAAGCCTTCACACCTATAGCACTTAACTCGTGATTTGTCTCGTCTTCCACTGTGTTCCTGCAGATTGTTACTAGGCTGTCCTTCACGACCTCTTCCTCGATCTCGGCCTCTCCCACGGCTTTGTTTGCAACACTCACAATTGCCACATCTTCCTTTAACTTGCTCATCATCACGAGTGAGTAGTAACTTGCCTTGAGTGTCTTCAGGTTGGTCTTCTTGTGGTTTCACTCTCTCCTCATACGCCTTTAGCCGACCCACCACTTCTTCAAAAGACATTGATTCAATTTCTGAGTATTGTTCAATTGATGCCACGATAGGTAGGTATTTTCTAGGCATTGAGTTTAAAAATTTCCTCACAAGTACTTCATCTCCAAGTGACGACCCAAGACTTTTATACCTTGATTGCACTCCACTTAGTTTACCCGCAAACTCTTCTATGCTTTCAGTTTCTTTCATCCTCATTATCTCCAACTCACTTCTAAGTGTTTGCAGCCTAGCCTTTTGAACCCTCTCGGCTCCCAAGTAACGAACACGAAGTGCATCCCACACATCTTTGGCATCTCGGTGCTTTGCAACTTGAAGCAAAACGTCTTCGGGAATCGACTGAAATATCATCGCCTTTGCCATGTTCTTCTTTCTTTCTTCTATTGCACCACCTGTCGCAGGATCAATGGCTTCTTGCAAATCATGTGCAGCTAGGATGGTCTCCATCATAATAGACCATGCAGTGTAGTTAGTAGATGTTAGTTTCGGGCATTGTAGAGACACGTTGCTTGAATCACGGGTAGGTACCATCGCCCCTGCTGGATTTGCCATTGTTGAACTACTTGATTAACACTCTTTTCTGCACAAAAAGAAACCTTACAGCTCAAACACAAACAGTTCCTACAGATGTAGCAAAATCCTCCTTTTTTTTCTCACTCGAACTTCAGCAACTGCGCTGCAATTGAAGACAGTAAACATTCACCAACCATAGAGGGGCTATAGCATAATCAATCAGGCTTTTTAAATCCAGCAAAAAAGATGACTTGCCTTGTACTTTTAGCTTCTTATTTTTGACCATTTCTTTTTGTCAGATTATTTACTGACTGGAGATTGAGCTTAATTGTCTTTGCCTAAGTAATTATATAGTGTCCTTAGCGGATGCTTATTCATGGTTGTAGGATGATTCAACAAGATATGATAACACATCCGTGAAGAATTTAGATGAACCCAAACGTGGATTTTGGGGTGCTCTAGCTAGAAAAGCTAGAGCCATAATTGATGATGATGATGATGTCCAACACTATGAGACACCTGAAAGAAGGAGACAACAGCTGTCTGACATGGAAGCGAAGAGCCAGGTAATCAATTCAAGCGCAAGTTTTTAAATCTTGCTATTAGGGGGTACCTAATTGTTGGTGTTTAGTGAATGTATTATGTTAAAAAATATTTATTAGTTTATATTGTTGCTACTATATTATTATTGTTGTAACGGATTATATGGGCTTATGCTGGACTAGGTTATAGATGAATATTTATTTCTGGTTTGAATTTACTCATGTTGATACAATGATCCTATGCAAACCTATTCATAGTTGCCAGAGAACCGTCAAAAGGCAGAAAATCCTGCATTGCAGAAGGGGCTAAATGCAATTACATCATCAATTAATTACATTGGTAATGCCCTTGAGGTGAGCTTCTGATGATCTGATCTATTTATTTTTTAGCTAAATCAGTCCATTATATAAAAAACAGTTAATTGCAGAAGCTAGACTTTCAAGAAGTTATCTAACGTTCAACACATGTGGCATGTATTTGGGATTTTTCAATTGTTTCTCTCACAGGAGGGCATGACTGTTGTGGAAAATCGAACTGCAGAAATCATTCAGGAAACACGCAGACTAAATATTAAGAAAAGAACTGATGATAATCCAGCTCCAAATGTTAGGCAATCACCACAGATGAAGACAGATACAGAAATTCAACTGAAGGCCTCTCGCGACGTAAGGTGGCATATGTGTGTCACTGGTTCATAAGTTGTAATAAATCTATTTTGCATATCTGGGTTATTTTTGGTATGGAGTGTTATATTTTACTGTTAGTGATGACCAAAATGGACGGGCAGTTTTTGGCATTGATCAGGTTGGGTTGACCTGAGAACTTTTTGTCCAAATTTTTTATACAAGTATTGTGTGAGATTTGGTTAAAGATATTGTAAAATTCCATTATATTGTGAAAACATCAAATGAAGCTTTGAATGAGATGCATGATATGGGTATGGGGTTGCATGACAGGTGTCAATGGCAATGGCAGCAAAAGCAAAGGTTCTACTGCGGGAACTGAAAACTGTGAAAGCTGATCTGGCATTTGCAAAGGAGCGTTGTGCTCAGTTAGAAGAGGAAAATAGAATCCTTAGGGAGACGGGTGGAGGAAGTGATCGTCCAGAAGATGATGATTTGGTATTCTTTAGCATCCTGCTGTTTTTCTGTTTGACATGCATGTTTTACAGAATGACAGTCATGTCAGGCTGGCGGGTTAGCAGGTTAGGTTGGAATTGATAAACTTCTTTTTGTTTATATGGCAGATTCGACTACAACTGGAGTCGCTTTTAGCAGAGAAAGCACGGTTGGCACAGGAGAACTCGGTTTATGCAAGGGAGAATCGATTTCTCAGGGAAATTGTGGAATATCACCAACTAACGATGCAGGACGTGGTTTACATAGATGAGAATAGAGAAGAAGTCTCAGAAGTATACCCCATCAACAACCTTCTCACAACCAGTAATAACAATTTGGCATCACAGATTCCTCGCAACACCAACCCGCACAGAAGTGGAGATATCTCATCTCCACCTATTACACCCATGAGCCCCTTTGCTGTAAATGCAGACGATCAACATAAGATGTGAGTTTCATTTTGTTAAATTCTTTCGTTTCACATGTGGACATGATTTATTTGTGGTGAATGTAATTGTTTAAATCATGCATACCTTTAAGGTACTTGTATGTATATGTGTATTTTAGGATATCATACATGATGTTAGAAATATGTGTAACATGTTGTCTGAACATTGTTACATTTTCAACATCAACACAAACGTCATGTGTGCACTATACTATGAATACACATTGATCGCTTGATTAACCAAACTGGTCAATGCATTTAATATGTGACCGAATGATGGTCAATACATCTAACATGTGACCGGTTGATGGCCCGTCAAATGCAGCTTTGTCAGAGCAAGCCTCATCTTCAACGGTTAGCATACAATGGTCACAAGGATGCGAACCATTTGATAAATGACACTCGAGTTTTGATGAGGCTCTTAAACTTGGTATCAAAAGAACTGGAAGAAAAGACTTGTTGATCCATCACTATATGATTTAATATCTGCTGGCTTTACAAGTGCTCTACATAACGGGCATGTCCTCTCCCGATCAAACCTGTCCGAATAACTAATTTGTTAAATATGATTCTGACACAGACATTATAATAATTAATGAGAAAGTTGTATTGTAAGACTGTAAGAGTTAAAAGAGAGAAGAAAACTGACCATTCTGATACACACTCCTCACAAAATATGTGTTTACACCGTAGAACGATCGGTGTATGCAATTTTTCTTGACAGATTGCGCAAAGATCTCCGGCGGCATTTACCTGAACATAAGTGATTAGTTATGATTCAGGTTATGAATTGACTAAGTGCCATGAAATTTCTTAGGGCAATCTTGATAGGTTGTGGATTGTTACATTCGGTCTAGACAATACTCGTATATCTGTTCTTAAGGCATCAATCTAATACGGATACACTTGTAAATAGAGTCACCCAAATACGAATATTTTTAACTCATTTGTCTAAACGAGTCGAATTGGTTGTAAATGGGTTTGAGGGTTGTGACCGAGTTGTAAACGTGTTAAATGGGTTGACGGGTTGTTATTTTGGGTCCTACATGGGTTGTTGGATAGACCTATAGAATTGAATGGTTTAAAACAAGTCAACCTAAATATGATTTGTTAATTGAATGGATTAGACTGGGTTGTGTTAGGAATTGCCACCCACGATTGCAAATTCAAAAAACATATAAATTCTTGCTGACCTGCTCGGTAGACGCAGAGGAGCCATAATGCATCTCTTTACGAGATAGCACCCTAAATGCAGCAAACAATAACCGAACCTACACAAAACCACCACCCACTTGAACAACAAACAACAAAAAATGCATAAACCGTGTTATATACATATACCTTTTGTATGACAGATGTAAGCTTGAAAGTTAAGTATAAGCCTGTTGTAACTGACGAAAAGATACTTCCATAATCTTTGTTTAGAAAGAACTGATACCAAACAGGGGTAGGCAACAAAGTGCGATACAGAAGTAGCATGTACTCAACTAGAGTCAACATTTGACCCTGAAAAACATAATCTTCTGTAAGAAAAGATTCAGAAAACAACAAACAACACTAAGATTTTCTTTTAAACCATACAAGTTCACAAACAAGTGGTTTTGAATCACCTGCTTCCGATAATTATGACCTCCGATGTTCTTGTAGTACATTAAAAGTAGACACTTGAGCACCATTGCTCCCTGCCGTGCCATTGAATCTGAGGTGAAAAAACTTATTAGACGATATTCATCTTGGATATTTGTAACTTCCATTTTCAGGGGCCCATTAATATCGAGAACTTACCATTAACCAAGATGATGAATAAAGCATGCGAGAACGGTGGGACTGACTTTGGAGGAAGCAAAACCAATGGATACATAAGATCATCATTTTGATACCACCAGTAAACAAAAACCACATGAAGCATAAAGATCACTGTGATGCTGATAAGAACCAAAAACTTCCTCTCTCCCTGCCCAAAATGACATTTAAAATGCATACTAACAAGATTCAAGAACAATGTTTCATTGAGAATATGACAGGCTTAATAAACTTCGATCATACCTTCAAAGCAGTTTGTTTCTGCAGAATGTCATTTGATTTGAACAGGACTGCAGAAATCCAAATCGTCCCGAAAAAACCTGCAAATGATCACACCTTCATTTCAAGACAAAACCTAAAAGAATCTGTTCAATACATACAACAAAATCAAGTAAAACATACACCTTGCAAATGTTGGCGTATTAAAACAACCAACAGAAGTAAAGAGAAGGGAAGAATCTGTTCAATCCATTGAGCCACATTCTGAAAATCATATCGATTGTTACTCGAAGAAGGAGGCGAGGGTGTCTGTTCATCAACTGCATCAACACCAACCCCACTTCTTAACTCTTCTACTCTTGTTTCACTAAAACTGCCCATTTGTTCATCACCATTACCCATCACCTCACCACCATCATTAGCCCGCAACTCCTCCTCTGCGCCACCCATAATCCTAATAGTAACTTCATCATCATCACGCTCGTGATCAGAACTTGAAACTAGCTCTGATGGCATATGAAAAGCACCAAGCTGCTCCACAAAAGCCACCAGTGGAGCTCTAATGATCTCACGTAATCTAAACCTTAACCCAATCCTGCTGCCACCTGAAGACAAATTACTTGCAGGAGGTTCCATCTCCATCCTCGGATCATGAAACAGAATACACTTATACAAACACCAAAAGAATCCAAAAACTAAACAACAACAACAAAACCCTAGTTTTGACCAGGTTGTTGAAGGAACTTGAAAGGCACGTCGAAGCCTGAAGAATCAAAATACGAGTCAGTGAAGATATTAAAAAGAAACGACATCAAAGGAAGATGGTATGAATGATCAAGAGCAGCTTGGTGTGACGTAATATATATGATATAAAAAGCAAATTAAGCAGTGGGAAAT
Source organism: Flaveria linearis (assembly GCA_024085815.1). Taxonomy (NCBI): domain Eukaryota; kingdom Viridiplantae; phylum Streptophyta; class Magnoliopsida; order Asterales; family Asteraceae; genus Flaveria; species Flaveria linearis. The sequence goes on along the minus strand of CM044001.1, from coordinate 64,843,180 downwards.
ATGGGGAAACTGAAACTGAAAGTGATAAAGAAGTAAGGTGAGGATATTGTGGGTCTGAAATTGGGGGAAGTGTGGAGCTGAGGTAAGTAGAGTGTGTGAGGAGGCTTGTTTTGCGTGAGAGAGAGAGAGAGAGAGAGAGAGAGAGAGAGAGAATAAGGGGTGTGGGTGTGTGTGGGTGTGTGTGGGTGTGTGTGTGTGTGTGTGTGTGTGTGTGTTGAGTGTGAAATAGTTGTCGCCGAGGAAGGTGGTTGAGAGGATAGTCTTCTTTGGCCCATTACCAGTGCGCGCTCAATTTCCAACTTCCTTTTACTCCCTTTTTCTTTCCTCTCAAACGAAATATCTTATTAAAATTATTTCATCTTTTATGCAACTTGTGTTGTTAAGGAAGAGTTCAAACACCTTTCTTAAAAGGATATTCATATCAAAAGTAGTTTACGGCCCACAAAATAAGTTATTGATGTTCAAAAAGAAAAATTTAACTCATGTTTTGTTTATAAATTTGTATAGTAACTGATTTTTGTGTTTACTTTAGGTTATAATTTTCTTCATCGTCAAATGTTCAAACCACACATAAACTTGTAGCCTAGTAGCATTGCTGGTTGTATCTCATAAAACTATTATAAATTTTAAAATGTGTAACGAAGATTATATTTACTAGAAAAAAAAAATTGTTGTTAAAAGAAATTAAGTTTTCAAACCAAAGATGTTAATTACTTTTAACTGAATATATCTCATAGCTAAACTTTCTAATTTTTATAAGTGTCGGCTCTAAGAGCCAGAAATCTAAGATCAAAGTTAGGAGTGGGAGAGTTACCATGCGTAGGACAGGATTAAATGACCCATTTAATTTAGAATTTATATTAGAGTAGTTTACGGCCCACAAAATAAATTATTGATGTTCAAAAAGAAAAATTTAACTCATGTTTTGTTTATAAATTTGTATAGTAACTGATTTTTGTGTTTACTTTGGGTTATAATTTTCTTCATCGTCAAATGTTCAAACCACACATCAACTTGTAGCCTAGTAGCATTGGTGGTTGTATCTCCTCATAAAACTATTATAAATTTTAAAATGTGTAACGAAGATTATATTTACTAGAAAAAAAAATTGTTGTTAAAAGAAATTAAGTTTTCAAACCAAAGATGTTAATTACTTTTAACTGAATATATCTCATAGCTAAACTTTCTAATTTTTATAAGTGTCGGCTCTAAGAGCCAGAAATCTAAGATCAAAGTTAGGAGTGGGAGAGTTACCATGCGTAGGACAGGACTAAATGACCCATTTAATTTAGAATTTATATTAGAGTATTATTGAAAATTTGATTGTCACAGTAATTTTCTAACTGTAAGCCTATATATTCGATGCACAAAAGAACATATGGATGACATTTGGTTGAAGTGATAAATGGTGTTTATTTTCAAGCACTCAAAGTGCCATCCCGATTACCCAATCTCCAATTTAATCTCATTCTCTCTTGACTCCAAACCCCCATTGTCAGTTTTAATGTTGCATGTTCTTCCATATCGACGATTCGACGAACACTCCCTAGTTTCGAATTTCTTTTGTTATTAAAGTGCCATCTCATCGCCTCCTGCATGCCCTTAGCCAAGGTTCAATTATTTTCAATGATTTCAAGACCAGATCGGACCAGCCGGTCGAACCAGTCCGACCGAGAACCGGAGTGTGGCCAGAACCGGTTCAGAGTAGTTCACTTTGTGGTGGTTGGACCGGCCGGTTCGCCTCAAACTGGTGGTCGAACCGGGAACCGGACCGGTGGTCGGACCGGATTTTGACTTTTTTTTTTTTTTAATGGATAAAAACGAGGGGTTGAATAATAAATTAGTATGTTGGACATAAGATTATTGTTAAATTTTATATATAACTATAAAATACACACATAAATTACTTATATTGAATTATATGTATAACTATATATATATATATATATAACATACTATATATATAATTATGATGTTATCCGGTTTTTAAATCCGGTCCGACCACTAAACCAGTAAGGTGTCTAGTCTGACGTCTGATCCGATGTCCGATCCGACGTCCTATCCGACGTTCTATCCGATTCTGAAAAACATTAATTATTTTCACCTCAATTTTGTTTCTCTTACTTTTTTTTTTATTTTCTCAAGCTTTGGGTTTTTCTTTACGATCTCAAGTATTATCTGGCTTTCTCCGCCTATCTTTTTTTACTTCTCAAAACGCATAAAAATCTTCTAGTAAATTACTCATCTCTGTCGTTGAAATGCCTCATAAAAACTATCAACCTTTATTTACTTCTGAATAGGCGGGGTTTAGAAAGCTTCTAGATTTCTTGTTTTTTCTTTTGTTTATTTTATTTCTAGATTTGGTCATATTTTTCTATATATTTAAAAAGAAGTTGAAATGCACAGTGTAAACCCACAACACCGCTTCATCTCTTCAAATCAACCCAAATTCATCATTTTCACACTGTAAACTACTGTAAACCCTCAATCCACCATGACCAAAATCACAATCTCCACCATCTCCCTCACACTCCTCCTCATCTTCACCTTCACCTTCCTCACAAACGCGATTCCAGGAGGAAGAACGAAGGTCAAAGACGTGAAAACCAACAAAGACATTCAAAACCTCGGTAGCTACTCGGTGGATCAGTACAATCAGCAGCAACGTGCGCAGAAGAGTGCCGCCGGAGATCTGAGGTTCTCGAAGGTGCTAGCGGCGGAGACGCAGGTGGTGGAGGGGACGAAGTACTACTTGAAGATTGAAGCTTTCACCAAGTCCGGTGAACTGAAGGTGTTCGATGCGGAGGTGGTGGTTCAACCGTGGGCGCATTCGAAGAAGTTGCTAGGGTTCAAACCCGATTGTTTGGACTGACGCTTTATCTGTTTGAAGAGATACAGAGGGTAATGAAACCCTATTTTGTTAAAAAAAAAGAAGAAATAGATAGGCTCCTTTCGATTTCTATTATTTAAAGCATCTCATAGATTGGCTTAAGCTTAATCACATGGTTTCTTTGAATCTTAGTTCCATGGGCTAATTAGGGGTTGGGTTTTGAAAGTTGAAATGGGTATTATTTACTGTTGTTTGAATGAACGTTAATGTATATATGTTGCTGAAATGTGGTTATTTTTTTACATAAATATAATGCTTGAATGACGTTATCTTATATATAATCTGTATGTATAACTTTTTGTATGTTGTTGGTCTCCTTTTTATGGTTGTGATAAGGGGTGTCTATGTACATGATGTGCATTTGAATTCATTGATTTTTTGATCTGTGGTGTTAGTGCATTTCTTTGTTTAGTTTGTGGAATTAGGGGATTTATATACGTTCTTGCTTTTGTGGGTTGTTTTTTGTATGATGTATGTTTGTTTTTGTATGCTAATTATTGTTTTCTTTGCTTGGGTTTTGTTTTGTTTTGTTTGTTTTGGATTAATATAGGGTGATGCTTGAATGGCGTTATCATATATATATATATCTGTATGTATAACTTTTTGTATGTTGTTGGTCTCCTTTTTGTGGTTGTGATGAGGGGCGTCGGTGTTAGTGCATTTCTTTATTTAGTTTGTGTATTTGGGGGATTAATATATGTTCTTGCTTTTGTGTGTTGTTTTTGGTATGATGTATGTCTGTTTTTGTATGCTAATTATTGTTTTGTTTGCTTGGGTTTTTGCAGGGTACAAGGTTTGTTATTGTGCGCGGGTGTCGGCCTTGGCTGTATACAAGTATGATTTGCTACCTGTATGTTGTTTTTCTTAGGTGATAAAACAATCATTTGAGGAAAGTCGACATTCTTAGTTGAAAGATATGATTTGTTTTGCAATATGTTCAACTGGTTTGCTAGTTGTTTGTGAACTTTTGTCTCTTTATTTTTCACATTGTAAGGTTCATTGGATATGTATTTGTCGATATTTTTCCCGTATTTGTCCGCCAGGTCCGTTTGCTCTAATTTCTGTATTATCCTTCTAGAATTCGCGACAGAACGCAGTCGTCTGAATGTTATTATTTTAGACGCCATCATCCTCAAATCAAGCTTTTGAGGCGCCGTTTCAGGCGCTACGCCAGTTGTCTCACTGGTCTTCCTTATTATGGTGTAAGCGCATCTTCTAATGCGTCTTTTTCAGGCCCTGCTGATGTCTTTTGGTTTTGCACGTTGATCTTTTGATACAAGGTTAGTGTTTCTAATGGGCTGTGATGAGTTCATTCACCTGAATAAAAGTTGGATGAGGACGTTGGCTATGTGTGATAGGGTTGGAGGATGGTAGGTTATAACCTGCAACCCGCCCTGCAGCCATGGTTGACTCATTGTTTTGCGAACTCTGAGCCTAACAATACACCAGGTAGGTGTTGATTTAACCCTCTTTCCGTGTCTCTGTTGCTCTCAACTGTTGTTTCTTTGTGGGATGTTATGTTTCGAAAAAATCATATACAGTATATGCTGATGCTTTTGGTTTATTTTAATGGTTTCATTCATTTCTCTGTGTATGCACCTGCCTGACTACTGTTACCTAACTGTTTGTGTGTTTGTAGTTGATTGTTGGGATCAAGTTGATGTTACTAGGTCTGAAAATGCAGTAAAAGCAAATATGGAACTTGAGTTTCAGAGAAACCAGGAGAGATTTGCTTTCCTAAAGTGGGGTTCCAAAGCTTTCCAAAACATGGTTGTGGTTCCACCAGGATCTGGTATTGTGCATCAGGTATAGGTCTATTCATTGAACTATGATGCTTATGAGGGGATGCAATTTTATCCCATTAACTTATCAATGGATCAATTTGGGTCGTGTTTTTCTATATGGGCCAAATAAAAAGATCAAGCTAATGTCAAATAGGTCACACGTGTTGAAAGTCACCCAAAATCTTCTTTGAATGCATACAAAAACCTTCTAAAGTAATTTTTATTCAACATTTAGACAAATTTTTATAGTATCTTATATCTAATCGTAATTATCAGATTTCTTATCTATATAAATGTCCAAGAAAATGTTAGGCAGCCAACCCAACCCGGAATTCATCCCATTATAAAAGGACACCTTTTACCTGAACCTATATTGATGCATTACCCAGCCCGTGTGACCTGCTCGGCCTTTCTGTCAACATCGACCGAGTCTTGAACGTTAGTATATGTGCAATGTGAGTGAAAATTAGATTCCGCAACGTGCGTACTGGACATCAACTAGTTAGATCAATTTAGTAATTTCTTGCTTTATGCGTACACTCTTTTAAAATAAGAAATTTTGGTTCTCGTTGAATTTATATTTATGTACAAGTTTGGATTAAACTTAGGCCAAGTTTGGATTAAACTTAGGCCAAGTTTGGATTAAACTTAGGCCACGTTTGATTTGCGCTGATTGGCCGGCCAACGTGTTTGATAATCGCGATTTTGTGGTCTGACCGGATCCGAAGCTTCTGACTCAGACCCTAGAAACAAGATTCTGACTATGAAAAGGGGTAGCTGGTGCGGCTAGCGGTCTTCCCACCCGTCGCCAACCCCTCCGCAATCGGCCTCCATCCGCGGTCATCCCACCCGTCGGCGACCCCCTCCGGCGGCCTCCACCGCGACCCCTCCGCGCGACCCGCCATTCAAGCTTTCAAGGGTAAACTTTGATTTTTGATTTCAGATTGATTTGAAGTTGTTCGTTTGTGGGTTCAATCATTCATTTGCAAATGGGTTTTTGCTAAAATTGATAATTCGTTGAAACTCTTTTGCTTTTGTTTGTTGATTGATTTTGTTGTTTGGTGGTTTTTGCACGTGTTTATGGAATAATGGCTGATTAGCAAAGATGAACTATGAGAGTTTTAGCGGCCAAGTTGATAGTATGAATTATTATTGGATAATAGGTAATAATTTGGATTATTAAAATACAATTTTTCTATTTTTTATTAATAAAGTGTGAACTATTCTTTTATCATCTTTATGTTCATGAGTATCTTTTTATGTTCTTGAGTATCTTGGGTGAATTGGTATCGGAGCTAAGTTCAACATCTCACGAAGAACTTCCAAATCGAAACCACAATCCAAATTCAGGGGAAGACTCGATGTTTACATTATGACAAATAGGGGTGTAAAAAAGCTGAGTTGCTCCAAAACTACACACAAGATCATATCGATAAAACGCTTGATGTAAGTCGAGTTTTATAAAACCTGAGCTGAGCTCAAACATAAAAGAAGCTCATTTAATTATTGAGCTCGAGACCGGGCTTCACATATTGAGCTCAAACTAGCCCGTGAGGTTAAACAAGCTTATTGCATATATATTTTATTCAAATTAGTAAATATATCTATATAAATAGTTTTTATTATATATTAATTTATAATAAAAACAGTTAATAATATGTATATGTTATAAAATATAATATTCATAGTGATATATATATATACATATATATATATACATATATATATATATACATATATATATATATATATATATATCTATATGTATACATATATATATACACACATATATATAAATATATATGTATATATCTATAGTATCTAATAAAAGAAGGTTTTTTTTGCCACTTGTCATGTTTTTAACACACTTTTAGCGACTTGTCAAATTTTTACACATTCACACTTTAATTTTCCCTCCAAAAGGGTATTATAGTAATTAAAATGCTAATACAAGTTTCTCTCTCTTACTAAAATTTAATTTTATTAATTGCTATATTTCTCTCTCTTATCTACATTTTATAAAATCAAACTACATTTTTTTAAAAATATATTTTATGAAGTTAAAAATCACATCTTTTAATTAAAATCTAAATAATAAAAAAACAAAAAATTATATAATATTAAATTTTCTAAAACACTAAACATTTTTAAGCAAAATATTTTAAGTCATTTTATTTCAAAAAAATTATAAAGGTGAAATCTTTCAAAAACAGTCTTATTAAAACAACCAACATAATTACAAATCATAGTTTTAAAAAAGAAACAAGATTTTGATAAAAAAATTAATTTTTAATAAACAACTTAAAATGAATGTCTAAAAATGAAACTATTTAGATAAGAGAGTTAAAAATAGTATAATTGTTTTATTTCTTGAATTATTACGTATATATTATTTTAATTATAGTTAATATTAAAATATTATAATCTAACTTTTTGTGTTTATTACTAACTATAATCCATTTAATTAATGCGATTTTAGCCTATATATCTATCTATAAAAAAACTAAAATAAACATGAAACAATTGTAAGCCATATAATATTAATTTTCTCATTTCTCTATATTATTAATAATAATATTAAATACTAATAATTTTACTCATACTACTTTTAAATTAAAAAATGTTTAATTTATAAATAAAAAACCTATTTTTGAATTAAAACACACTTTTTAAAAATAAAAATTTTACAAAATACATAATACAACGAACTTTTTCTTAAAAAATACATTTTTCTTAAAATAAAATATTTAAAAAATTTATAAAATAAAGTTTAAGAAAAATATATTATTATTTATTTATTTAAATTAGCTATTTATACGTAATTATAATCATATTTTATCTTATACATGATTTTATAATGTATAAATTTTGATTACTAATTATTTAATATTTTATTTATCCATTCCGTGTAATACACGGGAACTAACCTAGTATATGTATATATATACATATATATACATATATATGTTTATATATTTATATACATGTATATATACATATATATATACATATATATGTATATATATTTATATACATGTATATATACATATATATGTATATATATGTATATATATATACATATATATATATATATATGTATACATATATATATGTATATGTATATATATATGTGTATATATATATGTATACATACATACATACATATATATATATATATATATATATATATATATATATATATATATATATAGATATATATGTATGTATGTATATAGATGTATATATATATATATGTATGTATATATATATATGATATATATATGTATATATATGTATTGCTCGGGTGCGATCCCCTTAACCCAAAAAAATGACAGAGACAAAAAGGATATAAGAGATCACTTACAAATAGAGAATAAAAAGAATTACATAAACTGCATAACATAAAATTAGTGGAGCATTTGATACAACCAAAAACAAGAAAAAATAGTGAGAACTGAGAAATCAGAAGAACCAAACCATAGGATGCTGTTAGCATCAACTAAATCAGATGAACGAAAAATGAAAGAATCATGCAACCTTACAACTTGCATCAGAAATCTACAGTTTAGAGACAACTAAGCTCTGCATAAGATAGTGAATAAATAGTCCATTTGAAGTAGAAAAAAATACATCAACAAATTATACAATAAAAGAGAGAATAAAATCACAAATGAGAAATTTGTGGGACCTAATGTGCTTGTAAAAACACACCTTCACATAAACCAAAATTGAATGCTCAACTGTACCTTTGCAGTGTACATTAATATTGGCACAGAAATGCTAGAGTTGAGCATTCAGCCAACAACATAGGTAGAAAGAACAAACTTTAACCTTCCATTCAAGACATCATAATCTGCTCCATAATCCATATAAGTATCATGCATGACAACTAAGAGCATTAATTATATCTTAATCAGTCACTTTAAGATAACAGAGATATCCAAACTAATCAACAATAACATTTTACCCTACATGGAGTTTCATCCTCTACTTAACATATAACAAATATCTGTAAATACCTTCTAATAACACCAAAGGTGCGAAACTCATCCTCGATATCTCGTTCATAAACATTGAAAGTACTACAAGTAATATCAGCAAAATAACACATGAATATTGTACTCTCTTGAACTGTGAATATAGTTTCTTAACTATTTGCTACACAAGATTCAGATTTGTTAATCGTTACTCCCAACATTGAAATGAACAAATGATGTATTATGTTCTAGTAAGATCATTATTCATTAACCTCCACAAATTCATCAGCAAACTACTAAACAAGAATTATTGGCGCTCTAAAAAAACCATCATTGAACAATAACAACCTTAATCGACCCCAATTTCTCCTAATTGGCATAAACTACCTCTAATTGACCGTAATTGTCCATAACAGATCCTCATTGGTTATCATTGACGAATATAATCATTATTAAACCACGATTGCCCCTAACAGACCCTAGTTGACGTTAATTGCCCCAAATGGATCCTGGTTTGGCGCTATATGGCCCTAATTGCCCATGCAAGTTTCTTCATCTTTCCTTCAACTCTCAAAACAGACACACATGCATACTATCACCCACACAAGAACTGCTAATTCATTTCATTTCTAATTATCATCATAGATGTGAAAATTGAACAAACATGTAAAACATACTCAATACTGAAATTCAACAAGTAGAACATATAAATTAACAGCTCCGTTTGTAATTGCATGTACTATAATCTGGTATACC